>ML677501.1:38618-128230 GCA_007922305.1 Dermatemys mawii | reverse complement strand
GGGCGGGGACTCAGCAGGGGGCGCTGTGGTGCAGGGGGCAGGGCGGGGACTCAGCAGGGGGCGCTGTGGTGCGGGGGGCGAGGCGGGGACTCAGCAGGGGGCGCTGTGGTGCAGGGGGCAGGGCGGGGACTCAGCAGGGGGCGCTGTCCCGGGCGGTCAGTGCCGATCCCAGGATCCTCGTGCGTTAGTGCTGCGATGCTCTAAGCCCCAGCAGGCCGTGGAGCAGGACACTCCCCGCCGCTGGCTCTGAATAGCCGGGACACGGGGATCCTGGGGGTGCTCGTCACAGTCCGGGTGGCTCCGGGGTTTCCTGCCTGCCGTGCCCGCTGTCCCCCCACTCCGGTCCCTGGCTGCTCTGGTTGCTGTTTGTTTCGGGGGCCCAGAATTCTTTAATCCAGCTGATCAGCAGCGCTGCAGAGCCCTCCCCGGCACATGACAATCGCTCGCGATCCCCGAGCTCCTCCCCACTGTGCCAGTGGCGCCGGTTGACACAGGTCGGCTGGCAGCCTGGCAGGCCCAGGCCGCTCTCGTGGTTAAAACCAAGGCTGGGGAGACAGGACACCTGGGTTCTAGCCGCGGCTCTGCATGGGCCTGGCTATGTCACTTTCCCCTCGGGAGCCTGTCTGGAATGATCTGTTCCCACCCTGAGGGCTAGAGGTGGGTTTGGGATGAATCCAGCTTGGGGCACCAGGTGCCCCTGCCCGAGGGGTGTAGGGGGGTGGTGGAGATCAGCACTGGTGAATCAGAACTCTGGAGCCCCCGCGGTCCCGGGCATGGAGCCTTATTGGCTGGCATGTGTCCTGTTCCCAATATCCAGCAAGGGACTTGCACAGATCCCCCCGCCCCGGCTGTCCCACTGCTCAGGAATTTGGCTGGGGTGGGAGCTGACTCCCCGTGGCTGATAGTATGGCTGGGGCTGGCCATGTTGTATGTTGTCTGCCTGGGGGGAGCTCATGGGGAGGGATGTGCTGGGGAGCTGAGAAGGGAGGAGCTGAAGTTATTGGTAATGAGGAGGATTAGGATCCCCTCGCCTGGCGGGAGGGGTGAGTGCGGGGGTGGGGAGCTGGCCCTGAGAGCCGGGCACTGGCCCAGGAGCAGAGGTTGGGGAGCTGGGAGCTGGCCAGGAAACACACACGCTTTTCACATTGTGACCCTGACCCCCCCGGTCCTGCTCCGCTAGGGGTGGAGCCTCAGCTGGTGGGACGGGCGCAGCTCCCAGGGGGCTAGTTCCCCTGGGCCCGGTGGGCCGTAGGGACCCACTGGCTGGCCGGCGGCTTTGACCCAGCCCAGTTTCTCTATCCCGCTCTGCTCCATGTGCCGCTATGAGGCACGGCCTCTCCGGTGTGCTCTCCCATCCGTCCGCCAGGCTCCCGCCCGGCCCGCAGGCCGTGAGTCCCTATCCCTCGCAGTGCCGGGTTTACAATGGCTCCAGTGGCTCCAGGGAGCTGGGCCCGTGCTGAGAAGGGGTTCCGGCCTGCTCCCCCTTGCCCTGCGCCCCAAGACCCCGTTGGCTCCCGCTGCCCACTATTTGCTCCTCTCCGCCTGACCGCCGGCCGGCCCAGGGCTCCTCTCCACCCCCTGGTCCCACCCTGTTCCTCTCAGCCGCCTGGCTGGAGTGCAGTGCCCCTCGGGCTCCGGGCACCACCTCTCTCCCCGGAGCTGAGCCGCCTAGGACTGGTGCAGAAGCCTGGCCTGTCTCGGTCAGGAGTGGGGGAGATAATGGGGCGGGGGCTTGGCTGGGCCCCTTCAGGCAAGTGGGTCTTGATAAACCTGGCCTGGTTTATCGCATCACTCCCCAGGGGCTGGAGCCATTCCCGGCCCCGGGACCGGCCCTGGCTGCGCTGCCGGCTCAGCCCAGCGGACAGTCACCTCCCACAGGGGCAGTGAGTGCGGCTGGGAGGCAGGGGTGGGGAAGGGTCTGGGGGGCGCCGCTGGGCTGTGGAGGGGCGGGGAGGATGTGTGGGGGGACACTAAGGAGTGGAAGTTCGGGGCGGAGGTGCTGGGCAGCTGTGGTGGGGCCGTGGGCAGGGGGGGTGGTGTGCAAGGCCTGGGTCTGGGGGGGGCCTTGGACATAGGGAGTCAGGGGGTGTTGGGTGGGGGGGGTGCTGTATGGCGTGGCCAGGGCCCAGCCCACGAGGGGAAGGGACACGCTGGCAGCACAGGGCCGGGCAGACCACTACGCATCTGGCAACTGCCAGTTTGTACCGAGTGCCCTCGCACTGGGCGGAGCGGGGCCTCCCTTGCCAGGCCCCATTGCCCCTGGCTGGCCCCTCGCTTTGGAGACTGACCGACCTGCCCCATGCTCCATTGCCCCCACGGGGGCCCACAAAAAGTTAATCCAGCCCTGGTCCCACTGCCCGGGAGATCTCATCTCCAGCCTAAATCCACTGTCATTAAATCCCGCCCTGCCACCGCGACTCTCCCCAGCCAAGCCTGCTGGTCCCCACCCCCACATGGCACGCAGGGTGCAGGCCTGTGCTCCCCATTTCTGGCTGCTCCCCCCTTGCCCTTTTGACCCCAGAGCTGGCATTGGTGCATTTGTCACCTCCTCGCCAGGGCTGCTCCCCCCCAGAGGTGTCTGTGTCCATCTCCCTGCCGCCAGGCCAGCAGGAGCTCCCTTTGTTGGGCTGGTGATTGAGCTCAGCAGGGGCCCACCAGCCCCATTGTCGTGCGAGATCAGGGGGGATGGGGCAGGAGCAGGGAAAGGCTTGTTGATGTGGCCGCCTGACTTGGCCAGCACCAGGCCTGAGAGTCCGGCCCATGGCCCGGAGGAGGAGGGATGTGGATTTCCACCTGGGAAGGCAGGGAACGGGTCCCTCTGCCCCGGCTCCGGGCCCTGGGCTGGGGGGAGACGTGGAACAGCACCAGCCGCAGGGTCTTTGCAGGCTTCTGTGCAGCTCTGCCAGTGCCCCTCACTCCCGACCTGCACCCCCCCCAGGTAGCCCAGCCCTGGGCTCCTCACCCCCACCTCCAGTCCCCCAGGAAGCCCAGCCCTGGGGTCCCCATCCCCAGCTCTGATGACGCCCCTCAGTCCCAACCTGCAGCCCCCAGGTAGCCCAGCCCTGGTCTCCCCGCCCCCAGCTCTGCCGGTGCCCCTCACTCCCGACCTGCAGCCACCCCAGGTAGCCCAGCCCTGGGCTCCTCACCCCCAGCTCCAGTTCCCCAGGAAGCCCAGCCCTGGGGTCTCCATCCCCAGCTCTGACAATGCCCCTCAGTCCCAACCTGCAGCCCCCCAGGTAGTCAGTCCTGGGCTCCCCACCCCCAGCTCCAGTCTCCCAGGTAGCCCAGCCCTGGGCTCCCCACTCCCAGCTCTGCTGGTTCCCCACAATCCTCACCCGCAGCCCCGCCTGCTGCTCCAAGCCTGGGCCCCACCCAAGCAGGATGGGGAGAGGTGTGGGAGGTTTTTAAAATGGGGAGAATAAAAACAGCAGCAAGAAGCAATGGAGGGGAGGGGAAGGTGGGGGCAGTATCTGGGTCTTCAGAGAAGCACGCAGAGTGCAAATCTGGGACTGGGGGCGGAGCTCATCTCGGGTGGGGGGTCTTTATGTGTGTGATGGGGTGTGGCTAGGGAGGTGGATCAGTGGGAGTGCTTGTTGCCAATTCTTACATCTGGCGTTTTCTTAAAGCCCCAGCTTCTGGAATCAGGTGAGCAGCTTCGCTTTACAAATAAAAGGAAGGGCCCAGCTTATCCCAGTTTGAGGGGAGAAGCTGGAAACCGCGTCCCCAAAGGCCCAGTGACCAGGGGGCCAGTGAAGACCCAGCCCAGATTAGTATGAAAATCAGAGTCTCTAAGCCAAGCTTGTCATGGGGGCGGGGTGTTTTGATTATTGACTATGAGGTGTGAGCAATTGTGTGGGTGGGTGTGTCTGTGTGCAGGTGTATGTGTGTGTGTGCATGTGCCCATGCCCAGCTCCTCGCTGTCGGGTGGTTGAGCTGTGCGTTCTGGTTCTTCTGTGCACAGGTGTGGCCAGGTGTTGGGGACTCCGCCTGTTGTTTCCGTGGCTGCAGGGCCCTTGCTCTGGCCGGCCCCTGCCCGTTAGGGATGGGGGTGCGTGACAGAGCCCAGGGCATTGCTCGGTTCAGGGTGCCCCGGCTCCCGTCCCATGCGCCGGCCCCTCTAAGGAGACACACAGTGACCTCTCGTGGGGCAATGATGTATTGGTCCCCTTTTCCTCTGGGCTTGGTGCAGCGGGAGCCAGCGCCTCCAGGCCAGCCCCAGTCTCTCCTCGCCCCATGGAACGGCCCCTTTCACCCCAGCGGGGAGAGTTGGGCTGGGCCAAGGGGAGCTGCCACATCTTGGGGGCTCCTGCATCTTCTCGGAAAGCATCACGAGACACGATCCCCCCAGCAGGCCAGCTGTCTGCTGTCACGCACGTTGCCCCGGCTGGCACGGCCTGGCATTCCTCAGACAGTCTGTGGCCCCGATGCCCCCTGCCCAGCTCCTCCCCCGCTGAGAGACACCTCACTCGGACACTGGTGTTGTCCGCAGCCCCCGCCCGCCCTGGGGGACCCGTCCCAGGCTGCTGATCTCGGCCCCAGTAGCTCTGAGTTCCTCGCAGGCCCCCCAGACAGGTGCCCCCCTCATTCCATGGCTCCCCCCTGGTTGCTCAGGCAGAGGGTACCTGGGTTGTCACGGGCCCTGCTCTTTATCCGGTGCCCGGCAGCCCAGCTCAGCCGGCCTTTGCCCGTCCGTGGCTGTTGCACACCAGACTCCCAGTACATCGGTGTGGCCCATCCCCTCTCCTGAGCGGGTCCTGGTGCTGCCAGCTCCCCCGTGGCCGAGCTGCAGGCAGATCACAATGGGCTAGTGATGGCCGCTGAGTTTCTCCACAAAGCTTGGCCTCTTCTTCTTCGTGGTGTCTCCCTTCCGCTGGGAGCCCTGGGGCCTCCTCTCAGTCCCGGCCTCTGGCTGGGGCGCCTCTCGCCGGCACTCCCTGGAATGGGATCGAGGTGCCCTGGAGCCGCTCTGGGGCTGCCGAGCCAGCCTGGCCCCTCTGGGCTCCTTTGCTGCCACTGTCCTGGTTTGTCTGTCCAGCTGCCTCTGCCGGGCAGCCTGGAACAGCTTCTCCTGAGCTGCTGCCTTGGCCTCTCGGCGGGATCGTCTCTCGAAGGCCTCCACTATCCTCTGGACACGGCTCTCGGCCTGCAGCTGGGCAGCTGCAGCCTCGGTGGCCGAGGAGGCACCGGGCCGAGACGCGCTGGCATGGCTTCCCCTCCGCCGGCCTGGTTCAGAGCCCGGGCCGCGGCTCTGGCGCTCACAGAAGAGGCAGGAGCACGTGCCCTGCGGGACGGCCTCCGCATTCAGCTCCTCGCGGCCAAGGCTCATTGCCACAGGCTAAGGCAGAGAGAGGGGGTCACATAGTGCAAGGAGCGGGCACTGCTGGGCTCTGACCCCCAGGGCACCAGGGGCAGGAGGAGGGAATCCCGCCAGTTGCCAGAAACAGGATCGTTGCCATTCAGGAACCAACCAGGGGTCACATCCCCTCCCCTCTCCAGACCGGGACAGATCACGATCCATCACATCTGGGGTCGCCCCCCCCACCTCCTCTGGGCTGGGACAGACCATGGTCATCTCATCTGGGGTCCCCTCCGGAATGGGTCAGACCATGGTCCTTCTCACCTGGGGTCCCCCCACCTCGACCACGACAGTCCATGGTCCAATGGTCCATCTCATCTGCTCCTGCCCCCCTGGATGGGTTCCCAATGATGGGGGATTAGGGGCCCCCTACTGTAATAAAAGGGGTACCAGGGGCTGCCTTCTCCACCTGCCCTTGTGACATTTCCCCCATTGACCGTGCACCCTCATTCCTTGCCAGTGAGCCCGGCTCCTGTTCCACCTCTGGCTGATTGTCTCTCGATTGCCAGACAGGGCTGGACACAGAGGGGCATCAGGGTTTGGTGCCAGTTCTCATCCCTAATCCTGGAAAATCCCCTGCTCTCCTGTGGGGGGCGCTGTGCCTGGCGTGCCAGGGCCAGGGGGGTTCGCTTTGAGGGGGAAGTCCAGCACGTCTGGAGATGGGCCAGGCTGATGGAAGCGGCTAGTCCCTGCCTCCGGGGCTGGGCTGGTCCTTCCAGGGTCTCCAGGCCGTTGTCCGGGCTGGTTTTCCACAGCCCAGGCAATGGGGCTCGAGGTTGTTCCCTACGGTAGCCCCTCCGTTCTGCCATGCTGGTGATTCTCCTCCCTGCGGCTCAGCCAGGGGCCAGCACTCTGCGGCCCAGCCTGACGGGAAGCCCTGACCTCCGACCTGGGCTAATAATGCCGCCAGGCTGGCTCCTGCTGATCAGAACTATTGCACCGTGCAGGGGCCTCCATCTCCCCCTTCCCCCACTCTTCAGCCTCCCAGCCCCTTCTCACCTGGCGGTGGGGGGGGGCTTCCTGCTTCCAACTTCCCTCTCCTGCTACCCTGGGGCATTCTGGGCTCTGCCGGCTGTTTGAGGCTCCCTGGGTCCCCGTCCCGCTCCAACTTCCTACAGGTCGCACCCTCTTTCGGATCCAAGTTCCTGTGGCTCTCACAGGCATACAGCCAGCCTGGAACAACCGGGCTTGGGGCCCTGTGGGTCTCTGGCCCCGCACAACGCAAAGGCTCCTCGGCCATGGACTGCTCCAGCCATTTCTGGACCTCGGAGAGCCTCTGCCGCAGCTGCCTCTGCGAGGGTGCTGCTGACCTCGCCCTCCTGCTGGGGGCGCTCTCCTCTTCCTGTGGGGCCCAGCTGTTCTCGTAGACGGCCTCCTCCGCTGGCCAGGCCTGCAGGCTCTGGTTGAACTGCTGGCAGGCTGTACAGCTCTGGAGATGAGCAATCACGCAATGCGGCAGGATCTGGGGCAGACCACCTGTCTCCTGGCAAGATCTGCTGCACCCCGTCCTGTGGGGAGGCTCTTCCCACCCCGGCCCTGCTGTTGTCCCATCCCCTGGCTGGAACGGCCCCAGGCTCCAATTGCAGGCTGCAGGGTCGGGGGCGTCTCCGGAACTGGGCAGCCTCTGGAGGCCTCCGCTACCCCTCCTCCTGTCCCTCTGCCTGGTGTGACTCCGTCTGTGCCTCCCACCCTGGCCCTGGGGGGCCAAACTGCCCTGCTGGGCTCCTTCTCTCTGATGCACCGTCTGCCTCACTCTGCCTGTGCGGCTGTGGGCCCTGCTCCTGCTGGCAGCCTCCGGCCCTGGCTCATCTCCCACGAGCTCCTCGTTCTCGTAGGTACTGGAGTCACCCCTGGCAGCGCAGGGCGGCCCGGGGACCTCTTCACAAGCTCTGAGCTTCTCGTAGAAGAAGGAGTTGAGTTTGTCGGCAGCGTTGCACTCGAACACGGAGGCCCTCTCGATGCCCGTGCCCGCGGAGGAGTGCAGGTAGACGCTGGGGGACGGCCGCAGCAGGGGACCCCCGGTACCTGGCCCCGGGCGCCGTTGGATTGTCTCTTGAGAGCTGTCCTTAGCGGTGGGCGGGCGCCGGTGGCCCCTGTTCTCGTAGGATAGGGCAGGGGGTGCGCCTGGCTTCCCCGTGCAGGGCTTGTTCAGCTCACAGCCGCGGATGGAGTTTGACAGATCTGGAAGAATCCCAGAATGGAGAGTCAAATCCATAACAAGCAAGGCAGGGTGATCGCCCCCCGTCCTCCTCCAGCGCCTTCCCTGGGAGGGGAAACTGAGGCCTGCCTGGGGCTGTGGCACCCTCAGCTTGGGGTCACACAGCAGGTCAGTGCGGGGCTCCTAATTCCCAGCCTCCTGCTCCTACCAGTGGCCCGTGGAGTGGGAGGGCATGCAATGGACAGGCTGTTCCCACAGGGCTCTGTCCAGCAGGGCCTGCAATCGCCATTGGGGCAATGGGGTTCTGTTTCCTGGTCCTGCCATCACTGGTGCATGTGTGTGTGTGCGTGTGCGTGTGTACACCATGATCCTTCTCTCCCCTCTACACAAGACATTACACTGTGCATGTGTGTACACAGCATGATCTTTCTCCCCCTTCCCCACACGACATTATTGTGTGTGTGTGTGTGTTTGTATAATGTGATCTTTCTCTCTCCCCTGCCCCCAGGACATTACACTCTGTGTGTGTGTATGTGCGTACGTGTACAACACAATCTGTCTTCCCCCCACTGGACATTATACTGTGTGTGTGTGTGTGGGTCCCCTGGGGGCACATGGCAGCTCCTAGTCTGTTTGGCTGGTGCTCAGCTTCCTTTCCTCACACGTGCACGGACATCACTTCCCCTTGGCCCCACAGCCTGCCCCAGGCTGTTTCCTAGGGGCAGCAGCAGCAGCAAGGCTGAGGTAGAAAGGGCAGGAGGCAGGAGCGTGCCCAGGAGAGGTGGGTCCACGTTGTCAGGGCTCTTGGCCCATCCCCACGTGCAGACAGAACCTCTGTGGCTACTGTCAAGGGTCTTTTCCCAGCGTTCTCCCCAGGCCTTACCAGAGATGATGGAGGCAATTGAGATCTCCGAGTGGGCTCCATGGCCTTCCCCCGGCCCAAAGCCTCTCTCGGTGGCGTCCGGGTCGGTCTCCCAGTCATCGGCTTCATCTTCACAGGAAGGAAGGAGCCCAGACCTGACTATTCGTCCCTGGTGTCCCCCTTTCCTGCAAGCGTGAGGGGATGTGCCCCAAGCTGGCCCAGCCTGGGCCATATCTGGGGGCTGGGGCTTGCTGAAAGGCGGAGGCCTGCCGGCCCAGAGATCCTGCGCTATGGGATGTTTCCGGGGGCCGCCTGCTCCGTGGGCTGTGGAGTCTCCCCTTTGTGATGTCAGCAGAATGCCCCCAGGCTCTCATGGTTCCCCCTTCCGAGAATCCACCTGCAAAGCATGCTGGGTGAGGGGTGATGGGGGCTGTGAGAGCAGTCAGGCCAGCTCAGCGTCTGGGCAGGAGACCACCAGAAAAACCCAGGGGGCTGAGGGAATTAACGGTGGCTCTCCTGAGTCCATGCTGAGCCCGGGGTCCTAGCACGGTGGAGTGAGCTGGAGCTGGACTGCAGGGGAAGGTGTGGATGATGTTAGGGGGGGCGAGGCTCCCTTGCCTTGCAGTCAGTGCTGACCACAGTGCTCAGGGGTGTTGTGCTGTGGGGAGCAGTTCAGGTAGGTCAATAGGAGGCGCTCTCCCCAGCGAATTTGCATGGCTCCTGGTGCCCCAGCGTGCGGCTGGCAGTGTGGGTCACTATGGAATAGGGTGACCAGATGTCCCAATTTTATAGGGACATTCCTGATTTGGGGGTCTTTTTCTTATATATGTTCCTATTACCCCGCACTCCCGTCCTGATTTTTCAAACTTGCTGTCTGGTCACCCTACTATGGAAATCCTGTGGGTACGCTTTGAACGTGTGAATTGCTGTCGGCGTTAATAAATAAGGAGCCGTGAGGCCACATCCCAACTTAGCTGATGCCACCCTAGCTCTCCCGAGGTTTGCAGCCAGGATATGGGATTCCTCACTCTGTGTCCTGAGCTGCTGGGGAGCGTAACCGGGTCCAGGCAAACACTCTGTGCATAAAGAGCAGGGAGAAGCAACGTGGCAACAGCCCTACCTGTCCTGGTGTAACACAGAGGAGACTGTGAGCGTGTGTTTGGGGCGGGAGGTGATTCTCCGTGGAGAACAAGTCTGAAAGAGAAGCAGGAAGAAATGGAACTGGATGGATCTTTAGGGCAGGGGCGAGAGCAGGCAGGGCGGATGTGGAGAGGGCGCGGGGTACTCAAGGCTGGAGTGGATGGGGGCACTGCAGCAGGTTGCTGATAGAACCAGCTGTGTGGGAGAGAGCAGCACCAGGAACCTGCTCCCAGGCCCCATTTGCAGACAGTGCAAAGACCCCCCTGGACTGCACTGGGTGCTGGAGTCAGCCCTCACTACCCACCGAGGTGCCCTCCAGGAGGAGCAGCTGGGAGAAGCCAGAGTGAAAATGAGCTGACCTCAGCCTGGGTTGGAAAAGGCAGGACCCATGATGCAGAGACTCTAGGAGGAGCTGGCCTGTCCCTCCATCTGCAGCTGCCTTTTTGGAGCGAGAATTGGAAAGTGCCTCGGGGGGACACAGCCGGGAGACCCGGCTATTCCCTGCATCATGACTGGGTTCGTGGGACCGTAAAGAGAACTGACCGTTTGCTGCACCTCCTGGCTATTCACGTGTGTGTTTCAGGTCTGAAGCTCCTCCATGGCTGGAGTCAGACAGAGCAGAGAACGACTGATGTTATTCTTCCATCCGCCTAATACGCAAACCCCAGAACTGCTGCTCTCTGGCACATTCCCTGCATAGGAAGTTGTGCTGAAAGATGCTGGGGGCTCTAGGGGCTCTGTGGAATTCTTTTGCTAATGGGTTTTACAAAGCCCTCTTCACAGAAACGCTCACAGGAAATGAAGGGTGAAATCAATGGCACCAGCTCTTTTGGTTTGGACTGAACCTTCCCCTGGAGCTCTCACTACAGCCATGGTCCCACCCATCCAGTGCATCGGCCCCCAGCTATCCTCGCCCTCCCTGACCTGCCTCGGCTAAGCTGCTGCCCCTTCCCAGCCTGGCCCATCCTCCGACTCTCCTGGCTTTTCCTTTCTGCCCCTTCCCTTCTTCTCTCCTTTCCTCTGTCATTTCTGGGTTTGCTCCCTTCTGCCTCTTCTCCTTTCCCTGTTCTGCTCTCTCACTCCCCCCAGCTCCAGTACTGCTCCTCCTGGTGGTTCTTCTCTGCTGTGTTTCTACCAGTGCTAACAGCATGTCAGTGGCAGGCTGTCCCGCCTCACTACCTCCACTTTGGGCCCCCCTGCCCCATTGCCTTCTAGCCTGACCCCTCCCCAGCTATCTAGGCTTTCTTCTTCTTTCCATCCCTCACCCAGGGACCGGTTTCCCTACACTGCTGGAGTGGAGGTTTCTCTTCCCCGGTGAGGTCATGAACACTGCAGGGAGCAGCATTGTGTAACCCCAACTGTGGGAGAAAAGTCGGAGAATAAAGGTGAGGATCCAGCATGAACAGCAGTCACCGAGTACCCCCCACCGGTGGGAATCTCTTTGCTAGGGCATGCAAGCCAAGGGAAACTGGCGAGGTTAGGGCCATTGGCTGAAGCAAAAGATATATGGCCACCCACCCCTCGGGCTCTGGAGAGGAGCACTGTGAAGGGAAAGAGTAAGAAAGTAAATGACATTGTAAATGACTGAATCCAGGTATCAAAGGGGTGGAAATGTATAGCATTTCTGTGAATAGGATTTTTCTTGTTTTTATTTTACCAAAGCAGCAACAATTAACCTACAGTGGTGACAAACTAAAAGCTAGCGATGCTCTTGCAAGGTAGGAAAATCAACCCTCCAGGCAGATTGAAGACACAAATGTGGAAAGGAAACATTGCATTGAAAAGAGCAAAGCTCTTGGTCTAATGCCAGGATGGACTGGGGTCAGGAAAGGAGAGAATATATCGGGAACAGCGACATCCCATGCTAGGATCCAGTGGATCCTGTTAAAAAGCAGATGCCGGTTAGAGTAATTTTACTGAGGCTGGGTCCAGTCTCATTTACAGGAGGGGAACGTCCCTGGTAGTGAGACCTGCTGTGATGCGAGCCCTATTCTCCATTCAAAGGGCTCTCATTGAAGTCACTTGGCGCAGGACTGGGCCCTGGCTTTCAGTGTAAATATGCGGGGTAGTGACATCCGTCAAGGACACCAAGTCTACATAGGCAGGCAGCATTCGAATGGTAGCCCGAGCCTGAGCTGGGGGCTACAGATACCCTGGCCCAGATGGCCTAGAAAACACAGCGAGACCTTGATGAAGGCAGGGCAGCCTGGGACCCTTGATGCAGGTGGGTCGGGACTCTGAGCTGGGTGGATCAGGAAATACATCTGGAGACATGATGTGAAGGAGACGGGGCCATCAACTGGGCCTCAACGTGGAGGGGATGAGGCTCCCAGCTAGGCTTCAAGACAGGAGGAGATGGGGACCCCAGCCAGGCCTTGAGAGTGGGGCAGTGGGGCCCCCAGCTAGGACCCAAGGCGGGGGGGAGATTGGGACCCTGGCCAGATCTCGAGTGTGGGGAAAGGGTGTCCCCCAGCCAGGCCCAGAGATGGGGACCCCAACCAGGTCCCAAGGCATTGGGGGGGGGGCAGATGGGGACCCAGGTCAGGCCCCAAGGCAGGGGGGCAGATGGGGACGGGGGTCAGGCCCCCAGGCTGGGGCTGTGGAGAAGGGGACCTGGGTCAGGCCCCGAGGCGGGGGTCAGGGGGAGATGGGGACCCTGACCAGGCCCCAAGGCAGGGGCAGATGAGGACCCTGACCAGGCCCCAAGGCTGGGGGGGGTCAGATGGGGACCCGGGTCAGGCCCCCAGGCGGGGGTCAGGGGGAGATGGGGACCCTGCCCAGGCCTGGGGGAGGGGGGCCCATCGTCACTAAGTCGCCCCCGGCCGCACCCGCTACGGCCGGGGGGCGTGGCCCAGCCCCGCGTTCCCTTCGCCGCTCTCCCTCGTCATCTCGCCCACACTCGACATGGCGCCGCTGGCGCCTGCTCCGAGCCGCCCATTTCCGGCGGGAGCTCCGCCCAGAGCGGAAGTGTGGATGGTTGCTATGGCGAGGCGCTGTGGGGACCTGCCCCTAGCGGGGCAGACAGCCAGAGAGCGGCCCGACGGCGGCGGGTGAGTGCAGCCGGGAACGAGAGCGAGAGCGGTCCCTTGACAGGGGGCACTGGAGGGGGAAGGGGGCACTGTGATGTGGAGAGAAGGGGGGCTATGGAGGGGTCGGGGGGTCCTGTGATTGAGGGGCAGTGGAGGGGGCGGGGGGTCCTGTGATTGGGGGGGCAGTGGAGGGTCAGGGCTGTGATGGGGGCTGTAGGAGGGACAGGCGGCTGTGGAGGAGGTAGGGGGTCTGTGATTGGGGCTGTGGAGGGGGTAGGGGGCTGTGATGTGGAGAGAAGGGGGGCTGTGGAAGGGACGGAGGGGACTGTGATGGGGCAGTGGGGCTATGGAGGAGCTGGGGGGAGTTATAATGAGGACAGGGGTCACATGGCAGTGGGGAGGGGGCACCATTAACAGCGTTTTGAAGTGACACTTGAAACACTGGTGGTGCCGTTATTTCCCTTGTTTCACTGTGACCTGACGCTTCTGGCAGGTGGAGGTGGAGGGAGCATAGTTGGTTTTGAGCCGAGTGAGTAAAGAAGAAAATTCATATTGACTGAAACGTGGCAGATATTTCTTCTCTCCATTTTCCATAATTCAGGAACAGCAGGAGAGGGGTTTTGCTGGAGCAGAGAAATGTTCTGCAAGTGAGAACGTGGGGAAGGGAGGGTGATGACTACTCATGTATTATTTCATATTTATGTTTTGGTGGCCTCAGTCAGGATCAGGGCCCTATTGTGCTGGGTAAACACACAAATGGCACGGTCCTTGTCCCAGGGAGCTTACAATCTAATAGGATGGCATACAAAACGGAATGGACAGGCAAATGTAAGTTATACACAGAACTTGATTAGTTGTTAATTTTCCCAGCTCCATTCTTCTGTTCAGGTGCTTCACTTAACTTGCTTTAGCAAGTTTAGTCACGGTGCCCTACTTCCACTCTGCCCATCATATTCTGTTTGAATTCTACCACTCTTGGGTAATTTCAATGCTTTTTGCAATACTTTTCTTACACCTCCCTCCAAGGGTCCTTTCCTTTCCCGATTAGAATGCAATACCCCCCAACCCAGCCATGTTTTCCCAGTTCAATCCAGTTAGTCCTTCTGATTGTAGTGGGGGCTTTGAAGGCATGTTCCCTTCCTGCTCCATTGCCGATGCCTCTGTGGAACATAGGAATTGCCAGACTGGATCAGATCGCTGGTCCATCTAGCCCAGGATCTTGTCTTTTAAAGCGGCCAACACCAGATGCTACAGAGGTGGGTTTAAGAAGTCCCAGAGTAAGCACATATGGCTTAATCTGCTCATTGTGAAGGTCTTATCCAAATCATTAATAGTTAGAGATTAGTTTAAGTCCCGAAGAAGGTTTAATATACCTTCCAAAATGCTTGTTAATGAGAATATCCAGGGTTATAATATTGAATACTATCCACTAAACATCCAGTCTTTTTTGAGCCTTGTGGAGTTCTTGGCTTCAGTGACATAATTTCATGAGTTCCATGTCTAATTACATGTTATGTAAAAATATCTTTCCTTTTGTCAGTTAGAATTTGCCACCTTTTAACTTAATTGAGCGTGCTCTGTTCTTGTGTTAGAAAACAGGGCGGGAGAGGAGAGTTCTTCATCTGTGTTCTCTAGGTCATTCATTAGTTTGTATACTTTTATCATGTCCTTATTTACCTAGCTGGGGATCCATGGAAACAAGACTGGCTTGGTCTCTCCTCCTCCTCCTCTTCTAATATCTGTCTTCTCGGGGCGGGGACTGTCCCTTTCTCTGTCTTTTGAACAAGGATAGGTGCATTGTTGCTGTTTAACAATTAGTGACTAATAGCTTGATGTATACAACCTGAATTTACTTAGTACAAAGTGCATCATATTTATATGGCACATGTTGGAGAAACAAAATTGTCCTTTGGTGCAGAGCAATACCAAAGGTTTGTCTACACATAGTTTTTTGTATTCTCTAGTAACTGATGTAGTTAAATCAATTCAACCTCCTAGTGTAGATGCAACTATACAGGCATAAATTTGAATTACAGAAATAAGCTAGATAAACACCTCTATGCCAGTATGCCCCTCATGTCCATATTAGGGGGTTAAATTGGTACGAAACCCTGATGCTACTGCTCTCCTCCAGTCCTGTGCACACTACTTATGCTGATCATATTAATTAGCTGATATCTGGAAGCTCATTTGAGGATGGAAAGAGCAATATAAGTGCTAAGTACTGTTAAGTATTATGATGCTAATGGGATTCACATGCATATATCAGCATGTGTGATCAGCTTTCTCCTGGGTGTAGCATAGCCCTGAAATAGGTGGCTCGCCAGGAAATGTGTTAATGAGCAGCAAGGTAGACTGCAAAATACTAAAACCAGTTTTGTTCATAGAACTGGATCTGTGTAGCATTTGGCCTAGTTCTAGAGAACAGCAAAATAATCCCTGAATTTTCACCCTTTGTTGCTCTCCATGTTGTTCTGCTCCGGAGGCTGTTTATTAATTTTTCTAGCGCATATTGCCATGGCAATGAGGCTTGTGGTAAGTACTTGAGCTCTCTGAGAAATCACTAAACTGGTTCTACTCAGTGCATGACAAGTCAGGTCCACGGCCAGTGAGGATTATGGGCTAGACTACATTTACTATCACTTTGGTGGCAATAGATTGCAGTGCAAAATGTTGTGTTAACCTAAGTAACTGGATTACCTCTGTCTTAAACTCCACAGAGCCTTTTTAGAAGGATTTTACAGCTATGAATTTCCTCCTCAACCTGAAATTTCCAGTTCTTTGCCAGAGAGTTTCTGATAAATTTTTGACAAGATTTATTAGCACTTCACTCCCTGGGCTTTGAACTGCCTGTCTCCGTTCGTGTCCCATCAAATAATGATGATGTTTAACTGAGGAATGTTTTCTTGTGGATAAAGGCAGAGGACTTGGAGTCAGAGTTGAGTTCTCATAGGGTCATAAACTGCAAGATCAGAAGGGACCATCATGATCATCTAGTCCAGATGTTCTCAAACTGGGAGTTGTGAGGTTATTACACTGGGGTGGGGGGGTTGTAAGCTGTCACCCTCCGCTTCCAAACCCCACTTTGCCTCCAGCATTTAAAATAGTTCTAAATATTAAAAAAAGTGTTTTAAATCTATAAGGGGGGGGGGCACACTCAGAGGCTTGCTGTGTGAAAGGAGTCATCAATGCAGAGTTTGAGAACCACTGATCTAGTCTAACCTCCTGCACACTGCAGGCCACAGAACCTCACCCACTCATTTCTGGAATAGACCCCAACCTCGGCTGAGGTACTGATGTCCTGAAATCATGATTGAAAGACTTCAAGTTATAGAGAATCCACCATTTACACTAGTTTAAACCTACAAGTGATCTGTATGCCCTGCTGCAGACGAAGGCGAAACTCTCCCAGGATCTCTGCCAATCTTACCTGGGTGAAAATTCCTTCCCGACCCCAAATACGGTGATCAGTTAGACCCTGAGCATGTGGGCAAGATCCACCAGCCAGAATTCTTTGTAGTAATTCAGAGTCCTCCCTGGCTAGTGTCCCGTCACTGGCCATTGCAGATACTTGCTGCTAGCAGTCGCAGGTTAGTTATGTGCTATTGTAGGCAGTCTCATCATACCATCCCCTCCATAAACTTATCAAGCTCAGCCTTGAAGCAAGTTAGGTTCTTTTCCTGACTCTACAACATATTGCCTCTGGGAACTTGAACAAAGCCCTTGATTTTTCCATGTTTGTGTTCTCTTCTGTAAAATACCTGCCTCCCAGGCATGTTGTGCAGATGAATGTTTGGAAAGCAATTGGGGATGTAACATTCTATATAATTACAGTGTGCTGGTTGGGTTTGGTAGGATTGCTCAATGTGGGGGCTGTTATTGTTCATCTGGTCAGCACTAAGGTAGTCCCAAAGCGTGATGTACTTGTTGCACAATGATACTCTTACGCTTGGATGAATAAGGACTGGCTTCATAGAACGCTGTAGTACAAGGATATTAGATTTCAGTAAATCATGGGAAATTACGACATGTATGACTAAATTCTGCTTCCTCTACTCGCTGCGGGAGTGACAGACTTATAAGGGTGATAGTGGGGAACAAGGAGAAAGGAGCGTACAGTGTGCTAAGCTTACTAGAAGTCCAGTGTGATGTATGGGATGCATATGGAGGTAACTCTGCCCCTTTCTCAGAAGCTCTGGTGTGACCAGACCTGAAACATTTAATTCAATGTGGGAAGCGTGTTACCAAAAAGATACTGATAAATTAGATGGAGTTCAGGGGAGAGCAACAAAAATGATCAGAAGCTGCAAGGTTAGATGTAGGAGGAGAATAAGCAAATTAACCACGTAACAAAAGAGAGAAATTATTCAGAGTGATATGGGGATTGAGGGGAGGGGGTTAGAATTGTTAGTAAGAGAGGAAGGAAATGAGAGAGGAAATTTAGGCTGAATTTCGATTGAAAACTTCCCAGCAGTCAGACCTGTGCATCTCAGTGGGGTCTTAGCGCCAAACCCTACAGCTCTGGGGGGCCTTGCTAACACCCACCCTGAGACAGGACTCTGCTGGTCTGTAGTGTCAGCGCAGCTGCACTCTGCTCCATTTCATGCTTATTAGACACCACTCTCAAGTGCCACACAAGTTGTCATTTGTATTCCTCAGCTGGGCAGATTTGGGAAGCTTCTTTGTAGAAAGGCCTCTGCCTGCCTGGGAGGTGTGTGCCTGAGACTTTACTCATGGTGCCAACCTCTAGTTCCCATTCTTAGAAACATACTTTTGTTGAAGAGCTCCACATGTAAATCTGCCTCTGGCAACGTTTCTCCCACCTGAGTGCTTAAAGCCGGGCACCTATCTAGAATGGTCTGATTTTCAGAAGTGCTGAGCATCCACACGGCAGTGACAGAAGGGGGAGCACTCCTGTAGGGCCTTTCATTTGAACACTGCGCCCGTCATGCACATCTACCCATCTTAGATAGCCCCAGTCCTTCTTTCTCCTGCACCGGTGGCAAGAACTGTGCCATCGAGCTAACCATCCAGATGCAGCCAAGCATGACAGTCAGCTATCAGGCCGCGTGTGCACTTGCTCTATATGTAAATATTTCATATTATGAAACGGTCCCTCCATTTGGTGGCCTAGTTTTTGGTTGAGTGCCTGCCTTCTGTTTCCAGGTAGGATGGAGTTCCTGGTGTCTGGGCTGCCATTTCTCAGTGGAGTTCTCGCCTCACTCCTCTGTCTTTAACGTCATTTCGTTGGTCCACCAGACTGGAAAGTGACATCAAGTGAGTCCTTGAAGCCCCAATGTAAGCCTACCGTGCTATGGCATCAGTTCTGTTGGTCTGTCTCAAACAAAGCCCAAGCAACCTGTGCCACTGCCGCTTTCAGAGCAAAAAGCATTACAAGAAAAGAGCTTTCAGAGCAGGACAGAGAAGGGCATTGGCATGTGGAGGTGAAATATTAATCGGACATGTGCGTTATGCTTCCGGCAGTGGGAAGTTCAAAGGAACAGCAGCACAGTTCTCCTTAACCGTGCTCTTTGGTTGTCTGCCTGCATTTGTCCTGGCTGCGTGATTGCTTTTGTCCAATTGATGTGGGGTCCTCAGCCTTGCAGGGCTCAGTGCACAAAGAGACCTCAGATGAAGTCACAGAAGTAAGAGATGGAAAGGGTTAGTGATCCCCTGGAGTTCATACCACTTCCAAAAGTATATGCTCTAATGCCTTGTCCAGGGCACTTTCAGCTGAGGTTTCCATCACTTCTCTTAGGAGACTATTTTACAGTTGCTAGACTTCATTGTCAGGCAGGGTGGATTGATTTAAATCCCGAGAATTTAAATCACCAAGTGGAAAGTCTCGACTTAAATCATCAATTTTAATCAATTTTTCCATTTGTACTTCAGTTATTTTCTAAAGAAAGGTGCATTCTCATCAGTTGATACAGCCATTAAACAAATTGATTTACAACTTAGTAGAGCCTTTACACTAATCTGGTATATTATTTTGCTACCTAGGAGGGTACACTATACATACATTTATTAAGCTATTATATAGCTTAATATTGTAAGATTCTTATTAATTGTATACCTTTAGTATGTTAGAAAATGGTAAATGATATATTGCTTATTTACTAGGGTAATTAACTTTTTACTTATTTGTGTCAAGCTGCATTAGGATGGTAATTGGAATTTAATTAAATACACAAAACAGCATGTAAAATTTATTTTTATTAAACAGAATAACCTTAAATGTTTTGTTTACATAAACTTCTCTTACCAAAACATGTTCCACATTTACAACTACATTATAGTAAGTTTAGGTCTTAACACATTTTTTATTAAACTCAGATTTCATTATAAACAATTTTTTAAAAAAAAATATAATTTAAATAATCAAAAATCAGTTAAAACAAAATAATTCTGATTTATCTAATTATTTTAAATAATTGATTTTTATCCACATTGCTTTCAGGAAACACTTCTTGGTGTCTGTCCTAAATTGAGAAATTCGAAGCTTAACTTTCTCCCTCCTTGGGCTGCTCCATAAACAATTCTTTCTCCTTGATGTTTGCACCCTTCAAAAATTTGTAGACGTTTGTCCTCACTTAGCCAAGCTAGACCGATTCAGCTCTTATAAATCTCTCCTTATAAATCAGTGCCTTCAGGACCAATCACTCAGCTCTTCTCTATATCTTAGAATCATAGAACCATAGTGTTAGAAGGAAGTGTGAGGACCATGTAGTCTAACCCTGACCAAGATGCAGGATTTGATGTTGCTAAACCATCCAAGATAGATGGCTAGTGAGCCCCCTTTTGAAAACCTCCAGTGAAGGTGTGACGGTGCTGTTCCTGTTGTGACCCACTGAGAGTGTCAGATCAGGACAAATTGCTTCACAAGGGGCAATTACAGCCCAAAGCTGGGGTTTCCCCACCCTAAAGGGTTACCAAACCAGCCAGACGGAAAAGACTTTGGTTTCGCCCCACTGGCTAGCCACAAGTCACACAAGCAATTCCCTTAGACACTCCAGCTTCCCAGTATCACCACCAGCAGCCACCTTTCCTGGGGACTAATGGTTGTAAAAACCAATACCCCAATAAAAGAAAACAGTTCTTCCCAATTCCAAAGAATCAGGCCCCAGACCCAGGTCAATATACAAATCGGATCTTACCCACAAATCACGCTGTAGCCAATCCTTTAGAATCTAAAATCTAAAGGTTTATTATACAAGGAAAAAGATCTAGGTGAGGGTTAGGAATGGTTAAAGGAAATCAAATACATGCAGTAATGGCTTGCATCAGTTGTAGAATAACTGCAGGTTCAAATCAGAGTCTCTGGAATACATTCCCAGGAGGAATGGGTCATCAATCCTTTGGCCAGAGCACCCCTTTGCAGCAAAGTCCCATCCAGAAGTAGGAGCCAGGCTGGAGACTGGAGATTAAAAGACAAAATGGAGATCTTTCTCCCAGGTTTATATAGACTTCCTCTTGTGGGTGGAGACCGCCTCCTTCTTGCTAATCAGAGTCCAGTTGTAAAATGGAGTTTCAGAGTCATGTGGTCCAGTTACATGACTCTTCAAGATTCAGCACCTGAGCAGCCAGGCCACATTCCTGGGGAAGCTCAGGTGTGGACAGGCATCTACAAAGTTCATTGTTAGCTTAATTGGAACATGATGGGCCATCAGGAAGGCCAGGCCAACGGTAACTTTGTTTGGGATTTCACCCAAAAGCAAGCATAAGTGTGAAATACAGACACTATACAGCCAATCTTCATAACTTTAGCTACAAACAAGATACACACATACAGATAGCATAATCATAATCAGCAGACCATAACCTGGTCGTAGACACCTTATATGACCCCTTTTACCTAATATTTGATGCCCCTACACGACCTCGGTTGCACCAATGATCTATATGATTCCAGATAATTTCAGTAACGTGACAGAAGGCATTTCCATGACTTCCCTAGACGGTTTGTTCCATTCTCCTAGTGTTCTTACGGTTAGGTAGTTTTTGCTGAGATTTCATCTAAATTGGTTGTGCTGTAGTTCGAACCTATTGCCTTTTGTCCTGCCCTCTGTAGCAAGAGGGAACAACTTTTCTCCATCTTTTTTTATGAAAACCTTTCAAGTATTTGAAGACCACTATCATGTCCCCCCACAATCTCCTCTATTCTAAACTAAACATACCCAGTTCCTTCAGCCTTTGCTCATCTGGCTTGTGTTCCAGCCCTTTGATCATCTTTGTCGCTCGCCTCTGGTTCCTTTCCAGTTTCTCTACATCCTTTCTGTACGGTGGTGACCAAAACTGGACACAGTTCTCCAGCTGAGGCCTAACCAGCGCCGCGAGTAGAGCGGTGCTGTCACCTCCTGTGACTTGCATGCTGCGCTTCTGTTAATGCAGCTCAGAATTGCATTTGCTTTTTTTTTTTTGCAACACCATCACATTGAGAACTCATGCTGAGGTTGTGATCCACCACAACTCCCAGATACTTCTCAGTGGTGCTGCTGCCAAGCCAGTTACCCCCCGCCTTTCTGTATTTGTGCATTTGGTTTCTCTTCGCTAAGTGTAGCACCTTACGTTTGTCTTTGTTGAATTTCATTTTGTTGTCTATATCCCAGTTCTCCAGTTTATCAAGATCTCTTTGAATTTTAGCTCCATCCTCCAAAGTATTTGTAACTCCCGCCCCGAGACTTTGTGTCATCTGCAGATGTGATCAGTATGCTCTCAGTTTCTATATCCAGCTAATTAATAAAGATGTTCAATAACAGCGGACACAGAACAGATCCCTGTGGAACCCTAATGTGGTGTTATTTTTCTGGCAGCGAAGTGCCCATCATCAGCTATTCAGGGACAGTGTCACCAGTGCTATGGGAATTGAAGTGTTCTGAGGGAATACTGCCTCAAAAACATCTTTCTTAATACAAAATATAACTAAAATGTTGTTTGCAGAAGAGCAGTGTTAATGGGACTTGTGAAGAGAGAAGGTACCTTTCCCCAGCAATTGCAAAAAGTGACGCATCTCCTTTGTCAAACAGATTTCTTTGTTGCCCAAGTACTGATGTGGTCTGTGACTCTTATTTCCAAACTACTGAACATTCATCTCCTACAGTTTGGATCTGGGGAGCCATGCCTTGCACATTTGTTTCCCCACAAGTACTTGGAGACTTGGTGATGACCAGATGGTACGTGGTATGGTAGTGGAAGACAGCGTTTTGTATGCTGTAGTACTGGTTTCAGATCACTTTCCCTTCAGAGCCCTGATTAATCCTTATAGCAGTGTCCAACGTACCCAGAGTTCTGATGTTTTAACACAGGCAGCTGCTCATCAATATCCTAGGCTCAAACTCTGTGATGAAAAGTGGTTCCTCGTGGGATCTTCTCAGCCAGTCACGACAGGTCCCAGTCCTCTCCTGTAACCATCCGCTGGCGATAGGCCTGCCTCTGTAGCTGTGATATCTTAAGCAGCGGTTTTACCATTGTTTGGTTTAGACATTTGAGAGACTATTGTAGTTTTCCAAGGCTAATTCTAGAAAGTATATCCTGGAGTCCATGCAGGGCAATGAACACAGAGTTAGACATCCCTAGTCCTTTTTGGTTTGGCCACTGAATTCAGTGGGAACAGTTAGATCTCTGTCAGACAAGTGCTCTTGGAGGCCAGAGATGAGTGAATTTAGAATTCTCTTTTGTCACTGATGGGGTGTGTGTGTGTGTTGGGTGTAGGGGAGGACATCCTGAGTGTGGGTTATTGTTTGGGTTGTTGTTTACCAGGTGTTAGGCCCTGTGGTGGTTTCCTGATCTGGGTACAGGCAGAGCCATCTTGCTGTCTGGAGTGTTCAGAGGAAAAGCTGACCTCAAGAGTGAAAGTTTGGGGAGATTTCTGATGTCTGTGGAACCTCTCAAGTTAGCGTGACCAGATGCCCTGATTTTATAGGGACAGTCTCGAGTTATGGGTCTTTTTCTTATTACTCTCCCATCTCTGTCCCTATTTTTCATATTTGCTGTCTGGTCACCCTACCTCAAGTTTGCAAACTCTTCCCTCCTTCTCCCCCACCCCCCGCACTCCCTCAGCATGGTGCTGAATGCTTGAAGCTCTTGCTGTTATGAAGCCTTTAGCTGAAAGCATTCCTGGGTCTGCACATTTCAGCAGCCACCCATATGGCTCAACTCTTCTGCAAATCTTAAACCACTCTATAGAGGTAGGTGAGCGATATTATTCCCAGCTTACAGATGGGGAGGTTAGGTGACCAAAGTTTTGCAGTGAGTCACTGGCACAACTGCAAACAGCTTTTTAAAAAGGCAGGCATTACAGCAGTTCATGCAATATTGCCCTTGCTGCATTTGCTGTGTATACACAGTCTTAAAGATCAAGACACTTTGGCTCCAAGTGAAATTAATTTGATCTCACACTAATCCCTAGCGAATGTTTACCCACCGCATGAAACCGCCCCACAGAAACTGGCAGTCTGATCTGGATACAAGTAACTGGCGCTGCTGCTTGCTAAGTGCTGTACCTGCAGCTATGGGGATTCCTGGGTCCAGGTGCTGACCCCTCAGTAAGAACAGGTAGAAATGCAAGTGCATTTCCTGTGGTGTGGCAGTGAGCTGCTTGGTGCTGACTAAGAGATCAGTGGTAATAACTTGAGCGTTCTAGGGAATTAAAATATCTTCTATTAAAGCTGATCAAAAATGTTCTGGTGGAACCCTTTCTGAGCAGGCAGCCCCAGGAGGCAGCTGCCCAGGGAGTTGGGGCCAGTCTGAAAAATTCTGCATTTGTTCTCTGGAATTTTTGAGAATTTTTCCTCCTGTGAAAAATATGGGTTTTTGTTGGGTTGGTTTTGTACGGTTTGTCCCAGTGTAGAATGAAAGATCCCCCCTCCCCAGTGCAAGTTTCTACAGGAGGGAGACTGACTCTCCTACTTGGTCAAAGCCCTGCTCCTGGCAGGGGGCATGCAGTAGACATCCCAGTGCCAACTCCTTGTTTTTCAGCCATTTACCGTTCCCATAACTCCTTCCACAAAACACATCACCTGCTTCTCTTGCCCTGACTGAACACTGTCTCCTCCCAACCTCACAGTCAGCAGGTATGGCCAGCCATTTGGGTCAGGTGTGCAGAAGGAAAGTGATGCACTGAATCTTGGCCTTTGGGGTCGGAGGCAATTGAAAGGTTTGGCATGATGTCCCACGTTTGCTTGACCCAGCTGTGGCAGGCAGGGCTGGATAGAGGGCTTTGGCAGAGCTCTGGAGCTCCCAGGACTGGAATATTAGGGGGTGCTGGATTGAGGTACTCTGGCAAGTCTGTGTGGTTGTGGAGGACTACAATAGCTCTGCAGTGTTGCAAGAAATGACTAAGGTACATGAATAGAGCTGTCTGGGGGAACTCTTGTGTGCTATTCCTTGTTTTTGCTAACTGTAGCCTTACTGTTATTTATGACTGACACAAGAGATGTGAGTGATGCTTTACAAAACAAGGAAATCACAAGGTGGAATCCCTGCCCAGAGGATTTTGCAATCTACAGGAGACAGCAAAACAGGAGTACACACGTGCAGGACTGCCTATGAGCTGAGGGTGTTTTAAATATATGCAAAATTCATAATTTGCCATGACCAATCCATACTCAGAGTCCCCAGTTTAAAAAATTGTCCTGTGGCAAATAATCTTGTTAAACAACCAAACAATGAGGATCAGATCTCTTAAATATACAAAAAATTCAGTAATCCTGTGTATTTGCCCTTTGACTGGAGAGCAGGTTTTCATGGAACTCTTCATAGTCTTCAGGAATATGCTGATTGCTCCACCAGGCAGTGATCTCACCCATCTCCTAAACAGGATGGCAGAAGTGCCCTAAAAGTGTGTGTAGGGGGCCCCATAGGCGCCTGAACCATGACCCTGCCCTCCCCCCATGCTGCACCCCCACACTCCACTCCTAAACATTTGGCTGCTGTTAAGCAGCTGCTGCGTTTCATCTCAGAGGTGGCTGTATTTCAGTGTTGGACAAAATAACTTCTGTATATATGGTAAAAATCTTTGAGATGCTTCTGAAGGAAAGGTGCTGTGTGAAATGTGAGATCATTGTATCTGGCTCTGATTTCAGGAGTTCCACCAGAGCAAATGTAGAGTAACTCTACTGATGTCTGTGAAATTATTTTGGATTTACATCAGTGCAATTGAGATTAGATTCTGGCACATTTTGTCACTACACAATACAGTACTACACTTAGAGCAGGGGTTGGCAACCTATGGCACGGGTGCCGAAGGCGGCACGCGAGCTGATTTTCAATGGCACTCACACTGCTCAGGTCCTTGCCATCAGTCTGCGGCGTTCTGCATTTTAATTTAAATTTTAAATGAAACTTCTTAAACATTTTAAAAACCTTATTTACTTTACATACAACAATAGTTTAGTTCTATATTAAAGACTTGTAGAAAGAGACCTTCTAAAAATGTTAAAATGTATTACTGGCACGCGACACCTTAAATTAGAATGAATAAATGAAGACTTGGCACACCACTTCTGAAAGGCTGCCGACCCCTGACTTAGAGTGACCATTCTAGCCACAACTAGTAGCAGCGTGAGCTTTTTTGCTGCCCTAGGTGGCAAAGGCAAAATGCCACCGAGGAGGGGAGGAGCTCCGCCCTAATTACACTGCTCTACAGCCAAAATGCTTCTGAAATAAATGTAGTCAAACTTTACTAATTCTGGGTCACTGAGAATGAAAATGATGCTTAAAATTGTTGATTGGCTCTAGTTTTCAAGATATGCTATTGGGTCACTATATACGACCCTTGACATGGGAATGGCGGAGGATAAGTGAGTTATAAAGGGAAGGGATCTCAATTTAAACCAGAAATGACTAAAATACATCTTTGACTGGAACTATGAATAAATCTATGATTGGGTTTGGACAGTACTTGCTTTTTAGGCAAAACAATGAATGATGCAATCTGAAGCTGGTATTGCGTCATACATGATATGAATTGTATCATGTTATTCCTAGAAGTCATGGATGATGCAATCATAACGAAGCTTACATCACTTTGCTGAACAAATTGCCCTATATCAGCTCTAGAAATCATACAGTGTCGTGCTCTCTTATTTGTCAGTGTTTGATTTTGCAAAGGGACACATTTCTGTTTAGCCAAAGTGAGCAGAGATGCCTCGTACTTGTGTGAACAGTGCAGATAACTTCTGCTGTGTTTGTGGTGAAGTGACTTTTGCATCACAAAAGCGCAGTATAACCACTCTGGTTAAGAATGCCTATCACCTTTATTTTGGCTGCAAAATTGGAGATCAGGACAAGAGGTGGGCCCCACACATATGCTGCAACACTTGTGCAACAAATCTTCGCCAGTGGTTGAACAGGAAAAGGAAATCTATGCCTTTTGCACTGCCAATGATTTGGAGAAAGCCAACAGATCATACCAGCAATTGTTACTTCTGCATGGTGCCTCCAGTTGGGAAAGGTGTGTCAAAAAAGAAAAAGTGGACTGTGCATTATCCAAATATTCCATCAGCTATACGCCCAATACCCCACAGAGAAGGACTGCCAGTTCCTGATGCACCAGAATCATTCTCACTTGAGTCAGATGAGGAAGAGGATGAAACTTCTGGTCCTGAACCATCAATGTCACAGGACCCACATTTTCTCCCATCCTCCTCCTCTGAACCACACCTCATAACACAAGCTGAACTGAATGACCTTGTCAGGGATTTGGAACTACCTAAGAGTAAGGCAGAGCTGTTGGGCTCCAGACTACAGCAGTGGAATCTCCTGGCAGGTGATGTTAGGGTTTCCATGTTCCGTGACCGTCAGAAGGATCTTGTCCCATTCTTCTTCATGGAAGGTGATCTTGTAGCCTGCAACAACATCGATGGTGTGATGGCAGCCCTCAACTTCGTTCACGATCCAGATGAGTGGAGACTCTTCATTGATTCATCGAAGACGAGTCTTAAAGCTGTTTTGCTGCATAATGGCAATGTTTTGCCCTCAATTCCAGTTGGTCATGCAGTCGATATGAAGGAAACCTATGACAACATGAAACAACTTTTGAGGTGCATAAACTATGACCAACATCAGTGGCAGCTTTGTGGCGATTTGAAGGTTGTTGCTCTCTTGCTTGGTCTGCAGACTGGATACTGTGATGGAGTCAGACCAGAAGGATATAGGAGAGTGCTGGAAGGCAGGTACATTAGTCTCAGGGTGTGCAGGTCCCTGTTCCCTGGATAGCCAAACAAAGGCTACTCCAGGCCAATCAAGACACCTGGGGCCAATTAAGAACCTTCTAGAAAGGAGTAGAAACAGCTAGCCTGATTGGGACACCTGAAGCCAATCAGGGACTGGCTGAAACCAGATAAAAAACTCCCAGTTAGTCAGGTGGGGTGTGGGTGTCAGGAGCTGTGGAAGGAAGTTGTGCTGTTGATGAGACTGAGTGGTGGACAATATATCATCCAGAAGGAAGGAGGCCCTGAGGTAAGAGTGAAGTGGAGTTTGAAGAAGCGGGGACTACTGCGGGGAAGTAGCCCAGGGAATTGTATTGTGTTTTGTGGATAAAAGGTCAGCCATCTTAGCTGATACTATTACGGTCCCTGGGCTGGAGCCCAGAGTAGAGGGCAGGCCTGGGCTCCCCCCTTTCTGCCTCCCCTAATTAGTCTCTGAGATTGGGAGAAAATAGAGACTGTGCCAGGAAGGATAGCTTCTCTTCACTGGTTTGTGATGAAAATGGCTCAATAGGCTGTGACCTTGTCTCCAGAGAGAGAAGGGCTCCGTGGAGGGTCACAGTGAGCCACTGAGGCTAGTAAAAATCCGCCAGGAAACGCAGGATCCACGAAGATAAGGACAGAGCTTTGTCACAATACACAAAGTACTGCTGTTTTCTCTGCGAATGGGATAGTCGTGCAAGAGATTTCCACTACATCAAGAAAGATTGGCCACTCCGACAGTCATTGGAGCCTGGGAGGAAAAGTGTTCAGCATCCACCACTTGTTGAATCAAGGAAGATTTTGTTACCACCCTTACACATGAAGCTGGGTCTGATGAAGAACTTTGTCAAGGCCATTGACAAAACACAAGCAGCTTTCAAGTACCTCCGTGGAAAATTTCCAAGGTTAAGTGAAGCTAAGATAAAGGAAGGTGTCTTTGTGGATCCTCAGATTCGTGAACAACTTCGAGATGATGCATTTGACCATGCACTGCGTGGCAAGGAAAGACGGCATGGAAAGCCTTCCAGTCAGTGGCAATACATTTTCTCGGAAACAACAAGGCAGACAACTACAGGTTGTTGGTGGAAAACCTCCTCAAGGCATACAAAAGCCTTGGTTGCAACATGTCACTAAAGATACATTTTTTGCACTCTCATCCAGATTTTTTTCCACCGAACTGCAGAGCAGTGAGCGACGAGCACGGCGAGCGATTTCACCAGGACATTGCAACAATGGAGATACGCTATCAGGGCAAATGGAGCCCATCAATGCTTGCAGACTATTGCTGGACAGTGACAAGAGATGCTCCATTTAATGAATACAAGAGACAAGCCAAGAAGCGCCGAGTAGACACTGAATAGGACTAAACTATGTACATAATAGTTTTTTGCATTTTGTTTCATAATACATTTTATTTATATAACCCTTTTGCTGATTTTTAAAGTGTTACATAAACAGGACAGGTGAAATGTTATCATGTAAAGCAACCATAAACACATGAAAAGACCTAGGTTTACAATTTATGATAAAAACTCTACTATCTACACAATATACATAGACATAAAATGTAAAACCTTAAATATCTTACAAACAGTAGCCAATCAGTTGTTTTAATTGTCATATTTGAATTCAGCACATCAAAATACATAATAAATATCACATTTTATCTCTGAAGCAGACGACTTCTAAAAAATTGTAGACCAGTGTTATGGATAGCGCTCCGCCCCCCCTCCCCCCCGTGGTTCACCGGCCCTCGAGCAGCCGCCGAAATGCCGCCAACGGCCATTTCGGTGGACCAGGCATGGCTGCCAAAGTGTTGCCGAGGAGGGGAGGAGTGCCGCCCGACTTAGGGATGGTGTGCCCTTGCCCCCAGGCAGTTTGCCAGCCTTGGGAGGAGCACATCCTTGAGGGGGCCATTTAGGGTTATGGGGCAAAAATAGGATTGGTCCTGCTTTGAGCAGGGGGTTGGACTAGAGGATCTCCTGAGATACCTTCCAACTCTGAGATTCTATGAAATGGTCAAATGTAAACCTCTGCCAGTTTTAAGGTATGGCCGCTGAAATGCTGCCAAGGGCAGCAAAATGCTACGTCGCCCTAGGTGACTGCCTAGTGCTTGCGCAGGCCTTGCCACAACAGTCATATTCTAGAAAGGTGTTTCGAAAAAAGTAGCGTATTATCTTCTGTTAGGACCATACAAGCTGTATCGCTGTCTGGCAGCCTGGATCAGTGGTGTGGGTGCCCTGGTTTGTTTTTATGGTGGTAAGATATAATG
Organism: Dermatemys mawii; assembly: GCA_007922305.1. Lineage (NCBI taxonomy): Eukaryota > Metazoa > Chordata > Testudines > Dermatemydidae > Dermatemys > Dermatemys mawii. The sequence goes on along the minus strand of ML677501.1, from coordinate 99,224 downwards.
TGTCTTAATGCAAAAGGAAGGTTTTGTCTCTTTAATTTGCATCTGCCTAGTGCATTTTCCTTGTCAACATATGTCTGCGCTCAGTGCCAAAGGTTTAAGCTAAACCTAAAAATGTTTAATGAAGTTCAGAGTTGTGGTGAAATTCTTCATCCTTCTCCCCCACTCCCCAGTGAATGTGAGCCTTAAGGACGAACTAAGCACATTCCTGTTTGTTTTTCCATAGTGATTTTGGCTTTCGGAGGGAGATTATGGGTGTCACAGGAATTCTTGTTTGTCGTGCTATATATGGCATTTCTCCTGAGCTGTTCTGATTTAGTTCCTCCTGTTTGTGATGGGAGCCCCATTTTTCCACTAGTCATACTGTGCAGACACACATTTCCACCAGACACATGGAGCAGGCTGATCACTTCAGGAAGCAAGCTGAAAGTGCTCCGAAACAAACCCCAGCGACTACAGCTTTCTGGCTGGCTGCTGCTGTGAAGTTCTTGTGAGTTAGGGTACGTCTGCACTACCCGCTGGATCGGCGGGTAGCGATTGATCTATCGGGGGTCGATTTATCACGTCTAGACTAGACACGATAAATCGATCCCTGGCTGCTCTCCCATTGACTCCAGTACTCCGCCACGAGAGGTGCAGGCGGAGTCGACGAGGGAGTGGCAGCAGTCGACTGATTGCCGTGAAGACGCCACAATAACTTATTCTAAATACGTCAACTTCAGCTACGCTATTCTCATAGCTGAAGTTGCGTCTCTTAGGTCGATTTCCCTCCCCCACCCAGCGTAGAGCAGGGGTTATGCAGCTACCAGTATACGCTTTTGGGTCTCCTGCCCAATGGTGTAAATCAGTGGTGTGGCCTCATCTGGAATACTGCCTGCACTGCTAGCAGTGGCGGATTAGCCAGTGGGGCCCCGGCCAGTTGGGGCCCCCCCAAAAAATAGGCATGCTCCGACAGGCTCAGCCTCCTGCTTCCGGGTTTAAACCAATCTTTAACTGAGAGAGACCAGGGTGAGGCTTAATGGGGGTAGATTATCCCCTGTCTGCTACTGTGGGTTCTTACGCCTTCCTCTGAAGCGTCTGGTGCAGCCACTGGCCAAGATGAGTTACTGGGCTGGATGAGTCCACCCAGTGTGGCAGTTTCTATGACTCTTCCTGACTGGCTGAGTGTGTGGTGTGTCGCTCAGGTGCTCTCGCTGCTGGTCTGTCCTGAAATACTCAGAATACACAGGAGAGAGGATGGTGAATTTTAGGGCCCACCCCACTGTGTGATTTTAGTGGTGCCCACTGCTCTCCCATGGGAAGTGGTGGATGGGAGAAAAGTGGTTCTTGTGGTTGGACTAGAAGTTTGGTCACCTGGGTACAGCCTGGCTGTGACCTTGGACACCTCTCTGTGCCTCAGGTTACTCATTGGTAAAATGGGGATAATCATTCTGACCCATCTTGCATTATTATGTGTATTACCATGGCATCAAGGAGTCCAAATCACGGATCAGGCCCCCATTGTGCTAGGGGCTGTACAAATAGAGAACAAAGAGGCAGTCCCTCTCCCAGTGGGTTAGGATTGTTGTGGGATCTCTGAAGGGCAAAGTGTGTGGTGCAGGTCACAAGTAGACAGGGAGTGCTAAGAGAGCCGGGGAGCAGTCCTGCACTGGCCCCAGAGGTACGCTTTAGACTTAGTAAGTTTCTTCCCTTCTCTGACTCAAAAATAAGAGGCCTCTGCCAATTCTGGAAACGTCATGTCCTCAGGTAAGTAAATAATCTGTCCCTCGTTGGCAGGGACCAGTGACCCTTCAAGGTGAAGGAAAGGGTTTGTTTCCATGCTAGGCTGTTACACAGGAGCTTTCCTGGTGGGGTGCTACAGTTACTGCTTTGAACTGCAGAACATTCATCAAATAAAGTCGGAGACAATGAAATCATGTGCTTGGGCGAGGGAGCGGCTGTCTCTGTGGCTCACCCTTTGGGGCTCAGACACCTTTGTAATCCGCTAACTCAGTGCAACTCTGTTCCTAGCGGAAGCTTTTCTTTTCTTCCTCTGGGTGCTCTGAATGCCAGCCTACCCGATCAACACCCTGGATTGCAGGGGAGGCTGCGAGTTTCCAAGCCTTGGCAGGTCTGTCGGAATGCTGCTGGCAGGAAGGTGTGCTCTGGCTGGTGCGGGCAGCTTCGGAGAGGGAGAAAGAAGCTTTCAGTTGCTACTGGCAAAGCTCTGGGTAATTTGCTTAAACTTTGATTGTAGGTTAATCCTGGATTAACAGAGGGCAAAACCAGCATCGAGTGGGGTGCAGAAAGGGGTCAGGGTCTTGTAGGGAGGGGCAGGCTCTCACCCCTCAGCAGTGCCCTAACCCCCCTCTGGTTTTTTTCCTTCTTCTTTACTTTGCAGGACTCCTGAAGCTCTGCAGGGATAGCAGGAAGCTCAGCCCAGCTTCCATTCCAGGTGTCACTGTGACTGACTGCAGGGAGGGAGGAGTTGCCAGCTAGTCCAGCAAGACTGCCTGTGCACTTGCACGGGCTGCCAGGATGCAAGCTGAGGTTTAGAAAGCCAGCTCCTTTGCTGCCCCCCCCCGCCACCCCTGGGAAGTGCAAACAAACTGCTTCCTCTTAGAGGGCTTTCAAGCAGCTCCAGGGGAAGCATGTTCACTTGCGGAGCACCAGGGGCTGTGGAGTGAGGGATCCTCCCTCTGACAATGAGGATCCATGTTCTCAAAGTTCACTGAGCACCTGGAAGAACGTAAGTGGCAAAGACCGGAGACTACATGGAAGAAAAGAACGCAGAAGGGATTTCTCCCTGCAACGGCTGTGACAGGATTATACGGTGCTGTGGATACAGTGACACAGAGAGGCGTGTGGATCTGCTTTTTCCTCCCATTTCTTCTGCTTGATATTTAATCTCGGTCTGCTGGTTTAGGGTGGTAATGGGCACTAACTAGTCACTGGTGTTTCTCTCTTCCGTTGGGCAGCTTTGAATGATCTCTGTGGGGAGGACACAGAAGCCATAGACTGCTTTCTGGGACAACCTGTCGGTTCCCGGAGGAGCCCGTTTAGAGATTGCTGCTTGGAATGAGGACAGCTGCAATTAAGTTGTCAGTAAATTTTCCCCTTGTTTGCCCCCCACAGCCCTTGCTTCATGAACACAGGAGGCAAAAGGGAGGACGTTGTCCAGGTAATTAGCCTCCGAGCATGGACCTGGTGATAGACAAAATAACTTTGTACTAACTCCTACTGTGAGTGTGCCTGAGAATCCATCCAGCCTTCCTCTGTACTGTGAATTGCTGGGGTGTAAAGGCTCCGGTGGGGTGGCATCCCACTGACTTAATACAGGACTGAACAGTAGTGCTGCTCGTGGAGGGAGACACAGATTTCCCAAAGAGCAGTGTGGCCACAGAACTGATTGGGTTAGCTCAGACCTTTAAGGTGGCTGTCTGGATGGCTCTATCTCCGGGGCTCTTAATTAAATTGTCTACGCTTCAAACCATGCAGGCAGAGCTGTTGTATGGATATATTTGGGCCTCCTGTGAAACCCCGTGGGTGGGTAGAAAGAGGCTGCAAAGATTCTAAGCCCAATGAACGGCGATTCTGTGGCTGCTGCTCTTTGTCCCTGTGGGCCGTTTGCTGGGCTGAGGGGGTAGGGGCGGGAGCTGCCCTCACCAGTGGTACAGGGCACTTTATGGGATAGCTGGTTTGCATGGTGGGAGTTTTTCTGGAAATATTGCTGACTCCCAGTTCATGGGAAAGACCCCGGGAGTTTGAAGCCTGGGAAGACCATCAAACCACTCAGGGAGAAACCCAGAGAGAGGGGTGATTATGGAGCAGAACCCTCTATCTCCAGACGAGCTGGCAGAACCCCAGAAAGCAGCCAGGATCCAGGTCTAAGGCAAGTTTGCACCATTCATGTTCTCTGAGGCTGTGGCCTGGCGAAAGACTGTTTGAGGTGGTGCAGGTGATGCTCTCTGGAGGCAAGGATCCTCACGCCTCTCTTCTATACACACCTGGGCTTTCTTCCCAGCGCCTTGGGACTCCTGTGTCTGAAACCGAGACCTCAAAGAGGAGCAGTCTGTATTCTTTTCCCTGCAGCAGCCATGGCAGAGCACCTGGAGCTGCTGGCGGAGATGCCAGCCGTGGCCAGGATGAGCACCCAGGAGCGGCTGAAGCATGCACAGAAGCGCCGGACGCAGCAGCTGAAGAAATGGGCACAGTTTGAAAAGGAGACCCAGAGCAAGAAGGCCCGAGCAGAAAAGAGGAGGAAGAACAGCAGCAAGGAGAAGCGAGTGCTGTTTCCAGAGAGCATCAAGCTGCTGGAGGCAGCATCCCGCAATGATGTGGAGGAAGGTAGGAAGGGCCAGGTACCCTCAGACTGAGTGTAAGAGATTGGGGTGGGGGCTTTGGGATGGGGGCATAGCCACTATGTATGAGGGGTTCAGGATGGCGGTGGGGGATGGCAGGTGCCCCCATAAGACTTGGGAGGCTTCATATTTAAAAATAGCTTCAAGCAGAAATTGTTGTTCAGAAATGATGGGGTCAGCTGCAGTGGAATCTGAAGGCCTCTTGGGTTGAACTCCGGAGGTCGTGTGTGGTAAGCAGCTGCTCAGACCAAGGGCTTGTAAATATCAACTCGCTCCTAAGCAAGAAAGGTCCCCTTGTGGGGTGATCTGTTGACGTGGGCTTCTTTCCACTGGAGGAAGCTGAGTCATTTTACTGAAGGGTGAAGACTGTTTACCTAGCGCAGGCCCCTGACGCGGTCGGCCTCTGGCAGTGGATCACCTTCCCTTGTTGCCCGGGAATCCCATTTCCCCCTTCCATAGAGGATGTGGCTAGTGCTGCCCATCCCTGTATGCCGCTTATCTTAGATAACGCGGCCAGTTCTGGGCAGGGCTCCCACGATCTGCTGTCAGGCTACATTCACCCTTCCCCACTTTGTGGGATTGGGTCATTCTTCTTGGGGGGAAGAGAGGCAAACAGCCCAGGGTGTGCAAACCTCTCTGGAAAGGTGGCATTTGGACACCATCAGACGGTAGCGTGCTGAAAGGAGTCTGTTTTCAGTGTACCTACAGAACACCTTGTTCTGTTTACACTAATCCCTTGTTTGAAACCACTGCCACCTGGGCACTGTCCTATGACTCATTGCGTGCCCTCGATTGCCATTGAGCTCAGTGAGAGCAGAGGGGCCTGTGAGGAATGGGCCTGGGTGCCTTTGGCCCGTCTGACTGGCATCAGGAGGAAAAGTGGCTACACCAGAATGCACACGGTATCACAGGTCCCTCTGACCCCTCCAGCATTTCTAGCTCTTCTGGGTTTACCTCAGACTCTCCTACCATTTTGTTTTAAAATGGTGGCAAATCCAGAACAACGAAACACCTGCACAGCTACTCCAGTGCCAGCTCGGGCTAGCAGGAGGTGCTAGCAAGGAATGGCAGAGAAGTACCGTCTCCATTCTTAACCGGAGTCACTGTACCAAATGCGTAGCTGCCTGGCATTACTTCTGAGGGGGCTGTACTTTGTTGCCCCAAATCCTTGCCCCAAGTTGCTGGTCCCCTGAGGTTCCCTTTTCTCGTCCAGTGTACTGCAGTCTGCAAAACAGAGCTAATATCCTTAGTGGGTGCACAGCCTCCACGGGAAAAGTCAGGTCCAGAGGAGAGCTGGGGAGACCCCAGCTTTGTTTCCTGGTACTGTGAAGAACACGTGTCACAGGCCACAAGGCGAAATTTCCCTGTGATTTTTTTAACATTCAATTTATAGCCTTGATGCACCAAAGGAGAGACATTAGCGGGAGAAATTGTAGAGAAGGGGGGCAAAGGGCGGAGGAGATAGGGAAGAGGTCATATGTCTCTTCAGTCTCTAACTTCTCTGATTTATTAAGTCATATTTCCTCCACCTCCTGCAAAAACAGGATTTTCCCTCTGGTGTCTCTTCCATGTACAGAATGGTGCAAAGGGCACAAGCAGCTACAGAGTCTGACTTACCAAGGAGGTTTGGTGCCAGGAAGCAGTTGGATTTAATGAGGCAAAGCTCATCTCTGTCTCTTGCAGTTGGGTGATGATGGTTAAAGGGCAGGTAGTGTTGCAAGTCTTACCAATATTTAACATGGGCCTGCTGAGAGAGAAGCCCAGCAGGTTGAGGGTTTAGAAAGAGAAAATGGGTCAAGAAGGTGCTTTCAGTGGCTGCCACAGACACAGCAGAATTCTATTCTGGAAATCACATCCTTAGATTTGCCTTTTTTAAAACGAATTTCTGTAGAATCCCACAGTTCTTGTTCATTTTTGTTTCCTGACAACTCTTTTTCTCTGGATGGCTCTCGTGGTTAACGGAGCCATTAAATAGTGGGCGGCTGCTTGAGCTCTACACAGTATTGAGAGTGTGGTCAGCATTAGCGAAATGACATGAGAAAATGAATAGCAAACCTTTGAAAACTACAATGAGTACATTGCTTTTTTGTTCTCTGCTGGACATTAAGTTGTCAGCTGAAGATGAGCTAATGGTGTTAAAAGGAGTATTGACTTAACAGTGACCTATAATTAACTATGGATCTGTATCATCACTAGTGAGTACAAAAATGTCAAAACTGTTTGCCTAATGGAGGGTTTACTGGACACCTGTAGCCTGAGGATTAATCCAGGGTGCAATTTGCACTAGTGGCAGGTCCTTTCCCTTAGTGGCTATGTAAATTATTCAGCTGTACAGATGAGATTGGTGAATCACATGACTAGAAACATACACCTTCATTTAACAGCAGCTGTGAAAAGCGTGTCCCAGCCCATTAAGTCCTGAGGCTAGGAAGCCTGTCATCCTAGCTGCTGAGAATGATGAAGGGAGCAGCTCTGGGACCCTCCTCTGTAACTTGTATCAGCCTCTGGCTCCCCTTGCCTGTTTCTGGCTTTTGAAAGGGTGAAGGAGCTTACCCTTTCCCCCATTTCCCCTGTTGGCTGGAGGTGGTTGGCTGGGTGTTGCCTCTTTGCTACCTACCATATTCCTCTCCCCGCCTCCTTTATTTCTGGGGTTGGCAGAGGGGTCCTCCTCAGTTCCTGTTTTACTGCTGTTCATTGGCAACAGCAGAGTGAATGTGCGAGTCTTGTCACTTTCACTGCTGCACACAGGATTCTGTCTCATGTTAATTTCTTAATTCTCTCTGTGCTTGGGGAAGATCTGAGCAGCATGGAAGGCCCTGGAGCTGTTTGCAGACTCAGAAAGACAACACTGCATCAGGTCATATCTGGGAGGTTCCGTTCACAGCTACAAGGGCCAGAAACGTGAAACGATGGCTTAGCCACCTCACTGTCCTTGTCAGGAACTCTTTTCTACTTGCTATTGACAAGTGGATTCCCTCTTAATGCTCTTACTCTCCATTGGGATTAAGCAATTTACAACAGCATATTTTTTTCCCTCCTCTCCAAGTGCAGTTTCCAAGTGAAAGGGGATGACCTGTCTGCCTCTACACCACCCTCTGGCCTGACTAGATAATGACACAGTATGGTCCTCAAATGAAAAGGCAGACTGGCTAAAAATAGAAATGATGGTAACCAGCTGAATCTCTTCAGGGCTCAGTTACAGGCTCCAGTGCAGGAACAGAAGGGGGGCGTTGTGACATCTTACATTAAACTTCACATGGAGGAAAACTGCTGGCTCAGACGGCCTGGAGGCTGATGCTCTCTGTCCAGGTAGTAGGTGTAGCTTCCCTACATCTAGTGGCTTGGTCTCTGTGTAGAGTCGCCAACCATCCAGGATTGTCTTGGAGTCCCCAGGCATTAAAGATTAATCTTTAGTTTAAGATTATGTCATGTGATGAAACCTCTAGGAATATGTCCAACCAAAATTGGCAACCCTATCTCTGTGGCCTGCTAAGACCTTCGCCTCTCTGCCCCCAGGACTGGACCGAGATCCACCAAGTAATTTTACACAGGCCACTAAATTGCCATCCGACTGGGCACCAGGTCTTGCGCATTACTGACCTGTGCCCTGTTTGAGAGGAAAGGCTCCTTGATTCTATCATCTGTCTGTGGTTGCAGCAGGATAGTGTTTCGTTGTTGTTCCTCTCCCCCTAAGAACACTCTCTGGGATTATCTTAAAGACCTATTTTATCCCCTCCTGTTCAACATATATATCAGGCCATTGGGAAGGTAGGGAGGAATAGAGGCAATATGCTGGCATCAAGCTCTGTTTCATCACCACTGACCTGGCCCAGTATCTCTATGAGTCGGAGCTTGGCTGAGGCTCAGTCCAAATTATGTTGGTGCCCCTGTTTGATGGAGTGTGAGACCATCATTTTGTTGGTCTGATGTTGTTCAGAGTTTTGCAGTCTGGGAGTGAAGTCCTGCCTTGCTAACGTCAGTGACAACATTGCCATTACCAGTTAGGCCAAGGTGTCAGCTTAGGTGGTGTGAGGACCTATGTCAGTCTTAGGCCTTGTCTACGCTACAAGGGAAATTGGATCTAAGCTACGCAATTTGAGTTACATAAATAGCGTAACTCAAATCAACGTAGCTTAGATCTACTTACTGCGGGTGCACATTATGCAATGTCAATAGGATACACTCCTGTCAACTCCCCTTACTCTTCTCGATCTGGTGGAGTACAAGAGTCAACGGGAGAGCGATCTGTGGTCGATTTAGCGGGTCTTCACTAGACCTGCTAAATCGACTGCCGATGGATCGATCGCCATGTAAACTTTCCATCTCTGCTTCGCTACAAGAGTGCACCTTGCCCTTTCCAGTATGGGCTTTGCTTCAGTTATCCAAGCACTTGTCCCCTCGATTAGATTGCTGTAATAGCATTGCATGATGTTGTTCAGAAACGGGAGCTATTGTAGAATGTGGTGCTTTGCTTATTATATTGTGTCCTGGGCTCAGTCCCAGGTGCTGGTGAGCCTCTGAGTGGAGATCGAAGTGCTCTGTTAATCTGTGAACTCCCTGAGTGGTTTGAGATGCGGTGACCTGAACAACAACCTCTTTCCCTGCATGATAAACTAGTTTAGATGGGAGGGGACTGCTGGCAAGACGTTCCCCAGAAGGGACTTGACTCTGGAACTGACTCCTGCTTGGGACCTAGATAGCCTGGGTTTGTTAGCACTCTGAAGCTCATTTGCTCTTACGGGCATTTGAGGAGGATGTTAGGTTGATGGGCAAGGTGTATAGGGTTTGATCTGGTGATTGTTTAGCATTCACAATATGGTCAGTGCTGTGCAAGATCCAAAAATCATAGAATCTCAGAGGTGGAAGAGACCTCAGGAGATCATCTAGTTCAACCCCCTGCTCAAAGTAGGGCCGATCTCATTTTTGCCCTATATCCCTAAATAGCCCCCTCAAGGACTGAACTCATAACCCTGCATTTAGCAGGCCCATGCTCAAACCACTGAGCTACATTATTCTCGTAGCTGAAGTTGTGTAATTTAGATTGACCCCCCCATCCCCCAGTGTAGACCAGGCCTTAGTAATCACAGCTTATTTTTTAAAAAATTGCAATCTCCCTTTTTGTGGACCATGAGGAAACATGTTTATCGGAAGGACTGGAATGACGGTATCTCTCAAAGCAGTCTAGCCCGGTGAATGTGTATGTTGATACAGCCTTGGTGGCTGTTAATACTCCCAGTAATTTCTTATGTTGCCCTAGGTATAAAATCCTTTAAAGGAAAATTCCTTTATGGGGTTTATATTTGGGACAGAGAGGAGATGGGAAATAAGTGGTGACTAACAGAAGGGGGAGTGAAGAGCTGGGGAAGATTGGGCCCAGGGCACCCAAGCAGAAGAGTTTAGTGTCAGATTTTGTGGACTGAGCTGGGCCCCTCACTTCCTGTGCTGGCAAGGCCTGGTAAAGCACCCTGGCTCTACGGGAAGGATACTTCCCTCTTATGTCCTGCCTAGGACTTCCAACAGTAGCTAAATCCATCCATCCTCTCTGAGGGAGGGGACTCGCTTGGGGAACCTGGATGGGGTAAAAGGAGAAAATAGGGAGGATCTGGGACGCGCATCAACCTTCTTTCTTTGTCACCCTGAAAATGTGGAAAGAGTGAGATCAAAAGGGGAGCTAGACACGTAGGCCCATGGATCAGGTGGAGAAGAGGCAGAAACAAAAGAGTCTAAAGGAAGAAATTCGAAATACACCCTGAAGCTGATTTGTGGAGAAGAGGGGGAGAATGACAGAGACAAACGTGTGCTGTCTTACTGCGTATTTGTGCGGGTTTCTAATGGCCTAAGGCCCTCTCTGCACGCTTGCTTTAGAATGAGCTTGTAAGCGGTTCTGGACACCTGAGCTGAGACGACTGCTGCTGCTCAAAACTGCACACACACAATACTGTGCACACATTTGTGTAATTGTAACTTCATCCTGCCTCCCTGCTGGCTTGTTTCACCTACCAGTTGCGTTTTGTCTCCAGATTGTCAGCTTTTGGGGCAGAGACCATTTTTGTGTTTGTCTGTACAGAGCCTGGCACATAGGACCCAGGCTGCCTCATACAAATAATACATAGGAAATGTGGTCATCTCTAACCTTGGTTTATATTCACACATCACAAAGGTTCATCCTTATTTAGTTGTCATGGTAGCTCTGTGCTGGGCCCTGTGTAATCTGCAATTCTGTAGTCACTGAATATGTTGTGGAATTCACCCTTGTGCAGTAGAATTGCTGCTCCAGACTGACAAGTAATTTAAAAAAAATTGTCCACTCCTGAGGGTTATGGAAAAAATACGACCCAAGTGTAAACTTGATGTAGTGTCACCTGCCTGTGACTGCAGAGTTTGGAATAATAACTCTTGAGAGGTGTCACCTGCCCCGTTTATCTCATCCAGGGCCTTAGTGATGCCACAACTCCATGACTATGTAACTTGGCACTTTCAGAGCATCTGGCTTAGATTTTAAGTTCTTGAAAGTCAGTGAGACCTGGTGATCAACACTTAAAAGTTTTGCTTGCTAGCATAGCTAGATAGGTTAGCCCTCGTGTTGAATAGGTTATCCAATTGAAAAAGCCCTTTTCTCAGTATACCTTATTTTGCTTGGGGAACTGATATAAGCTATGCAGGCAAAAGAACTCTTTCTGGTGTAAGCTCTCCCCACTATAGGAGGATTTGCCAGTATAGCTATACCAGCAAACCCTTTCTAATATAGACATACATAGTCGGAAAGTTTGGCACCCAACTCCCTCTGGCCTCATTGCAAACCCCAGTCTAAATCTTTCATGGCATCATAATGGTCCCTCTTCCATCTGTTGAGTGAAGTCCAATCCTTTCTTCTCAGGTAATGACCTCTTCCAAATAGCATAGAAACTAAAGCTAGATATGTGGAAAACTAAAACAATATTTTTAAAACAAAAATGCGGTAGTAGTATTGGAGCATACTGTACATATTTTTGCACTGTAGATATTTAAGAATATATAACAGTATAAAATAAATGTGCCCTGTATCTATCATTTTTGTGTCCATCTAGATGGTCTTTTCAGTACCAATTTTGGAAATGAAAGAATCTAAAATAGTTTGTGATCAGAATTGAAGACTCTGATGGGTGACAGTAATTCCATAAGCCAGTTCAGTATGATCCACCTTGGTTTTTCATGGCATGTTGTTAGATTATATTTGTCCCCCAGGTTTATGTTTTGGTAAAAATGAGGTTTTACAAAAGCTGAGACTAGTAGCCATGCTACTACGATTCCTTTAATTAAAAAACTGCAAAAAACACCAAGGCAAAGCCTCTTGTCAAACGTATCCCTGCTGCATTTGCAATCCAAACATTACATCTGTGTTCTAGGGCATGCAAAACCTGAAAGGGAAACTGAGTAGTAAATTTTCATGATCCAAAATGGGTGACATGCTGGAAGTAAACAAACAGCATAAATAGACCTCGTGATCCAGTGTCTAAGGCACTAGATTGGATCTCAGGAAACCTGCGTTCCGTTGTCATGACTGACTTGCTGTGCCAGCTGGGGGAAGTCACTTGGGCTTTTTCTCCCCCCCTTCCCCATCCTTTTCTGTCTTGCCTATTTAGCTTGTAAGCTCTTTGGGTAGGGACTGTCACTTATTACTAAGTTATTACGCGTATTAAGGAATCCGTGATTTCCAATGACCTCCGTGACTTCAGCCTGCGGTGGTTGGGAGCTGCAGGGTCCCTCACCCGCCATGGGAGCCAGGAGCTGTAGGTGGTGGGGGAACCCCACAGCTCCCAACTACCATAGGTGGCTGGGGTTGCCCCTGCAGGCGGCGGGGGCCCACGGAGCTGTGGGCAGTGGGTGAACCCCCAAGCTCCCGACTGTGGTGGGCACTAGGGGCCCCTGGAGCTGCGGGTGGCAGTAGAACCTTACAGCTAACACAGGCAGCAGGGGACCCCCAAGCTCTCGGTCCCCGTGGGCTGCGGGGGTTCCCCGTAGCCCCCAGCTGCGGCAGGCGGTGACAGCTCACAGCTGCTGCTCAGCTGTCCTGCTGCAGGTGGTATGGGGCTCCACTGATCCTCATTTTGTTATGTGCATCCGATGAAGTGGGCTATAGCCCACGAAAACTTATGCTGAAATAAACTGGTTAGTCTCTAAGGTGCTACAAGTATTCCTCGTTTTATTTACGGATACAGACTAACACGGCTGCTAGTCTTAAACCATTTTGTTGCAGATATTTTTAATAAAAGTCATGGACGGGTCATGGCTAGTGAATTTTTCTATATTGCCTGTGACCCCTCCATGATTTTTATTGAAAATATTCATGACAAAATCTTAGCCATTATTATTACAGATCGGCACAGTGCGTAGCATGGTGGGGCCATGATTTTGGTTGGCTCTGCTGGTGCTGTTCTACTACCAATGATGGTCAAAATAAAATGAGAATCGATCATTGTTTGGCTCAATGATCTCTGGTTGGTAACACAAAGGAGACTCATTTATTTTTCAATAGGATTTTTAACCATTCACTGTAATATACTTCCTAGACATGATTCAGTTGATCTCACAGCCCTTCTGTACCTTATGTCTCTGTCTTCTCTTCCCTCTCTCCTTCTGCTCCTCAACACATTTGGGCTGCTGGTGGTGCAGAGACCTTCTCTGCAGCTATTGCATTCTGGAAAAGTCCCCCTGTGTTTCTCTGCTTTGTTCAGTCTGTTTTGAGATCTCCTGTTCTTAAAAATATTTTAACTTTTCATAATAGCTACATCTAACTCTATCTAAAAATCTCTAAGAAAAAATATCAAATATGAAATATTCATACTAAATTAAGTTATAGTGTAAAATCTGTGTTTGGTGGTGATGAGATATGGGATTACAGCAAAACTCTTTTAGTAAATCAGCCTGTTTTGCAGCATATGTAAAATGAAAGATCGGGCCAGTTCTCAGTAATCCTTGTTGCTATTTCATGGAAGCAGCTATTGTATTGACACTTCCCAGCGGGAGCTCCAGTCAGGTGATACAGCTTAGGACAGGGAGAATGCAGAGGCCATTAGGGTACACACAGTCCATGGCCAGGGTTGTCCTTATGTTTTGTAGAAGTGAAGAAATGTTTAATCTCCTTAAAAAAAAATTATTTTGCCAAACAATTCTGTGAAATATACTCAGTGCAAAATCCTGACTAGAGCGGGGAGAATTCCCCCAGTGGATTCTCCTGAAGATCCCAAGTTATTCATGTTCTGATTTCCTGCCTTTGGGGGCCAGGAACCCACAGTCATAGATCCGGGAGGGAATGGGAGTGCAGACTGCCCCTCGGCTGTGGGAGGCTGAGGGCGCTGCCTATGGTGACATCACAAGCTCCCTTCCAGCCAGCTCTGCTGAGCTGCCATGCGCGTGCGGCTCTTCAGCTAGATGGAGCCAGCTGTAAGCTGCCATTGGACTTAAGCCTCGGGAGCACAAAGTACCAACCAAAGCACTGGAAACAAAAGATAAGATCATATTACTTTATAATAGGAACTTAATTTATTACCGTGTATAAATTTATAATAGAAACAAAGTGTGCGCATTATTCCTCTGCCAGCCATACACCTGCTGCTGTGCCTCTTTTCTGAGCGGCTGAGCAGGAAATGAAGGCTAGGATCTTGAGTGCACGAGCTCAGCAATGGTTGGGAGGGCTGTGTGTGAGCGAGCCACATCAGCTGACAGCGGACACACTGAACTGCATCAGGGCCAAAGGGTGCCAGTCCCGCTGTAATATTTAACCTTGAAATGGTGCAGATCTCCAGGAGAGGGAGTCTGCAGAATTCTCTTGCCCTCATTACACATGTGGAGGTGAAGTGCCTCAGAATTCCCAGGGGCTGGAACCAATCCCTCAGTATTGAAGACCAGCTTTAAAAAAAAACAAAAAAAAAAGTAGTACTTTGCAATTGTATAGATCCTAAAGTGTTACAAATGCCAATACAAAGATGACTTTGGCCAGCACTGAAATGCAGCACACAGCACCACTAAACTACAGAATAGGACACGGAGCAATAATTTGTCCAACAGAAATGACAGGAGACCTTGGGCATCGTTAAAAAAATCTTCAATTTTTAAACCCAGAATATCAATTCGGCTCCCCTAGTTTTGCGGGAGGCCTTGTTGGCCTCCAGGGGTGCATAGTGTGAGCTCCCACACCTTGCTTGAAGACATGGGAATGTTGAACCCTCGGCAAAGGCTTCCTTCCTCCCAAGTGCTGTGGACTCATTGTCATCCAGTAGGCATTGTAAACAGTCTGACCAAAAGTCCTTTCCCCCTCCCCTGTTCACATTTCTCTCTCACATGGGCCTTCGATTGCATCACTTCAGTAATTCTCCAACTACAGTAGACTCTTGATTATCCAGGATGCTAGGGAAAAAATTAATCCTGGTTAATAAAATCCCGGATAATCACCATCCATAGGAAATATGGGAAGGGGAGGATTGGTTCACCAGCCACCCTGTTTCAGGGGAAGGGGGTGTTGGTTCATTGGCTGCCCTGCGCCCTGGTGGGTTGGGGTTTTTTTGTTGTTTTTTTTTGTGCTTGGGGTGGCAACAAAGCCAGAGAGCCCTGTGAGTTACGCGTATTTTTTTTGACATCCTGGGTAATCCACAACCTGGTTAACCCAATCCTGGATAATCCAGAGTCTACTGTACCAGGTTCTTCTCCATCCCCACCCTATCCTTGTGGCCTCTTCTGGGGAGGAAACCTACCAGTGCTGCTTCATTTGTCATAAAAAGAGCACAATTTTTTTCTCATTTGAGTTGTGGAATTTGGCCAAGACACCAGGGACAACACAACTTACATATTCTATTAAAAGGGCCATAGGATCTTTAACCGTGAGCACTGGGCCCTGCATATGTCTCATCTGGCATACGGTGCCCCCTAGCACTAGGCTGAGGGCTGCTTTAGTACTGACAGGGAGAGGGGAGTACTAGCTACTGAATTACCCGAATTCTTTCCTCTTGAAGATCTCCTGTACATGTGCTGACCTGGCCTGACCTTGCATATCTTGTGCGGCATAATAAGATTACAGCCTGAGACAGTACCGTGTCTGCAGAGATCAATACTATATGTACCGGCTTATTTCAGACAGGATTTTTGCTGGGTTCTTCGTTTCCTTTTCCCCCTGACTCACTTGGTCTCCTTTTAATAAATCCCCAATTTCCACCAGGTCTGACTGCTGTCTCCCTGACACCACAGAATCTTTAACGTCTTTCAACCTGAGAGAATATCTCCGCAGGAGGCTGTGTCAGTATTTACCGGTTCTCCTCAGCACGCAAACACTTGGAATGGGTGTTTACTGTTTCCACGGGCAGGATTCTTTGCTTGTTTTCTCTTGGTTCTTTTTGTTGCCTTGTGTAAGTTTCTGGCAGGCATTAGCTTCCTCCTTGATACAATGATCGCTGAATGTCGGCCCTTTCTGTTCTGAGGAGCGCTGCAGTTTCCACCCTTCATGCTTGGTAGTGAAGTGGGGAAGACCTGTACCCCGTGGCATGGCCGTTCCCTCAGTTCCTCCCTGGATTAGCTTCACAAAACAGCAAGGAGACGGGAGATCTCATTCTCGTGGGATTCCTCTTCCAACCCCCAGGGCAGCCAAGGTTCAGCTCTTACCAGACTGTGTCTCGAGATAGAGGAGTGCTGTGACACTCCTACCTGTCCTTAAAGAAATTCTCCCCCCCAGCCTCTGGAGGGACAGCGCGGTTAGTGCTGGATTGAGCCGGCACTTCTGGGTTCTTTTCAGCTCTGCCATTGACATGCTGCATGACTTTAGGCAAGTTGCTTTTAACGTCTGTGCCAAATGTTTCCACCCATGATGGCAGATAGCCACAGAGACCAAAGACTTCCCTATACCAGTGGGCGCAGCAGGGCAAACCTCTTCCACATGGCAGTACAGTGTGCCTCCTCCCTGATGTGGAGGAGTCACCTTGGGGCTGAGAGGGAAGTTTACTCCCTAGCATATTCATTCTCATAGCTTGGAAGCTTCCGCTGAGGGAGCCAATAATGCTAGTCCTGATCCCTACTGAAACCCCCCATTCCTCCCTTGCTTGGAATAAAGTAGGTTCTGTAAGAGAGGAAAGCCAGGCAGGGAAATAGGGTAGCCAAGTCAGTGCAGCTCTGCCTGGGCCGTCCCTGCCAGTCCTGGTAAAGGAACAAGTCTCTTTTACTTACAATTGAGTATCAATCTGAGAGCTGTCAGTGGAAATAAACCTTATAGAATAGGAATCAATAATGAGGATAGCCCTGAGGTCAGGTTAAAGAATGAAATCTGTAGTGCCTGACTCTGTGGGGACACACAACTGCCATATCAGGATTAGTTAATGTTTATCTACCAGCACTGGTGTGTTTGGGATTTTGCAGAGCAGTAAGAAGACATGGATCCTGCCCTGGGATCTTTTGCTCTAAAGGGACACTCACCAGAGCTGCCTTTGCCGACTTCTCCTTCTGGGGTACCGCCTTGGGAGGGTATTGGCTCCAGGGTAAACAGTTCCTAGCTGTCTGGGAACAGGGTCTCTCCGCTTGCCCGCCGCTGCGTGGTATCCTCATCTTCCTCATCAGCTTCGTCGTCATCCAAATCCTCATACCTGCTCATGAGTACCCCATCAGCAGAGACATGGACAACGGTGGGGTGGTGGTGGGTGTCCCCCACAGTATTTGATTCAGTTTGTTGTAGAATTGGCATGTCCGCGGCTGTGCCCCGGAGCGTCCATTTGCCTCTTTGGTTTTCTGGTACGCTTGCCTCAGCTCCATAATTTTCACGCGGAACTGTTGTCCGTCCCTGTTGTGGCCCCTATCCAGCATGGCCTTGGAGACTCTGGCAAATGTGTTGGCATTTTGTTTCTTGGAACGGAGTTCTGCCATCACGGATTCCTCTCCCCAGATAGCGATCTGATCCAACACCTCCTGTGTGGACCATGCTGGAGCTCTTTCGCGATTGTGGGACTGCATGGTCTCCTGTGCTGATGAGCTCTGCATGGTCTCCTGTGCTGATGAGCTCTGCATGGTGAGTGACTTGTGCAGGTGAGCATGCCACGCTGGTCAAACAGGAAATGAAATTCAAAAGTTCCCAGGGCTTTTCCTGTCTACCTGGCCAGTGCATGTGAGTTGAATGCTGTCCAGAGCGGTCACAATGAAGCATTGTGGGATAGCTCCCGGAGGCCAATAGCATTGTCATGCGTCCTAACTAACCCACAGTCGACCCAGAGACATCGATTTCAGCATTATTCCCCTTGTCGGGGCGGGGTACAGAAATTGATTGTGAGGGCCCTTTAAGTTGACAGAAAAGGTGTCCACATGAGGATGGGTACAGGGTTCTGTCGACTTAACGCTGCTACAGTCGACCTAAAGTCATAGCATAGACCAGCCCTTTGTTTCCTATCTTTTAACCAGTTACCAATCCATGAAAGGACCCTCCCTCTTATCCCATGGCTGCTTATTTTGCTTAAGAGTCTTTGGTGAGGGACCTTGTCAAAGGCTTTCTGAAAATCTAAGTAAGCTATGTCCCCCTTGTCCACATGCTTGCTGACCTCCTCAAAAAATTCTAGTAGATTGGTGAGGCATGATTTCCCTTTACAAACACCATGTTGACTCTTCCTCAACAAATTATATTCATCTATGTGTCTGACAATTTTGTTCTTGACTATAGTTTCAAACAATTTGCCCTGTACTGAAGTCAGGATTACCGGCCTGTAATTGCCGGGATAACCTCTGGAGCCCTTTTTAAGAATTGGTGTCACATTAGCTATCCTCCACTCATTTGGTATAGAAGCTGATTAAAATGATAGGCTACAGACTACAGTTAGTAGTCCTGCAATTTCACATTTGAGTTCCTTCAGAACTCTTTGGTGATACCATCTGGTCCTGGTGACTTATTACTGTTTAATTTATCAATTTGTTCCAAACCTCCTCTGATGACACCTCAGTCTGGGACAGTTCCTCAGATTTGTCACCTAAAAACAATGGCTCAGGTTTGGGAATCTCCCTCACATCCTCAACCATGAAGACCAATGCAAAGAATTAATTTAGTGTCTCCTCAGTGGCCTTGTTGACCTTGAGTGCTCTTCTAGCATCTCAATCATCCAGTGGCCACACTGGTTGTTTGTCAGGCTTCCTCCTTCTGCTGTACTTAAAATTTTTTTTGCTATTACTTTTTTAGTCTTTGGCTAACTGTTCTTCAAATTCTTTTTTGGCCTTCCTAATTATATTTTTACACTTCATTTCCCAGAGTTTATAGTCCTTTCTGTTTTCCTCATTAGAATTTAACTTCAACTTTTTAAAGGATGCTTTTTTACCTCTCACTGCTTCCCTTACTTTCTTGTTTAGCCACGGTTGCACTTTTTTGGTTCTCTGCAGAGTTGAGTAGCAGAGATGAAGAGATCTGGGCAGGAGAGAAAAAGAGAGAGAGTTTTTTATTGTATTCCTTAGATTTGTTTAAAGCACCTCTGGAAACCTCTAGATATTTGCATATTTGTATAAAAATAGTTTGAACTGTTAAGGAATTGGACAATTGATGAGGCAGAGAGATCCAGGCATGAAGAGCTGCAGTGAAAAAGTCTCTTGCCTGATTAGAGGCGTATCATGTGATGGGGTAGAGATGAGGCTGGAGATACATGAATGGGGAGAGGAGAAAAAAGAATGATGTACGATGCAGGATTAGTTAGGGAAAGGGCCACCAAAGGCTTGAAAACCAGCAGAATTCTATTCTGCTTAGGGGCTTTATACAGCTCCGGACACCCTAGTGTCTGAGTGCCTCACAATCACTAATGGATTTTATCTCACAGCCCCTCTGTGAGGCCAGGGACTATTATCCGTGTTTTGAAGACAGGAAGCTGAGGCACAGTGTGGCGTAATGTCACCCAGGAAGTCTGTGGCTGAACTGCCAATTGAACCCCGGTTTCCTACGTGCCATTCCAGTGCCTGGACCTAGATCTTTTTGCTTTGCTTGTTAAATGAGATCTAAGCCCAGCGGCGTTGTTTTGAGTATGAGGAACTGGGATCCCATTTCTTTGTGTCTTGGGAGGGTGAGAAGCAGCATACTAGGAGATATGAAGAGCTGGAGCTTGGGGAGGCCAAAGGCAGAGAAGAGGAAGGCAGGGCTGACGACTTCTTTCCAAATTATTCTTCAGGAGTCACACAAATTATGATGTAAAACAAGGGCCATGAAACCTTCCTGTGCAATGCTACGTCTAGCAGAGGGCACACCTAGCTGTGGATTCTGGTGAAACAGATTGCTTGTGGGCAGGATAGCTAGACCCAAGAAGAACCTTGTCTGAACCCTTTGATACACATTGTTGTTGGTTTCTCTTGGCCTTAGTCCAAGGACAGCATCTTCTGCTGGCTGTGGGCGGAGAAGCAGCCTGCATAGATGCAGACTTGCTCTTGGGCACTGACCAGTTGAACCAGTTCTCTCACACTCCCAAGGAACTAGAGGGGTTTCCAAAATAAGCAGTGCAAAGGGATTCCACCTGGAGTGTGTTATGTTCTAGTTTGCTGATGGGCCCTGATAAGATGAGAGGATTACCTGCTTCACAATCCTTGACAAAAGCTCATCTCCAGGCTACCCACGGTAGATTCTGTCACATAAGCAACGGCAGATGTATTCATAATGCGGAGCAGTCAGTGAGAGACCTCAGAGCCCTCCCAGTTAATCTGGCTTTCGCTTAACTGTGACCAGAGCCGTATAATCTCATTGGATTTGTTTTACCACATTACCTGAGGATTTACAATGATAGACATTAAGAGATGGGAAAAGATTTTGGATCATCTAGATTCTAGAGTCCTTCCTGCAGGAACCAGTGCAGGACTCTTACTCTGAGGACATCTAGTGTTTTGTCGAGGCTAGTGTTAAAGGCTTCCAAAGGTGAACTGTAGAGCAACAGACATGCTGATTTCCTTAACTCTGTTTGAAGGAGGTGGGAGGAGGAGGGCTGGAACCTAATCAGTTAAGTAAGTGTAACTTGGGCTCTTTGATGACACTGTATTTTCCATTTTTGCCCCCTCTGGGTCTGAGATTGTTGGTAATTTAGTCTTATTGAGAAATAGAACTTGTCTTTAACTGTTGGTTTTGCCGTCCACTGCCCATCACTGACCTTTACTATTAAAGCCTGACCTCACCCTATTTCCACCCTGCTCAGTTTGGTGATTAAGGCATCCTCTATCTTAAAACCATAACCAGGGCGGGGCTCTATTTACAACATGTCTATCCCCCGACGCAGCTAAAAGTAGTCAAAAACTGTACTGTGGATTGGAGCTTAACTGTGTCACAGTAACTGGTTCAAGCCTTTGGCAGTCCAGCATCTTAACTCAATTACAGGGACACAGCTAAGGTCCATCTCAGACTGTAGCTTGAGCCATTTATTATCAGCTCCTGTGGCTCAGTTATTAGTTGTATCACAGATTGTATCTCACAGTGCTACAACATTCCTTGCTAGACAAGAGATAGCAGCCAGTGAGGGAGCAGTAGCACAGGGGTCAGCAACCTTTCAGAAGTGGTGTGCCAAATCTTTCCTCCTTCACTCTATTTAAGGATTCGCGTGCCAGTACTACATCTTGATGTTTTTAGCAGGTGTCTCTCTACAAATCAATATTTTATATAACTTAACTGTTGTATGTAAATTTTTTTGAAAATGTTCAAAAAGCTTCATTTAAAATTAAATTAAAATGCAGATCTTGTCAGTTTAGTGTGATTCTTTCCCTTGCTTTTCCTTGCCGAGTTTTCCAATGTCTGGCATGTATTTGGATACTTTAAGCAGCACACAGGCTTCTGAGTGGTCAGTTGTTAACTGGCTCCGAGCGGGACAGAGGACAGATTTCATGTGTGAAAACACCTGTTCACACAGATATGTGGATCCAAATGCTGAAAGCATTGCAAACTGAATTTTCTTCAAACCATTAAATTTCACAGGCAGGGACGTCCAGCAGGTCCGAATAGAGCCCCCATGATCTCTTTTGGTAGCTTCAAGTGCAGTCTGCAGATCTCCAAACTTTGATGCCCACAATTCTGAGCTTTTTAACTGAATGAACTGCATTTCGAACTCTTCAACACCCATTCACTAAAATACAGACAATCCAAGTCGCTTTCACTGAACTTTTCAGGTTTAATTAGAAAAGAAAGCATTGGGCCAAATTGCTGGAAATCTTGAAATCTGTCAGAAAATTCTTTTTCCAGTTCTTGCATGTACCTTCCAATCTCATCGACATTGACAGTGCAATGTGTTGATAGCTCTTTTATGTGTTGGAAGTAGCAGAAAGTTGAACTTCAAATATCCTGAGAAAAAACTGCTAGTTTTACAGCAAATGCCATCCAGGGTTCATAAAGATCCAGAACCGTTTGCCCTGCACCTTGGAGACAGAGGTTAAGTTCATTTAGGTGGATGGTAATGTCTGTTAAAAACATGAGCTTACACAACCATTTGTCATTATCAGTTTGGGGTAGTTTTGTCCTTTTTCTGACAAAAAGGCCTTGATTGCATCAAAACAGTTTACAAAGCGCACCAAAACTTCGCCATTACTTAGCCACCAAATGTTGCTGTGAAGTGGGATGTCGTTATAAGCACTGTCCATCTCTTCTAGCATTGCTTGAAATTGTGAATCAAAATAGATCGAGCAACAAGGAAGTTCACAATTTGCACCACTGTATTAATCACATTATTAAGCTCTGAATTAGAAATTTTAGCACACCCGTTTTCTTGATGGATTATGCAGTGAAATTTGACTGTTGGGTGGCCAGTTTGATCTTCAAACTTACAAAGCTCTCCTGTTTTCCGACCAGGGCAGGAGCACAATCTGTTGTCACACACAATATTTTTCTGATGTCAACTCCTTGTTCTTCAAAAAGGTTTATAAAACTTTCCACTATATCTTCCCCCTTTGTTGTGCCATGCAGGCGTTTTAGCGAACAAAGTTCCTCTTGAATTTCATTGGAAGCATGTATCTGGATAAATTCATGGAGGTTAGGTCCATTAATGGCTATTATCCAGGATGGGTCAGGAATGTTGTCCCTAGCTTCTGTTTGTCAGAGGGGGGTGATGGATGGCAGGAGATCACTTGATCTTTACCTGTTAGGTTCACTCACTCTGGGGCACCTGGCATTGGCCACTGTCGGCAGACAGGACACTGGGCTGGATGGACCTTTGGTCTGACCCAGTACGGCCTTTCTTATGTTCTTATCTTGCAACAACTGCCAAACATGGAACATTGTCTATATTCACGCTCTCATCAACTGCAATGCTTAACACTGCTGTGTCTTTTAATGCAGTCGTCTGCTTTTCGTTAATATTTGCTGCCATTTTGCTTATGCGTCTGTCAACTGTTCTGGCAGAGACAGGCAGTTCTTTTATTCTAGATATGATCGTATCTTTATTTGGCAAGTCACTGAACAAAACCTCTGCACTGCTGAGAACTTTTTATACATTCCCCATCTGTAAACAGCTTTCTATTTTTTGCAATGCACTGTGCAATCTTGTAACTTCCTTCTGTAGCTTGATTTTTATCATTGTGACAAAGTTCCTCCTCCACGTTGCTGGGTCCTGCGCTTATTGGCTGATTTGCTTGCCTCAGAGATTCATGGCAGCCCTCAGTTTGGCCACTTTTGCCAGTGGCTCAGACCTGCCGTTCACTCAGCTCACCTCATCACTGGCCAGCATGGGGGGGAAAAGAACAATCCCCGCAGTCTTTGCTGACCCACATAGTGCATCAGGGAACAGGCCAGAGACCTTCTTCTCTGGTGGAACCCATGGCTGGAGGGATGGGGGGAACCTGGGCCCACCCTCTCCACTGGGTTCCAGCCCAGGGCCGTGTGGATTGCAGCTGTCTACAATGTCTCCTGTATCAGCTGCGTGACAGCTACAACTCCCTGGGGTACTGTCCCAAGGCCTCCCCCGAGCATAGTCTTTATCCTCACCACAGGACCTTCCTCTTGATGTCTGATAACGCTTGTACTCCTCAGTCCTCCAGCAGTACACCTTCCCACTCTTGGCTTCTTGCACACCTCTTGCTCCCAGCTCCTCACACGTGCCTTCCTGATAGAACTGAGATCCTTTTGAAAACCAGGTGCCCAGATTAGCCTGCCTGTCCTAATTACTTCTAGTAGCTTCTTAATTGGCTCCAGGTGTGCTAATTAGCCTGCCTTAATTGCTTCCAGCAACTTCCTGATTGTTCTGGAACAGCCAATTATCTTACTCAGGGAAAAGGAACCAGCTTAATCTGGGGCTAATGTATCTACCTTCTATCACACTCCTGTAGCCATCTGGCCTGACCCTGTCACATTACACATAAGCATTTTAAAACACTGCTTTGCTTCTCATATCCTGCTACTGCCTTTTTGATCAATTGTCATGTCTGCTTCATCAAGAAAGGTTTTCTCGTGCTTCGTTTCAAAATGTCAAACACTTGATGTGCGACAAACAACACTTTCACAACAGAAAGCACAAATAGCATTGTTCTTGTTTTGAAAAAAATCCAAATGTGTGTTATGGGGGGAGGGATAGCTCAGTGGTTTGATCATTGGCCTGCTAAACCCAGGGTTGTGAGCTCAATCCTTGAGGGGGCCATTTAGGGATATGGGGCAAAAATCTGTTCAATGATTCAGTTGGGGATTGGTCCTGCTTTGAGCAGGGGGTTGGACTAGATGACTTCCTGAGGTCCCTTCCACCCCTGATATTCTATGGTTTTCCAAGAAGGTTGAAATGAATGGACATCCAACTTTGCTTTCTTAGGAGCTGACATTTTGTTAAATGTACTCCTCAACTCAGGGGGAGACGAAAAATTGTGACAGGACGTACAACATCAAACACAGTGCGCTGTTCCACATGGTCTGATATAAGCAGCAAATCAGGACTTGAAAATACAGGCATGTCGCGTCTTGCGCGACGGTTCCGTTCCGCGGTTACCGCATAAAGCGGAAACCGCGTATAGCCAGAACCCATTGACTTCAATGGGAGGCAAAATTGTGCCCCCTGCAGGAAGTTTAAATTTTTTTTCTCCTTTCTCTTTTTGTTTTTGCGGACCGCGTAAAGCGGAAATTGCGTATGTTAAATACGCCTAAGACGCGACATGCCTGTATCCCAGTGGGGCTGCAACAAGTTTTAAGGTGGGGGTACTGAGCAGTGCCCCCTCTTGCCCTTGTCTGCACCCCTCACTGCCCCAGAATGGGGCCAGTTGGCCACGGCCAGGGGAAGCTACAGCATGCTGGGCCGAGGTCAGCAGCAGAGCCCTGGGTTGGCAGCTGGCACCCCAGGCTGGCAGCGAAGCCCCCTGGATCAGTGGCCGGGAGCAGGCTGAGCGGGGCCAGCGGATGGAACCTCAGCTGACAGGAGGCTGGCGGACTGTAACCCAGCCCGGGAGCGGTGGCCGGCAGTTGGGGCTAGCGGCTGGGACCCCAGGCTGGCAGCAGAGCCCCAAGGCCGGCAGCCAGAACTTGGGCAGTTGTGAGTGCCACTGAAAATTAGCCCATATGCCACCTTTGGCACTTGTGCCATAGGTTGCTGACCCCTGGTCTAGCACTATGTGTGAGGTCTTGTGCAAAGAAAACCTGCCGTATCCCTAGCACCCCAGTGATGAGAGAGAAAGGGAGAGGACGGGTAATATGTTTTATTGGACCAACCTACCAACTTTGCCTGGTCAGAGTGACAACCTCAACCACTTGTCTCCAGTATCCTGGAGCCAGCACAACCACAACACCCTTGTATTACTCCAGTGATTGACATTTTCAGTCTCTAACTACTGGTCCTATAAAAGGCTGTAGAACAAGGCTTATGGAAATACTCCCATATCAGACTGCCCTGGATCATCATCTGCACACTGATGTGGCTTGTAAGTCTGCGGGTCCCAGTATACAAAGCTTCACCTTAGATCACGCTTCACTTGAGAAGGATCAGATACAATCTACAGCCCGTTTTAAAATCCAGCCACAGTACCTGGATCTGAGGGCCTGTGGCAGTGAATCCCACAGGTTAACATCACACTGCATAGGTTCCGTTCTTAATGTTGATAGTTTTGCCAGATCGTATTGATATTTACTTTTAATCATTTTTCTATTTTTATCCATTTAAATTTTCACTGTTTCATAAAATTATGGGTTTTAAGCAATTTGTGGGAAGTTTATGGAGAGGTCGGACAATAATTATTTCATGACAGCAGAGACTGAGATACCAAAAGTTAAAGCTTTATAACTGTTAAAACTCAAATTGTCCAGCCTCACATATCAAAATATACAAATGAAATAGCCTTAAACCAAACCCCCAGCAGGTTCTCGAGCAGCATATTTCTTACATTGTCTCTGTAAATTTCAATTGTTATCCTTGGAGATATTTATTGAGGGCTTGTGTGTGTTCAGTGAAATCAACATTTACTGATAAAAATCTAACCCTTCCCGTTCCCTTTCATTCCTTTCGTTTCATTTTCAGCATCCTGCCCTTTAATATTAAGGTGTCTCTGTGTTCTCTTGCTAGTAGATGGTGGTGAGAAGGAAGAGGGACTGGCCAATCTGATGATATCGTTGCAAAAGCCGAATACCTCAGTCAAGCCCGCCTCTTCCCCTTCTTCTTTCTAACCCAGTTAACACTCCTCTTTGCATTCTCATTACATTTAACACTCCCACTCCCGTGGCCCCGAATCACCCTTGACTTCTTTCTCTGCATCTCTTCAGTCTCTGCTCTCTTTCTTGAGGTCCAGGCCATCAAAACTCAATTCTCTTTCGGTCCAGGCACCTGCTGGTGTGCAGGGGACCAACCAGTCTTTTAGGGGGGAGTCCTGTTTCTAGGTTGCCCTGAAGTAGACAGAAGAACTGTGTGTGCAATGCAGGACATGTTTCCATTACAAGGGGAAGCACTTGCCCCGTGCTCTTCAGGACTGCGGGGGGCGGGGGGGGAGGGGATTTTCAAAGGCACATGGCAGCTAGGCACATAACTCCCACTGAAAGTCAAAGAGAGTTAGGCACCTGACCTCCATTTGTGCCTCTGAGAATGCTTGGCTGTCTCCCCTCTCTGCCTTGATTACACCTACCAGAAATCCCTCTGGATCCCACTGCCCCTTGTAGCTTCAGGTGAGTGTGTGGAGACCCCTGTCTAAAAGCTCTTTGTTTTTACAGTTCGCCAGTTCCTTCAGCGTGGCATCAGCCCCAATTTGTACAATGAAGATGGCCTCACTGCGTTGCACCAGGTAAGCAGCCTTCCCAGTTCCCCACTGGCAAGAGCCCTTTTCAGCTACTGAGCCTTCCCCGCCATCTGTTCTTCTTCTGCCACTCACTTTTCAGTGTCCTGTCCCCGCACTTCTCCTGTTCAGTACTCGTCTTGCATCTCCAGTTGCTCTCAGGGCTCCGAACTTCCCTTCACTTCCCCCAGCCACATTGGCTTGGGAAGCTGTGACAGCCATGTAGCCCCCCCCCTGCCACCCCAAGGCAGTGCCTCGCCAGTCCTGTGCTAGTAACTGTCCTGACTCCCCTTCTTTCTCTGTCTCCACCTTCCAGCTAAATGTGTCCCTTTGTGAGCTCACTCTTCTCACCCGAGTCCAGCACGCTGCTCCCCAATCCCTCACTGTGTGGAGTCGCTGCACCAACCATCAGACACCAGCTTTGCAGGAGGGAAGGGGTGAGAAGCAGGGTCAGTATTTTTCTTGGGTCACGACGGGTTTAAACGGAGTTGAAGCTGCAGGTTCTAGACCTGACTCTGGAGGCACCACCTGGTGGTTTCGGTGGGATCATTCCTATTTTCTTATCCCCCAACACCTCCAACCCTGGATCCTTTAAATAAGAGATGCCACAGGTGATGTCATCTCTCACTGTAGCTAATAACTGCTTCTGGGGGCCTAGATCTGGGCTCTCGAGATTTTGAAGAAAAGGCAGACGTTGGAGCACAGTTTTCTCGTGTCTTGGGCTGGAACACTGGTGAGGGAGGGACCCAATGTCAACTGGGAGCTACAAAGTGGTGCTTTAGTAACCACAGAGTGCAGCTTGAAAAGAGAGTCAATTTTTCTCCCCCAGTGAACATAGTGTAGAAATTAGTGCCTGAGTTTATTACACACAATAGTTCCTGCACTTCAGAGCATTTCCAGTGATGATGATAAAATGTCTTGCTCTTCTCCTTCCAGTGCTTCTCAAAGTGATCTCTCTGGGTGTCTGTCCCCACCCCTCTCTCTCTCTGACTCTCATTCTCATGACCTCCCTGTGATCTAGGGAAGTTCTGCTCTTCAGAGTGCTAGTTCTTCGAGCCAGGAACAGTCTGTATTTCACTTCCTTTATAGCCCCAAGCACACAAGGGGTACTTTTATCTATATGTCTGCATTTTACAACTTTGGCACAGAGGCAAAGTGACTTTATTCTCTGCATATTCGTTATAGAGCTAGGAATAGAACTCGGGAGTCCTGACTCCTAGCTCTGTGCTTTAGCCACAAGCTGGTCCTGCCCCAGCAAACCTTGCTCTGAAGGTAAAGAGCTGTTTTGGACCCATTGCAAACTAACATGGAATGAACCACAGCTGCTAAAACTCATCGTTGCTAACCATCCGTATGGTATATCTCCCACAAATCATCATCCTTGATACCTCCTTTCGCCACTAAAAATCTTCACTTTTTCAGTCTAGTCACTGCTGGCTCCCCTAGCAGCCTTGAATCATCCTCATATTATGATGCCTATAACTACAAAGCTAAGTCAATAACCAAGCACTAAAATGTAATGGGGCATTCACACCTCAAGTGTCATTGGGGCAACAAAGAGTGAGCTAATTGAGCAATAACGTTACAGCAGCAGGCACTTCCTAGAGGCTGATGACTGGCTCAGAGCAGTTAATGGCCCGAGACACAGTGGAGTCTCCTTGCTTCTCCTGTGCCAATTCTCTGCATTACTTCTCTATTCAGATGTCTGCTCTGAGGAAGCTGTCTCTGGCCACCTCTCATCATCTGACTCCTCTCTCCCTTGCTGTCTTGGGCACTCAGGTTTAGTGAAACTCTTTCACAGACTTGCCTAGTGGAGGCTTTCACTGACAACTTACCTGGAGACAGTGGCAGCATTCCAGTGAGCAGGAGTGACAGCGGTCACCCTCACTTTTAATAAGGTAGAAGGGGCTGGTGGAGCTCTGCTTTGAAAAGTTCCATCTTGAGCTGAGGAGCTGTAATTACTCTGGGGAAAAACCCAGGCCTCACTGTGGAGGGTACAATAGTGTGCAACTTGCAGCAATTAAAAACCAAACAAGACATAAGGAAAGGGATGGAGAATAATGCTGAGAATACACTGATGCCTTTCTGTAAATCACTGGTAGGGGACACTCACTGGCTCTCACTGTGTTCAGTGAAGGTCTCTATCCCCAGAAATCGAGAGGAGGTTCAGATACGGATGACAAAAATAGAGACCTGGAAAGAGTTCTGTACGAAGAGAGGCTGAAAAGACTGGAGAAGGGGTGAGTAAGAGATGGTAATACAGGAATACAAAATACCACCTGCTGTAGGGAGAGGCAGTAGGACAAACGGAAGTGTTTCTTCTCATTGCAAGAACAAGGGGACAGTTAATCAAAGTGTAAAGGGACACATTTAATACAGGTACTCTTTTTACTGCCACCACTAGCTAGCACAAAGGGTTTGCATTAAGGTCGGACAGTTAAATGAGCAGTGAGAACATCCACGGATAGATTACATGGGATGAAAAAAATTGCAGGGCTATAAACCCCCTTCTTTCGGGCATGAGCCAGCCACTAGCCGATGGCCAGGTTGTTGTGAAATTGTCCACTGCAAATTTTCATCTTCCTCTGCAGTAGCTGGTGTTAGCCAATGTCGCAGACAGGGTGCTGGACTCAGTAAACCACTTGTCTCATTTGCTATGGCAGTTCCTTGGTGTGGACAGTCTGATGTGTGTGGTGTGGTCTGAGTGTGTTTGCTTCGATTAGCTGCTAAAAGGAACATGCATAAATCCTTGTGAAAGCTGCGTGATGCTCCTCTGCAGCAGAGAGAGGCAGAGTGGCCAGAGTTTACGAACACTGAGCCAGCAGTGTCTGTGCTGAGACAAGCATGTGTATTGACGTACCCAAATGAGAACAGCAGACACTTGGATTAGGGGAAGCACACTCCCCAAAGGAATTAGGGGATTGCAAATGACCCAGCAATTTAGTAGCAATGTAATTAAATACCCCCAGCAACTCTCTCTCAGCAGGGTTGCCACTTTTTAAAATGTGTTTAGACAGGCTTGTGTATCCCGAGGTTCTGACACCCTCCAGCCATTGTTGTTACATCAGGACTCTTGATAGACTGACATCAGGACCTGTTAATAGCTCTGCAAGCAAGATACAAGATCATCTAATCCCCCTTGGTGATTCCAGGCCAGGGGCAACCGGATCAGGGCTGAGCGAAGCAGTGTTCTCTCCTCCCAGTCCCAGCCATGAAAGGTGGTGATGGATTGGAGCCAGGGGTTTCAGAGAAGAGTCATGCGAATGATTCAAGGACTCGAAAACCTGCTTTATGGCAATGGAATGCAAGAGCTTGGTCTATGTATCTTAGAACGTAAGAACATCTTAACAGAGAGAAGGCGAAGGGGTGACTTGATCACAGTCTATAAGTATCTGCGTAGAGAACCAGTGTTTATAATGTGCTCTTCAGGATACCAGAGGAAGGTCTGACGTGGTCCAGTGGCTGGAAGTTGAAGCTAGACAAATTCAGATGGGAAATAAGGTGTGAATTTTTAACAGCAAGAGGAATTCACTATTGGAAGAGGCTATCAAGGGGCGTGGTGGATTCTCCGTCACTGACCATTTGAAAATCCAGACTGGCTGTTTTCCTAAGAGTTCTGCTCTAGGAATGACTTGGGGGCAGGGCTCTGGCCTGTGGTACACAGGGGGTCAGACTTGGTGATCACAGTGGTCCCTTCTGGCCTTGGAATCTCTGAATGAATGTCAGAGTCGAAAACCCGCACTGCACTGCTGTATACACCAGCTAGTTAGTTGCTAATCCCCATGAAATGTCTGCTGCCTCAGGTGTGCAAGCGATAATAGCAAATGAGTGTATTTCACGCTAGCGGGTTCTCCCATGGGCTTTTCCTTTGCTTTTCCCCTCACGTGTGGGATACAAGGCGACAGGGCTTTGCAGTGTAAACACATAGTGATTAATAGCCAGTTGCAGTGGTTGTCTACACTATCACTTACTTATGTCACTCAGAGGTGTGGAAAAAACACCCCCCTGAGCCGCATACGTTACACCGACAGACGCGCTAGTGTGGACTGCTTCTCCCCCTCATAGCTACAGGCACTTCTGGAGGTGGTCTTATTGTGTCGACGGGAGAGCTCTCTTCCATCGTACAGAGCAGCGACATGAGCACTTACCGCTGTGCCGCTGGAAGCTCACTAGTGTAGACACGGCCTTAGGTCTGACTGGCGTCTCATTTCTTTCTGTCTCAAACCCCAGTGTCTGACAGGGGCTTTAGTAGTTTAGCCCATATGACTAGTTCAGCAGTGAAGCCTGCCCAGTCCGTGTGGTGAGTCACGTTGTGCTGGTCGGTGCCTGGGCGTCTCGCCTGGTGCGGAGCACTACGCTGTGTGCAAAGTCTGCCGTTCACTCCACTCCACACAGCAACAGGCTCCATCCCCTTTAACTGCATGATGGGTTTGGGCTCCTAATTCCAGTCGAGATTCTGTGGTGGCTGGTGCTTTGGTTTTCAGATCGCTCCCTGCTCTAAGCCCTTTGAATTTGGCCTCCTAGGGTTCAAAAAGAGAGAACCTCCCATTTCAAGTGGCTCCGACCCCCTGACTTGGCGTAAAGGAGCTTTTGCCGCTGACGTCAGTGGGAAGAGGATCGGGCCCCAGTGACCCCTAGCTCTTCCAGGTTCCCTCCAAGGCCCTCTCCTCCGCTCTGCTCCCTATCCCCCACTTCGCTCCTTTCTCTGACACCCTTTCCTCACCCTCTGTGATCTGGAAAATGTCCTGATGCCAAGCCACTGAGGGGTTCCTCTTCACCAATCCCCAGCGTGCAGTGAACTCTTGGGAGAACGTAACGCCTGCTCCCTCTCTCCACCCTCCTGCGGGCCAGGTCTTCCTGTCTGCTGATGCTTGGAGCTCTGAGTGCTGACAAGGCAGGAGCTCTTCACATGGGCTGCAGATGGTACTGAAGAGGGTTAGGTGCATTGTTGGCCTCGGCTCCCTTAGGAGCCTGGCAGTCCATCATCAGGCAGGAATTCACAGTATGAGTCCAGCCATCAGTTCTAAGAATCTCTCAGAGCAGTGTCCCCTTGGCACCCTCTAATGGGTCTGGCTTGCTTCCACCTCCTTCTTCTGGTGGGTGTTTGCAGTGACCAGGAACCCCACAGGGGCTAAGCTGGCAATGGGGACAGAGCTGGTGGGTAGAAGTTCCCTGTTCCTGCTCTGGACCAACATCTGGAACCAACACAGCTACAACAACACTGTACTGCCCCTTCCTGACAGGCAGGTTCCTTTCCCTTAGTAACAGGCGGGCCGGCGTCCTCTCCTGGCACTCAGCATAGGATGCTTTGCCTTGCCTTGGTTTGCCAGGAGTAAGCAAAGAGCTGCTTATAAATCTGACCCAAGACCCCTTGAAAAGGAAACTGCGCTCTCCAGGTTGCTGGCTTATGGAAGTCAGCGACAGAGACCTGTTGAGCACCCACCTCCACCAGTCCAGAGACAAACACGGATGGTTCCCTGTGGGGGGTTAAAAACTCAGCACCTGGGTAGTGCCTCCGAGTCATTTCTACCTGGCTGCTCTCTAGTGCTCTGCGGGAAAGGCCAGGACCTTCGCTCCAGAGATCTCAAAGCCCTTTACAGACCTGAGTGAATTTCTCCTCACAAGTCCTTTGTGAGTCTGGTCACTAGAGTTAGCCCATCGCACAGAGGAGGACGGGACTTGCCCATAGGTACCAAGCAAGTCCATAGCTGAGCTGAGACTGGAATCCAGGAGTCCTGGCTGCCTGGCCTGGGCTCTAACCCAGTGAGCTGGGCTTTCAGACCTGGTCCTAAGGCTGAGATCCACCTCCTAAAAGCCGTTCTCACCAAGTAGCCAAGGACTGGCCAAGCCATGGAGCCCAAACTCCCACCAACTCCAGACAGGCTCCCTCCGGGACAGGTTTAAGGGTAATTGAGAGGGCAGCAGCTTGCTCTGTCTGGGGTGAACCTTTCCTGCCAAAGCAGGGCCTCTTCCTCTAGGCATGTCAGAGGTGTGAGCTCCTGAGCTCCAGCCGCAGTAACCGCCTGTGTTCTGCTCCCTCTCGTGTTAGTGCTGCATCGACGACTTCGGGGACGTGGTTGCGCTGCTGCTGGAGGCTGGCGCCGACGTCAATGCCTGCGACAGTGAGCTCTGGACGCCGCTGCACGCCGCTGCTACCTGCGGGCACCTGCGCCTGGTGGAGCTGCTGATTAAACAGTACGCAGGTTCCTTTGTGTGCCAGTCAGGGGGCGTGACCGGGGGTGAAGGGAACGAGTGTCCTTCTCTCCCGCTCAGGGAAACAGACCTAAGGACGGGGAGAGTTAGGGCTGGAGACTGTTCTAGCGGCTGCTCTGGAGTTCAGAGGCCCGGGACTTGATTGGGGCAGTAACCCTGCAGCCTTGGAGTGAGGGCAGCCAGGACTGCTTAGAATCCTCCTTGGCACTGGGATTGCTACCCCCAACCTAGCTTTGAGTCAAGAGAAGTGACGCTGCCACAGGGTAGTCTCTGACACAGTTAGCCCCGTCTGGGATGATTCCTGCACCCGGAGAGGCTCCGACTGTTTCTGATCCAGTCTCTACCCTGTGACCTGAAGGAGAGCTCTCTGCAGCTTGAAAGCTTCTCTCTCCCCAGAAGTTGATCCAGTCAAAGATATTACTTCTCCCACCTCGACCAACATGGCTACAACACTACTGCATTTCTACTCCCCCCTCCCCTAGCAGTTCCACTCACCCGCCCCCCACTCCCGGGCCTGACTCTGGAGCACCCCCTGCTGTCCAGTCTTCAGACTTTCTTACCCAGCCGCTGAGCTCCCTCAGGGATGATTTGCTGAATGCCCTTGAGAGGTCCTATACTTAGCCCAGGCATCTCCCCCTTCCTGTGACCCAAGCCAGGTTTGAACCCCCAGGTTTTCGAAGGAGGCAAGCTGGAGTATTCACCCTCTGGGGCTCGCCTCCCCTGGAACAGCTGCGTCTTTTGCAGTCTGCTTATTTCCCCTCCCCTCAGACTGAAGTCCCGTTGTCAGACTCCACTGTCACTTGTCGGGCTGTAAATGTTTAATGGGGGTGTATTGTTGACCAGGTAACCCAATCTGCCTCCGTCTGGGCTGCCTGCAGGAATCTCCTGTCAGTGAGGCCTTGGCCCGGCTGGAGCTGGACCAGGCCATTTGCTGCTGCTCCTCCTGCACAACATGACCCAGTTATGAAAGGCCTTTCCCCATCACTCCCTGCCAAGGAGGGGCTGGGATTTGAATGCCAACGGAGGATGAGCGTGGACCTGCCTCAGGTCCTCTTGGCACCCTGGTCGCTTGGCAGCACCTCAGCTGAGTCTGTGTTTTAAAGCTGGAAGTAGGGTTAGGAGAAGAACGGTGGGTGCATAAATGTGGGGCTGCCTGGGGAGGGCAAACCATAGCCAGGAGGAGTTATCCTGGATGGGAACAACGGGGGGAGGCAAAGGGGGACAGCAGGCTCCTGAAAGAACGGGTAACGTGGGCTTCTTTAGCTTCTCACCAGACACCAGACCTGCAGCTCCCACTGGCTGGATTCTATGCACCCCCCAGAGCCTCTTTGAAAACATTCTCGTGAGAGGACTTATTTCCACAGCCACCCCCTCGTCCTTCCACCAGGGACATCGGCGTGGGAACGGGACTGGAGCTGCTCCTTCCCCAGGGGAGTCCAGCCGTCCCTGCTGATGTCTATCACACGGGAGGAGTGTTGTGCCCCAGAGGGAGGCTGCAGAGCTCTGCTCAAGGAGCGGGGATCCTCTTTCATGTGTCCGTCCCTTGCTGATAGCGGAGGCAGGACAGGAAACCCAATCTATGAGACAGGCAGAATTGTGCCCATGGAGAAAGTTTTCCAGAAGCCTTTGGTGGCTCTTTAATGAAGATAGCTCCTTGTATCTGTTACACTCACTGCCCAGTGGCACGCGAGTCTGTGTGTGGCATTACCATGGGCACAGCAGAGCGGTAGCCACCTGCCCTGTTTCCTCACGGTTTATTTCGTCTCCTTCCCCTGCCCAGTGGTGCCAATCTCCTGGCAGTGAACACAGACGGGAACATGCCCTATGACCTCTGCGAGGATGATGTGACGCTGGACTACATTGAAACGGCCATGGCAGAACAGGGTGAGTCTCCCCAGTCCTGGGCTGGTGTCTCATCCCC
Source organism: Dermatemys mawii (assembly GCA_007922305.1). Classification (NCBI taxonomy): domain Eukaryota; kingdom Metazoa; phylum Chordata; order Testudines; family Dermatemydidae; genus Dermatemys; species Dermatemys mawii. The sequence goes on along the minus strand of ML677501.1, from coordinate 64,586 downwards.
TGTTTCATGGTTAGTCACTCAATGCGTACCTTCCACACTGTGCCCCCTCCCCACCCCAGCCCCCAGCTTCCTACTCTGTTCGAGGATTGCAAGCCCCCTCCATGGTGCAGCAAGCCACTGTCAGGGCTGGGGGGGTTGGCATCTTAACAGCAGTGTCCAACCCAGGGTGCCCCATTTACCTTCCAGTGAGATCTGTGTTGGGTTCTCTCCTTGTGCTCTCCCGACACAGAGACTTGGCCTAGAAGGAAGGAGCATCACTTCTTAAGATCCAGATTTTAACTCCTGTGCTCGGTGGCTCCAGGGGGTGTTGGGAAAGGGCTGTTGGGAACCCTCTTAGCAGTCTCCTTCCTCATAACCACTGAGATTTGCTGATGGGTGATGAGCCTCTTACACACAGACATTGATTTCTTGCTCCTGTTGTTATTTATGGGTGTGCATGGCACTCGACAGACAGACAGACAGACGTGATCTTCCCCGTGCAGAGCTGCCAGTCTAGGTTCAATAAACCCTGCCAGGAGGCACTAGCTGGCAAAGGGAGTGGGAGTGATGGGACACTCACATACTTTGAGGCTAGGAGAGTTACCTGCACCAAGCACATCCATTTGTTTATACACAACTCCCATCAAGCTGATGCAGGAGTGAGGGGCGAGGGCGGAGCTGGTGGAGGAAATGGATTCTGAGAAGGGGTTTGAAGGAGCAGGGTTTGGGTCGTCCGGCATACAGGATCAGGGAGGACGTCCCGCGGAACGAGGGCGGCGTGGGCAATGCTAAGAGTGAAAGAAAGTTAAACTGGGCAAGCAGGCTAGTGAAGGGAGACGAGGGAGCAGGGGAATGTGAGCCTGAGCCCTGAAGGGGAGGAGGGAGGAGCTGGCCCCTGATGTGGAAGGTGGATGTTGAAGGGCCTGGGGGGAGGTCCAGGAACAGTGTTTGGAGAGACGGGTACAGAGGGGAGAGACCCGGGGGAAAGGGAGGAGTTTGTCAGTGACGAGATGGAATCAAAGCCATGGGAGTGGAGTAGGGCACTCGGGTACGGTGCAGAGAAGAGGACAGATGGCTGCTCCTGTGCAGGGGATGAATCTGCCTCTTCCTGGATAGACTGGTGCAGATGGTAAGAAACCGACATGGTCCTGGGCCTGGTGTCCAATAAGCGAACACCTTCCAGCCTTGCTGCTGGGGGGCAGGCCAGGCCCCCATCACATCTGCCATGGCTGCCCTCATGGCCCTTCCCCTCTGTGTAGGAATAACTCAGGAGAAGATTGAGGAGGCCCGAGCCGCCACAGAGCACAGCATGGTGGAAGATATCCGAAAGCTGCTCCAGGCAGGTGCCGATCTGAACACTCCGCTTGACCATAGTGCCACTCTGGTGAGTTCCCGGTTCCTAATGCCGATGGCTAGGGAGAAGTGAGGTGCAGAGACCATGGCTCTGGAGAACACAGTGTGGGGGACTGGTCTTAGGGAGGTAGCACAGGCCCCATCTCTCGTGGGGACAAAGCACTGGTGATCATACTCAATCCGGCTGTGGCTGGGGAGAGACTAGAACTGACCCACTGCTCCAGAGCTCCTCTGATGCAGAACGCCTCGTAGGTCACCCAGGAGCAGGGCCGGGACCCCTGGCTTTTCCTTCCCAGGACTCTGCCTGTTCACACAAGTAGCCATGGAAGCACTGCCAGTGGGTCTCCACATCCCCCGGCAGCTGCTGCTGTCCCGGAGCTGAGGATGGCTCTGGTGGAGAGCCATCTCCTGTCCGCAGACAGGACAGATCCATCCTACTGCCTTTGCCATTGCCGAGCACTGGGTTCTCCCATCCCACCTAAAGGCTGTGCAGTGAACGCAAATGTGCTGAAATGGTTCAGTCCGAGCCCACAGGGAGCCGTCTGGGGCCACTGTGTCTCTACCTGCAGAGTCCCAGCCCACGTGCTTCTATACTGGAGTGTTCAGACTCCGGCCTCGGCCTCGGGGTCCCTTTGGATTCCTCAGAGCTGTTGGAAGTCAAGAGCCATGGCAGCAAGAACCTCCCCCTTCCACCTGGGTCTGGCCAGAACATCTTCCCCAGTGATTCCCATGTCTGTGACCTGCCGGGTAGATCATTGCAACCCTGCATTGCCAGAAGACGCTGCCTGTCCCGAGAAAGCTCCAGCGAGTACCAAACGCAGCAGCATATTCCCCAGTGCACCGCTCTTTGCGCTGGCTCGGCATTGAACACGCAGTCCAGCTCTGTCAGCCCTGGTGTGCCTGCCTCTGTAGGATCCCAGTTCACAGCCGAACCCCCTCCTTGCACAGCAGCTGCAGAACTGCTTGGGTGTGGCCTGGGAGTAATGGGCAGCCAGCTCGCTGTCTCCTCTACCTTGGCATTTAGTGTCCCCGTTCCTTGACCTGTTGAGCACAGCAGAGAAGGAGGTGACCCTGCCCCCTCCTGTCTCTGGAGACAGGCCCAGACTGACCTGACTGGTCTCCATCTGAGCCCCAGTTCACAGTAGAAACTTGGATGGGAGAGTGACACCAGTTGGGTGGGTATTTGACTTTTTGTAACACTTCTTTACTGATATAACCCCGAGTGTGGATGGGTCGATACTGGCCACGGCACGTGGATGCTGCTATCGTTTATTTCACTTGAGAAGGGTATCGGCCGTCCCAGCAAACCGCCTCTTTGCAGGTGTCCGCTGTGGCATCTGCACTGAGTGGGTTTGCTGGGTCAGCTTTGTTGGAGAGAGCGGCCCTGGCATTAGGGCCCGGCCCGGGGTTCTAGCGCTGGCGACTTCTGCTTTGCAGCTGCACATTGCCTCAGCAAACGGCTACCTGGAAGCTGCGGAGCTGCTGCTGGAACACAAGGCCAGCATGAGCGCAAAGGACAATGATGGGTGGGAGCCTCTCCACGCCGCTGCCTGCTGGGGGCAGGTGAGAATGCACATTGAGCCCCTTGTAACTCAGTGTGTTCCTGTTGGGAATGTCCGACCCACGAACATCCTCCCAGTGGTGGAGTACAGCGCCCGCTAGTGGTACAGTCATGGACTGTGCTCACTTGCTGGCTGGCCTGCCAGAGTGCTTTCTGTGTAATGTGGGGGAGGGATGCTGAGAGCGGGGTGCTGGACACAAGGCCACCCCCACTCCTCCCAAAGGGCCCGGGGGTCTCAGGGGGCAGGAGGGAGCTCAGGCGAAAGCCTGCTGTAAAGTGTGGGTGGTCGCCTCCAGCCTCAGCACTGAAGTGTCAGCAGTCAGGACTCTGACTGTGCTGTGGATGGGGGAGGATGAGCGGGGGCTGCTAGGAATCTCCCTCCTGCTGGGCACAGGGCATGCGGGGACCACTTGTGACACCCTCCCTCCCCCCGCGGTCGTTATGGCAAGGGGAGCCGACCGGCGCAGGAGGTGCTAATCTGCAGAGGCTGCAGCGACTCCGCTCCCGACATGCGCGGTTCCAAGCTGGGTGGCGATGAGATCAGAGAGACGTGTTCCCCTTAGCTCAGGCATGGAGCAGGATTGTGCGCTGGATTCTTCCTGCTTCGCTAAAGGCAACTTCCCTTGTTGCCGTCAGATCCACCTGGTGGAGCTGCTGGTGGCCCATGGAGCTGATCTCAATGGGAAGTCTGTGCTGGACGAGACGCCCTTGGGTGAGTCGAGCCATTAGGAGAGCAGGGAAAGGAGGAGGCTGGAGAGGGCCAAGATGAAAAGGGGTGCAAGGGAAGGGGGGAGGCAGAGGCTGGTGGAAATGGATGGGGAGGGGAGTGGAGGGGGGAGGCGATGGGGGCAGTAAGGACTTTCTGACTCTGCAAATCCTCCAAGGTGCCTTGTTGTGTTTCGTGTGGCAGGCTCCTCCCCAGCCCAGCAGTGCGTTCCGAGAACCCTGCTGCCAGTCCCACCATGTCCTTAAACCCCAGAAAGGCCCCAGTTCCCCTCCTCTCCCCACCTTGTGGGGCAGCAATGCCCCACTTTCCATTCGGGGATCAGCACAGGTCCTTCCCAGCCCCACCTCCTTTCTCTGCCTCCACGCCTGCTTCTCCAAACCTGCCAGGCAGTGCAAATGCCCATCTTCTCCCAGGCCTGCTGGGGCTTCCATCCTCCAGAGCCTGCCTGACCTCCAGCGCCTAGGGAGCCAGAGTCCCAAGCAGGGGATTATGGTCCACAGATATAATGCAAATGACCCGTTACACACAGATAGTGTATGAACGATCACCCCACACTTCCTAGCCAGCTAGCCCAAGCACAGTGTGTGGGAGGCAGGTGGTGGGGACAGGGGGATACAACAGGGAGTTTGAGGCAGACTGGACGTGGGTACGCTGGAAGGATGGGGCTTAGTTCTGATTTGGTTCCCTTTGTCAGCATAGGCTCTTGGGGTGGGGAGAAGAGGTGGGGTGTGAAGAGAATTGGGGGCAGGTGGAAGCCCAGAAAGAGGCTGGTGTTTGAGGAGCTCCTGCCATCTGAAGAATCTTTCTCCATGTCATCTGCTCTCTGCCCCAAAAGTTCCTCTCTTCTCTGGCATACTCCTCTTCCCTGCTAGCTCTGTGGGTGTGTCCTCCTCTGGGAGGAGTGCAGGGAGGAGAGGGGCACAGTGAGTGCCTTGAGGGGGCCCAGCAGTCAGTCGATGGGGTGTGGGGGGAGCAGGGGAGCTGGAGAGGCGGGAAGGGGTTGGCAGTAGAGGAGACCCCCATGGGCAGGGAGCGGATGGTCCTGGCCGTGGCGGGAATGCAGAGCCGGGAAGGAGCGGGGCGCAGGGCCGGGAAGGAGCGGGGCGCAGGGCCGGGAAGGAGGGGGGCGCAGGGCCGGGAAGGAGCGGGGCGCAGGGGGCCTGCCTGGGGCTGGCTCTGCTCTGGAGCCATGGGGCCGTTCCCCCCCGTCCCTTGCAGATGTGTGCGGCGATGAGGGGGTCCGGGCCAAGCTGCTGGAGCTGAAGCACAAGCACGACGCCATCATGAAGTCTCACGACAAGCACAAGTCGCTGCTGCAGCGGCGCACCTCCAGCGCGGGCAGCCGAGGGTAAGGCCGGGGGTTGCTACGGATAGCTGGCGTCCCTCCCAGGGGCAGAGGTCACCCAGGGCAGAGGAGGGCTCCCCAGGGGAGCTCAGCTGACGCTTCCCGTCAGCAGAGCTCCGGACCCTTCGCACCTGAGCCTCAGCTAGGCTCTGATGTGCACCCCCCCCGGCTTTGTGCCCAAACTGAACACATGATGGCGCTCCGCTGCCGTTAGTGGGTCACACTCCAGCAAAACCGCACCTTTGAATATAATCCCTGCCCATCACCTTCACCCGTAACCATGGGAACATCAGGGATCAGGCCAGCTCCGTCCTGCTTTCCAGCCCCAGCTGGAAGTGAATGTCCAGCAGGTGTTTGTCCCCAGCCCAGTAGTCGCTGTGGAGAGTCAGTCCCTGGCGCTGGCCGTGCTGATCTGCTGTCCGCTGTCCCCAGGAAGGTGGTGCGGCGGGTCAGCGTGACGGAGCGGACCAACCTGTATCGCAAGGAGCACGAGAAAGAGGCCATCGTCTGGCAGCGGGCGGAGCAGCGGGAGAACGAGGCCGAGCTGGAGGACGAGGACAAGCAAACGGACGCTGAGCTCCAGCAGCACCTCTCCGTGAGTAGGGGCCTTGCCCTGGCGGGGACAGCCAGGGCCCCCCCACATTCCCTGCAGCCCCTCGGCACGCCTGGCCCTGGCCGTGTCTGTCTCCTGTCCCTCTTGTCAGCTCCAGGGAGCGGAGAGGTGGGCTGCCCCCTTGCTGACCCCGGGATGCTCAGGGCTCCTGCCTCCACCTGGCAGCAGCTGGCTCCCAGAGCCCCGGACAAGGCTCTTGGATGCCCCGTGTGGTGGGAATCCAGTATTGCTGGCCTAAACCACCACAAGCGCGTGTCCCAGGTCCTGCTCCCCAGGCAGCCCTTAGTGCGTCCCTCTCATCAGCCCCAAGCCTGTGCTAGTGGGAACCCCCCATGGATCCTGCAGGGTTCCGGGGCCCAGCACGAGGGCTGAGTACTGGACCGTTCTGCTCCCAAGCAGGGCGCCGAGGCAGAAGCAGCAGGTCCAGCGGCCTTGGTGGGAGACGAGCATCAGAATCCAGGGCTGACGCAGAGAAATGGAACCGCGGGCTCTTCTGCCCCCGGCCCCCCCAAACACCTCTACTCCAAGAGGCTGGACCGCAGCGTCTCCTACCAGCTGGCCACCCAAGAGGAGCCGTCAGCCGACCTGTGCAAGGAGAAGTCTCACCACACGCTAGCGGACCTCAAACGCCAGCGGGCAGCCGCCAAGCTCCAGCGACATCACCCCGAGGACTATCCTCCCGCCGAGAGAGAGGGCCCGCTCTCGCCTGGCCTTGCTGACACCCTGCACGGCAGCGGCCACGCGGACCCAGAGCAGAACTCCGTCTACTACACGGCAGCCAGTGGCGACCCGCCTCTTCTGAAGCTGACGGCCCCGGCCGAGGAGACCCCAGCCGAGAAGAAGCGATGCTGTAAGCTGATGTGAGGCGCTGGCAAGAGATGTTCATGGGACGCGTCCCCTCCCTGGCACTGACAGATGGTGCTGATGCCTCAGGGCTGCCTCTGGAACGCTGCAGCAGGACGGGTTCTGGGAGCTGGTTTCTCTTCCAGGGACTCGTCCGTGTTCCAGATCCAGACACCAAGCAGAGACCAGGTCCAGGTGCCCCCTTGAGGACTGCACAGGCAGCAGGCTGGGAGCCAGAGAGCTGCACAAATGGGAGCAGAAGGCAGCGACCTTTGCTGTCAGGACAGAGATGTGTCCTGGAGCATCTACGTCTCCCAGCATGCAATTTGCCAGCCTCTGCTTTGGTCAACCCATAGAGTGTTGCATGCTGGGACCTGTAGTTGCAGAGGGCTGCATCTCTGTTGGACGTGGTGGCGCTGAATGTTGCGTGAAACACGCTGGGCTGCTTTCGGTCAGTGGGAGGGTCCCTCCCAAGGTGGCGGTCTGTCTGGGGTCGGTCTGTCTGGGGTCTGCCTGTGGTTTCCAAAAGGAGGGGAAAGCCTGTGGGAGCCCTCAGAGCACAGTGTGCCCCACGCCTACGGCTCTGGGGGTAAGGGGACGTCCCCAGGCCTGCCTGACACTAAGGCAAATGGCTGCAATGAGGTGAGAACATTTCTCTTTACACTGAGTTTGTAGCCCAGCAGTCTCGTCCGCGGCTGTCCTGGTTTAAAGCTGTGTGGGTCCCCCCCATGCACGCCCATATACAGCTGGCTTATGTCACACTCGCTGGCGTGGATTCACTAAGGGAAGCGCTCAACTGCGCTTGGCCGCTGGCGGTAATTCCCAGCTTTTCTTCCAGCCGGGTTAAACTGAGCTCGGGGTTCAGCGTGGCCGTCCCCAGCCTTGCACTGAAACAATGAAAGATGCTGATGGCCGCTGAGTTCACCCCTTCGGTGCACGTCCCACTGTGGGTCCGCCGCAAACAACATGGCTAGAAACTCGTTGTAAATCAGTTTGTGTCCACATTGCTGTGTGGGTTGAACTACATTAATCTGAGCCCCCGGGGCGGCACACCAAGCCATGGTGTCGTGTGCCCCCCCCACCCCCCAGCCCCTGTGTGGGGCTGTGTGCCCAGCCCCTCGTGAGCTCCTGCCCTCAGCAGTGAAATCACTTCAGCAAAGCACCTAACCCCAGGGTCAGGCACAGCCATTGTGACAGGCCAGGTCTAGTGCACCTGTCGTGCTGACAGCTCTCCCCATGAAACGCAGCCTGCGAGCAGGACGGGGGAGCTGGTTTCTGGCCCCACAGTCCTTTGGGGCCTTGGCCAAGCCATGGCGCATCCTAGGGCTCTGCCAGAGGGGGAGCTGTAGGGGCTGATTAATCTGCAATGGTCTCTAGCTGCCCTGTACCTGGGCCCGCGGAGCAGCGCACTAAACGGGAGCAGTCTTGGACAGCCCCCCCTTGCTCCCCATTGCTCCTGCGGGGCTCAAACAGGGCGTGCCGATGGCACCCTTCCCATCTCCCCTTGTGTTATTTTTGTCCTGCTACATGAGGCTCCAAGGAGCCTTGTGTTGAGCCCCTCCCCCTGCACCACGCAAGTGCAGCATCGGCAGCTTCGCAGGTGTTCGAGGGGTACCCCAGCTTCATGCCCCTAGAGGGGAGCCCTCATGGCCCGCTCCCCTGTGAGCTCAGCGAAAGCCCCGTTGGCCTGCTGCAGAGGATGGCAGCTGGAAACTGGGGGCTGCCCCTCTCTATTGATGATTGGGGTGGGCTGTGGCATAGGGCCTCAGGCTCTGTCTTCTCAGCTGAGGATCTGGGCACTAAGATTCGAACTTCAGGAGGCAGGTGGAGTGGAACAGTTTCCCTTAGAAACGTGCTCACCTTTCAGCCGCACTAAGGAACATGCTGCTCTCTGGGATCCAGCCAGCTGGAGAGGGGCGTCCCTCTGGGGGGCGGCTCTCGCGGTTTGCAATAGCTCATCCCCTAGATGGGGGTTGTCACCCACTCGCTTATTTCTCTCAGCCCCTTTGCATCCGACTGTGGCTATTCAAACCCCCGCACCAGGCCTCTCGTCCCTCCTTTCTTCACCACCCTTCAGGGCCAGCCGCCGAAGATCAGCCCTAGCAAAGCTGCAGGAGCAGCAGAGCCCAGCTGGATGTAATGCTGCCCACGGGATGGGGGAAAGCAGGTGACCTTCCACCCCACCTGTGACTCCTCCGGGGAACCCCCTTCAGCTCTGACCCTCCAGCTTCAAGAGCGCAGCTCTAGGCTGAACTCGCATTGACCACAGGGCCAGCGAAATCTTTCCTTCCTCCTGCCTGCCCCTGGAGAATGCAACCACAGGGAGCTCTGGGCCTCTGCTGGGCTCTGGGGCTGGCGGAAAATCCCCTGCCGGGACTGGACTCTCCGTGGCGTGTCGAGACATGTTTTGTGCGGCGCACTGCTTTTGATCACAGTCTATTTACAAGGAGATCTGTAGCGTTGGTTCGGAGGCACTGATTTTATACTTTGTGGCACAATCTTTCTCTGGCTCATCAGGGTTTGATTGGTAGCTCCTGTTGTCTCTTTATTTCCTTTCCACAATAAACCAGCACTGGACTGTGAGCAGCCCCTGTGCTTGGCCTCTTGGCCCCGAGCCTTCCCCTCGCCCCACCACGACTAGCTGCCTCCACCCCTGGGAAGAACTGATTTAGGCAGAGCTGGGCTGCAGTGCAAGGATCCAGTGCTGTGTGTTCTGCCCCCCCTGGCTCAGTGTGTGTCTCTGCATGGGGGCAGGGGAGCCCCAGGGCCCCCACACCTGGGCTGCCACGTGGGGCTCACCCCAGTGGTGCTGTCCCTGGCACCTGTTAACCCTTAGCACCCCGGCATCCCCTAATGCTCAGCCTGCTGGAATAGCCTGAAAACGCTCCAGTCCTGCTCCTGTGTCTGCCTGAGGCAGCAATGCCTGGGTTCCAGATGTTCCCATTCACTGCGGCTGGGTGGGGCTGGGACAGGAGTGTTCTGCTAATGCGATGGTCTCGCGGGAATGGTGGTTAGGTGGGAAGAAGGGTCTAGTGGTCACAGCAGGGCCTGGAGCTAGGAGCCCTAGGCTCTCCTTTAAGTGTTCTCTGTGTGTTCCCGCTCATGGGATGCTCTGTCCGGTGCACCCTGAACAGTAGAACTCCAGCTAGCAGCACTCCCGGGCCTCCCTCGCCCTTTCTTCGGTGCCTGTCAGAACTTCAGGAGGCAGGTGGAGTGAAAGAGTTTCCGCTAGAAATGTGCTCACCTTTCAGCCGCACTAAGGAACACGCTGCTCTCTGGGATCCAGCCAGCTTGAGGGGGGCGTCCCTCTGGGGGGCGGCTATCGTGGTTTGCGGTAAGAGGGGGGTCGCATGCCAGCTGCCTCCGTTCCCTCTGCTGCTCCAGCAGAGCAGTTCTGGGTGGAGCTCAGGGATCTTTGGACTCCGTGATTAGGTGGCAGAGCAATCGGCCTGGCTATGAAGTCAAAGGCAGGATCGTGATGGACACGGGGCTGGTGTCAGGCATTAGAGGCATTTTAGCCCTTTATTTAGACAGAACTGAACAATTCAGACGGTCCCCAAACTTGCTTATCAGAGAAAGAACAAGGGGAAAGTTGTTTCTGTACAAACGCTGTCCCAGTGGCTCAGACTGTTATAAAGTCGTTTATGAATGGAAAGGGTCGGCCCTTCCTTGGAAAGTTTGGCCATGAGAGCCGGGGTAACCTCTGACGCTCTCCATCTGAGTGTACCCCAGCTCTGAGGTGAGCTTGGGCAGGGCAGTCCTGTGGGCCCCATGGTCCTCAGAGAGCTGCTCGTTAATCTAGCCCATGAGTGGGACTGGGCAGAGGACACGCGAAGGAGAAAGGAAGGTGACTCCCCTGTCACCGGAGTTCTTGGAGACGTCCATGCCGCCCGCCTTGCCCCCCCCCTGCAGAGTCCTACTGGCCAAAGAGGTTGGGAGTCCCAGGGGAGGGAACTGAGGCAGTTGCAGCTCCATGGCCATTTTATGCCCTTGCCCTGGGACATTTGGGGGATGAGGGAGGCGGGTGAGGGCTCCAACAACAACTGCTCACTGCAGTTCTGCCTGCTCCGGTGGCACCTGGCAGCGCGTCCTGAGAGTGTGGCCGTGCAGTGGCCGTCTGGCAGATCTTTGGTTATAGGTAAGTCACCTCCATTGCTCTGCCTGGCTCTGTCCCTGTCTAGCTCTTTGCCCTTGGCCCTGTCACTTCCCCTCCCTGGGGAGTCATTGGGAATGAAGGTTGGAGGCTGAAGTGTCACCAGTAGAGTATTGAATGAGACGCTCTAGCCCATGATGCACTGAGCCCCTGAGGAGACAATTGTCCTTCCCTGAGCCCTGTCCCGCTGCTGCCCCGTTTCTGCCAGAGAGGCCGGGGCCATGGGAGGGGAGCGCGTCTGGCTCTCAGCCCCTTCCGAGCTCTCTGCACCATGGGGACCTGGCAGCCGGGAGGTGGGACGGGGGGGGAGGGTGGGACGGGAGCGGGGAGGGTTCCTGGGGGCTGCACGGACAGCGAGCTACTATCACCCTCCTCTCACTCACTAGCGCTGGGAGTGGGGCTGCCCCCTTGCTGGCATGGGGCCATGCACCACAGCTGGGCCATGGCTCTAGGGCCCTACAGCAGCTGCTGGGGATTGGGGGGGGATCACGGGAGAGTCTGAATTCATTGACAAAGGGGAAGAAAAAAGCACCAATCTTCTTCCCCTGCCCTAGTTCTCCCCACCCCCCATCCTCGCGTGGCTGGACATGGGGAAAGGCAGCTGGGGAGCGGGAGGGGCGTAGGGTGCGAGAGGGGGTTCTGACCTGGGGCAGCAGGTGGGGGTGGGGTGCTGGGTCTGGGAGGGAGTTGGGGTGCGGGAGGGGGTTCTGACCTGAGGCAGGGTTTTGGGATGCAGGCTCCGGCCAGCACTTTAGGTGGCTCCCCATTAGCGGCACACTAGGGCTAAGGCTCCCTGCCTTGCTCCCGGAGGTGGCCAGCATGTCCGGGCCCTAGGCAGAGGGGCCAGGTGGCTCTGTGCGGTGCATGCTGCCAGTACCTTGGTTCCTGGTCAATGGGAGCTGTGGAGCCTGCACTGGGGGCGGGGGAAGCCTGTGGAGCCTCCCTGATCGCCCCTGCGCCTAGGAGCCAGACACGGCGGCTGCTTCTGGGGAGTTGCGCAGAGCCAGGGCACGTAGGGAGCCTGCCTTAGCCCCACTGCACTCCCGGACTCTGAACAGCTGAGTCAGCGGTGCTGAGCGGAGCCGCCAGGGTCCCTTTTCGACCGGGTGTCCCAGTGGAAAACCGGCCGCCTGGTAGCCCTACGGCAGCTCAGTGGCCACTTTTGAACTGGAATTTAGGACTCTGCCCTGGATTGGCCCTCAGGGGAGCCGGCTGTGGCAATCCTTCCCCCTACATCTGCCCCTGCGGCTCGGCCAGCATTAGCCCTGTTAAGGCCAGTGCCCCTCAAGGCCCGTGATGGGGGTGCTGTCCGGGCCTGGTGCGTCCCAGGCGGGGCTCGCAGGAGAAGAGGCTGGGTGCCCCATGTGCCCGATGGGGGCTCTGACTCCAGGGCCTCGCTCAGGGTGTGGGGGCTGGTTTGGGTTTTCTGGGAGCCCCCTGCCCCCCCCCCCCCCCCCGCAACTTCCCCTTCTGATCCGGCCTCCAACTCCATTATCCTGCCCATTCCCCAGAGGTGTGTGTGGAGCAGGCTGGTTGTTCCTCCGCCTCGCCCCCCTCCGCGCCCCCTCGTCTTCAGCACCAGCTGGCCAGGCCATCTCCAACGGCGACTGATGCCCTTTGAGCCCTCGGGCGGGGGGGAACCAAGCCGCCCTTCTAGCCTGGCCCCCATTTCAGGCCCATACCCCCCACTTCCCAACAGCTGGGCCGCTGCTCCCTCGGCTGCCCGGCAGTGCACGGGACAGGGGCCAGCCTGGCCCAGGCCTTGGGCTTCGGTGACGTGCTGGGCTCTCGGGGGCTCAGCAGGGTCTTGGGGGCGGGGGGGTCTGGACCCACCCCGGGGGAGACACTAAAACAGTCTTTGTGCCGGGGCTGTCTGCACGGGGGCCTGCAGCAGTCAGCCGCTGATCCCTGGCATGGGGCAGGCTAGCACCCGTGTGCCCATCCTGCTGCACCCGCCAGGGGCCCTCGGGGCGCATCCTGCCCCCCACAGGTGGGCGCTGGAGGGGGATGTGGGGCTGGCAGGGCCCACCTGGGGGAGGCTGTGTGATCTGTGCCATAACCCGGGGGCAGAGGGCGGCGGGGGGGGGGGGAGGTGGGTGCTGTGGTGCCTGGCACTGACAGGGCTTATCTCCTACCGGAACGGGTTCAAACTCCACCGGCGCCGTGGCACCTAGCCCCTCAGGGAGCACGGGGGAGGGGCGGGATTCCTGGATCCTGCGCACACCGGGGGAGGGGTGTCCCTCCTCCCCCCCACACGCTGCCCCGAGAGAGCGAAAGCAGCATCACGCTGCACCACCCCCGCCCAAGATCGGGGGATGGGCCCCCTCCTGGTGCCCCTGGTTCTTGGGGGATGGGCCTAGTCTCTGTACCCTCCGCCCACTGCAAGCGGCACCCCTGAGCCCAGCTGTCGCCAGAGCCCCTGGGGACGGGGCATGACGGGGATCGTGGGGGAGGGGGAGCTGATACCCTCCCTTGTCACCCCCAAACTTTGCCTCCCAGGGGGATTGCCCCACCTTTCTGCAAGGGGGGTCCCCGGGCACAGACCCCCCCATCCCAGGGTGTCTCAGCCTGCTCTGGGGGAGCCCTCGCACCGTGGGAGATGGCTCCTCCAGACATCTAGGTTCTGATCCGTTGCACCCCCTGCCCCACCGTTAACCCCATCACTGCCATGCACCCCCCGGCGGACGTGGTTTAAAGCAGGCCTGGCACTGCAGCCCAAAGGCCGGGGTGCCCAGCTGCACCCAGGTGGCTGAAGAGGGGGGCATGGCACCTCCATTGCCCACGTTAGGGTGAGAGCCAAGGGTATCTGGGTGGGGAGGGGCCCTGGGGGCTGGCCAGAGGCACCCAGGGCTGGGCGGACAGGGAGGGGTGTGGAGGGATGGCTGGTGGGGGTCTGGTAGGTAGATCAGTCGAATGGTGTGTGGGGATAGGAAGAGCGGAGGGGGAAGGAGCTGCTGGGGGTGGGCTCCTGGGAGCTGAATCTCCCCACGTCACCTGCTGATATCTGAGCAGGGCCCCAGGACGCCCCCCCTGCCCCATGCCCCCCGGCCTGCACCAGCTGTCGCCCGGGGGGCTGGCCTGGCCCTTAGGCTGGGATGGGCTCAGTCAGCCAAGCAGGACAAGCCGGACCTGACTCCTCGTGATCCTGCCCGGGGGGGCCAGGAGGGGAGGGCAGCAGTGGGTCAGGCTAGGGGGCGCCTATCGGGGCTGGTGATCACCAGGCAGCTTGGGGCTCTAACAGAGCCCCCTGGCCCCGCCAGGTCGTCCTTGGGTGGGCGGGTCCCAGCACAGACCCCCTGGGATGGGTGTGGGGCAAACAGCCAACCCAGCTGGCCTGACGGGCAGAAACGCTGGGTACCAGCTGGGCCATGGAGCCCGAGTGCCCCTCTCCCTCCAAGGGTGGCTGGCAATTGATAATGAGTCCCCTGCTGCCCCACAGCTGTGTCCACCCCCAGGGCACAGGACAGTGGGGCTGGCCCCTCCCCAGCGCTGGATCCCAGTGGCCACCACAGCCAGCTGCAGGGACGGGCTTGCAGCCGCCAGCCCCACAGGCGAGGGGGCACTGGGAGCAAGCGTAGGAACCCCCACAGCCCTCCTGGGGGGGGCAGGACTATCCTCCATTAGATGTGGGGAAACTGAGGCAGAGAGTGGGTGGGGCCTGTGTCTCAGAGGGCAGGTGCGGGGCACTCTTGAGTGTCGGCCCCTGTAAGGTGTCTCAGTTCTTGCCCCCAGCCCCCCTTCCCCCCAAAAGCTGCGCATGCAGAATGACGGGAATCCAGTGGCAGGAGGCTGCCTGTCCTTGGGGACTAGGGCAGGGATCCATGACCCCAGCCCCCGGGCACTGCTGGAGCCACCCTGCGGGGGTCCCACCAGCGGGCAAGCCCTGGGCATTGCAGAGGGAGCGCGGCGTCTGTGTCTCCGCGCGGGAAGGGGCAGGCCAGACCCCGAGCGTTATCTGGGTTCGACGGACGCCTGCCCCAGCCCACTGGCCCCCAGGGTCACTTCTGGCCCTGGCTCCTCTCCAGCCCCTGCGTGGGAGGGATGGGGCAGGTGGTGGGAGTGGCTGGGGGGGGGGGCAGGGGGGGGGGGGGGGTGACCCGTCTCTCTTTACATTCCCTCAGCCGGCTGGGGCTGCCCCCGCCAGGCAGCTGCTCCCGGAAAGGTCACGCAGCTGCTCCGGCTCCACGCACAGCGGGCGACGCCCTCCCAGCCGCCTACCCGCCCGCCCGCAGCTCTACACAGGCTCCGGGAGCGTGTGCCAGCGGGAGGGAGCTCCTGGGAGCCGAGGAGAGCGTCACCCAGCCAGGTGAGTGCCAGCCCCATTGGGGAGTGTTACCTGCACCCTGCTCAGAGCGGGCAGGGCACCACCTTTGGGTGCATTGGGCAGCTGATGCCCAGCAGTGGCCCCTGCAGCCTGGCACCGAGGGAGCAGCTCCATCCAGGGCTACCCGTGCTGGGGCAGCTACCGGGGCAGCACAGCAGGGGGCGCTGACGGGTACTGTCACAGCCCCTGGGCTGTTCGCCTGGAGATCACCCATGGAATGGGACCGTCCAGGTCAGGCGGCCCTTCTCCTTCGTCCCCCTGTGACTGTCCCAGGCTTCCCCCCACAGTGCGCCCCCCCAGGCTGTGCCCGACACCCATGTCGCTTGGCTCAGTGTCACCCCACTGCTTCCGATTTACCCCCTGGCTCCCCCTTCCCTGGTCCCGTCCTCAGGTCCCACGGGTCCAGGGCAAGGCCTCGCAGGACAGAACCTCACGGCTCCAGCCCCTGCTGCTTCTGGCCCTCCTGCCCTGTGCCCGCGGTGCTCTGGTACCGCAGGGCCCAACACCGGCTCTGTGTGAGGCATCTGGGGCCTCTGGGACAGGAGACCCCTGGGTCCATAGTCCCAAATCACCCTGGCCAAACGCACCCAGGTCCCACTGCAAACTCCTGCCTGAGTCCTTTGGGGGCCGGGGGTTGGGCTCTTCCCTGTTCAGAGCAATCACTGGGTTTCCAGCCGCGGTGCTGGGCCCTGCCCCGTGTCCCGTGTCCCCTGCGCTCGTTCTGTCCTCTCTGGGTTTCCAGCTCCCCACACGTATTACTGGGGATTGCATCAGTTGGGGGTGGCGGGGGAGGGTCTGTTGATTCGGAGGGGGTGGGGAGCGGCTGTTTGCTCTCCGGGCGCTGCAGGCGGGTGCTGACGGAGCCGGTCTGGAACGGGACTGGGAACCTCACCAGCTGAGAAGGTGGGGCTGGGACCTGCCGGCCTGGCAGGAGGCCCAAGGCAGGAGGGGCCCAGCAGGCCCCACGCAGCCTATCAGGCTCCCCCAGGGCGGCACAGCCCCCGCCTGGGCTCAGCTCACAGGACTGATAATGTCAGGTCCTGGTGGGTGTGTCAGCAGGGACCTACGGGTGCCACTCCTACTTTAACCCTCCCCATGCTGGAACCTCGGCCAGGGTGGAGAGGGGGGATAACCTCCCCCTTCCCGAATCTTCCCGCTTGCATGGGAAGTGGGGCAAGGGGGCACCTGGATAGGGCACATCCCTGCCCTGCCCGGGGGGGCACCTGGATTGGGCACACTGCTACCCGGGCCTATTTCTGGAAGCTCCTCCCATTCTGGGAGCCTCTTCCTCACTGAGGGCCGGTGCCTTGGCCTGGCCAAAGCAACCAGAGTCTGATGGCCCCAAGCAGGGGGGGATTGTGGGCCAAGTCCTGGCAGGTGGCAGCACCCTGGATACAAACGGGGCAAACACACCCGGCCTCTGAGTCACCCTGAGCAGCGGGAGCTTGGGAGGTGTTGAACTTGCCCAGCTCTAGAGAGGGAACCTGCCGTATAGACTCCATGGGGCCAGGGGGTGTTACTGGACGGGCCAATTTCTGCCAGGGTGGCCTAAACCGGCCCAGCGGCTCCTGATCCTGGCTGAAGTTCAAGGGCTTCTCCATGGTCATTAGCGCCGCGGTGCCGCGCAGGAACCTGGGCTGGTCCCCAAGGACACGCGCTGGCCACTGCCAGAGCCGTGGGGCCGGGGGCTGGCCGAGACCCTCCAAGGCCACCCAAGAGCCACATGTTCAGGCCTCCCGCCCTGGCCGGCCTCGAACCCACAACGTCGCTGGATACCCGTGTACGGGGCGGGAACGTGGAGCCGAGATCAAGAGGCACCCTAACAGAGAACAGCTGCGGGCTCTGGGGAGCGAGAGAATGGGGGCTGGCCGCAATGCCCCAGTGCGACGTGAGGGGGCGCTGTGCCGCTGGGAGCAGGCTGGGGCTTAGTAAAGGGCGTTCTCCTCTCACGTCAGTGCTGACCCTAATAGCCCAGCAAGCAGCAGGGGGCGCTGTGCTGCCAGGAGACTCACTAGGGGGCGCTGTCCCCCAGGCAGGCAATGTTGGCCCCAATGACCTAGCCCCGCACTAGGGGGCGCTGTGAGCAGGAGGCGCCATCTTTTAGATGAAGCCTAAGACTGAGGTCCTGCCCGCTTGGTGGCCATTAAAGATCCCAGGGTACCTTTGCAGGCATCCAGGAGTTATTGCCATGTCCCGGCCGAATCCCAGTGGCCGTGATTCCACTGCAGCCCCTTTAATGTCAGCTGGACAGAGGCTTCCTCCCCTAAAGTGCTCTGTGATGTTACTGCTTGCTGGGACGGCTGCTGTGCTCCACCCCAGCAGTGGCTGCATGAACTCCACGTGGGTCAGAGTTTGTAAATCCGTGTACTAATCACGCTGGGATCCTTGTGGTGTGACTGTGCCCCTTAGCCCAAGTGTCCTTCCCCTGGCTCCCTGGGCTGGGGTCCGGTCCCATCGTCACCCACGCTGCAGAGACCTTCTCACCAATGCTAATGGTGCAGTTGTAGAGCACTTAGCTCTGCCTGGTGCCAGTCTTACATCTGTGGGCTCTGCCCACCGGCGCTCTTTCCCTCACCAACTTCCAAGCAAGACGCAGAGACACCCCCTCCCGATGCCCCCATGGTGGGGGGAGAAGTCAAGCTGGGGAACGGAGAGCGGTGCAGAGGGGACGGTGCTTGCACCAACAGGACGGGCACGGAGCTGAGCCCAGGGCTGAAGGAGCAGAGGGGGGAGGGCGGGTGAGGGCGTTACAGGGCGGCTGCTCCAGACCGGAGGAGCTGCAGTGCAGGAGGGATTCTCCCATTGGCGTTCAGGGACCCGGCCATGCACTACAGCAATCGTTTTCGGCTCTGTGGGAGCCCTGCGGGGATGGCCGGAGCAGAGGACTGGCAGCCAGGAGGCCCAGGAACTATCCACGTGGCTATGGGATCGCGCTTCGCTCCCTGTCCCGATCGGCTGTGCCGTATTTCTGCTGAACGGCTGCCACGCTCCACCCCAGAAACGGCTGCATTTCAGTGTTGGGGGATGGGAGCCCCGTACACAGCCTGCAAAGCAGAGCACCCTGGGATGCCGCTCAGAACTGGGGCGAGAACGGCTCAGCTGCCTGATACCGGTTTCCAGCCCCATGGCGCCCAGAGGCCTGGCCTCGGGCCCAGCAGGCCCCACCCACCCAGGCTGGCTGGGCCCAGCCCCTTAGGATTGGGCAAGAATCAGCCGGAGCTATTGCCCCACACTGCACCCCCAAGCCCTGCTCCCGCTCAGTGGATCCCTGCGGCAGTGGGGCAGGGGGGGGGGGGAGGGCCCGTCTCACACTCACCCCAGACGCCGAAGAGCCGGTTCGGATTGTTTCCAGCTCAGCAGGTTCAACTGAAAACTCCGCTCCTCAGACCCAACCTCTGCCCCCTGCTCAAATTCCCCCGTCAGCACCAGGCCCTGGGTCCTGCCGGCCCCTGCCCCCAGGCCGGGGCAAATGTGAAACCAGCCACTCGCTCCCCTGCTGTGCACAGCCGCCCCCTCCCCCCCACTCCCTGCGTCTCTGCCTGCCAGGGGAGCACCCCGGCCCCTCAGGCCGGCCCTCTTTCAAGGGCTGGGCCCTCCGTGCAGCACCCCCTTCACTCTACAGTGAGGTGGAGCCATGTTGGAGGGGCATGAAGGCCATTCTGTCCCACTGTCTGCATCCCCGCTCCCATCGCCCTAATCTGGGGTGCAGCGGCCTCCCCGGAATGCACTATATGCACTATACTGCCAATAGACAATGGAGATTCTCCTCCACACCAAGCGGCAGGGGCTCATGCTTTCGAGACAGGATAATCTGAGCCGCCCTATGCAGGACGGCGGCAGGTCCTGGGTGGTCACGGAGACTATGCCCATGTTACAGAAAGAGAAAGTGAGGCACAGAGAGATTTATGTGATTCAACCAAGCTCACACAGGAAGTCAGGGAGCGAACCCAAGTGTCCGGGTTCCCAGCCCCTGCCTGGGAGACCAGGCTGCCCCCCAGGTCAGTCCTCTTGAACTGTTTAATCTTCCAGGACCCAAGCTCAGAGTTTCACAGTTGGTGACATCATTAACGTCGGAGACTTGGGGGAAACCCAGCCGGACTCAGACAGGTGAGTGGTGACTTCCAGCCTGTTCCGGCTGGGCCACTGACTCACTGTGACCGTGGGCGAGTCCCTTCCCTTTGCCATGGTTTGGGGACAGGGTGGGGCCATGAACCATCTCAGGTGGTTCCCGGAGGCTGGGACCCATGGCTGGTGGATACGTATCAGCTCCGCTCCTGGCTGCAGTGAGGCGACCCACATAACAACCTAGGCAGATCATCTGAACCATTCAAGTGTGTCTCATAAGCTCTATACTGCTGCAGCTAAGGGAGAATCTCCTTTACATCAAGTGATGCAGGCCTAGAGGCAGAAAGGTCCTGGTTTTCTCTCCCCGCTGCTGGGCTTTAAGCCTGGGTTGGCCAAGGAGGCAGGTCCCATTTGGGTGTCACTTTGCCCCAAGGTTCTCTGCATTGGCAGGGGGTGAGGCGAACAGGGGACCTAGCTTCACCCTTTTCCTAGCACCAACTGTGGGGAGCAGGGGGGCTGTTGACCCAGATGGGGGACAGATTGCCACCTCTGCCCCTCCAGCATTGAGTTAACCCCTGCTCACAGCACAGCTCCTCCTACTGCCACACCAGGGAACTGTGATCCACAGGGACTCAGAGAGGAGAGCGACCCCTACTGAGCCTCCCAGCCTGTGCTGGGCGTGCTGGGGTCCCCGCTGGCTCAGAGGGGCGTGAGAGGCTCTTTGGGCCGGCCGTTGGCTGGCGCGTTCCCCGGTTTCTCTCCCTCGTGCAGAGGGAGTTTTGCTCCATTCCTCTCGGTTCAGACCTGGCGGACACAATTACCTGGGCCCTGCTGGGTGGGTGGGGCTGTAACATTGCTCAGTGCCCCCCCTGCCCCCTCCCCAGCAAGGGCCTGACTGTCTGGTGCCTCCTGGGCAGGCTCTGGGGAGAGGAGCCCTCTTCCTTGACCTCTTCGGGCAGCCTCACAGCTGTTACCGGGCGCACCCCAGCTTCAGAGCCGCAGGCCTGTAGAAAGGCCTCTGGTGGGTGTGTGTTCACAGTGTGCTCCACTGCCCTGTACTGGATGGAATCAGAACCGCTTGACTGTGTATCCTAGGCCCTGTACTGCTAGTGGCGATTCTCCTTTCGCTCCAGTTGCAGGAGCCTGGTCACCGTTCAGAGTGTGCACCGTGACCATCACCACAGCCCCCGGCAAGATACAGGGGTCTCCGGCTCTGTTCTGGACGTCCCGGGCCCAGGGCACTGTCCTGGCCAGTGCCCATTATTAGCCATCCAGCCTGGCCCTGCCAAGCCCCCGCCTTCCCCAGCCCAGGAGCGGGGGAGGGGGAGACAAAAAGTCCAATTTTCCTCCCGGAGCCTGGTGAAAAGCGCCGTGGGGGCGGGGCGGGGGGGGTTCCTCCCATTGTGCCGAATGGGCTCCAGTCCTGGCCGGCTCCCAGGGCCTCCCGCGTCCCTTTCACTCTCTTGTCCTCTCCCTCCCCGGCCTGTCTCCTCCCCCCGCCCCGCTTCTGCCCCTTCTGCCCCCTATTAAAGAGCTGGAGCGCTCGCTCCTGGGAACCGGGGCGCAGCGGGGTAGGTGCTCGCCTCCCTCCCGCGGGGGTGGGGGGGGGTCACGCCTGGCTCGGTGGGGAGGGGGTCGGGGCAGGGAAGGGGCCAGGGAAGGGGGGAGGGAGCAAGACACGGATCAAGTCCTTGGAGGCTGCGGGGGGAGGGAAGAGCCGGACCCCAGCTCCCGTCCCCGGCCGGCTCCGTTCCCTTCCCTCGCTCCGTGCCGCGGGGGCCGCGCTGGACACCTGCCGCCCACCGCCCCCCCGAGCCCGGCTCCGCGGCGCCCCTCGCCCCCCAGCTCCCGGGACGGGCCCCCGCCAGCGCCCCCCCCCCGCGGCATGAGGGCGCTGCGGGCTGCCGGGGCTGCGAGGGGGGCAGCGGCTGCGCTGAGCCGGGCACCCCCCGGCGCCCCGAGCCCTCTGCGTCCCGGCGCCCCGCGGCTGCGCCCGGCTCTCAGCTCCCGCCCCCTGTCCCGTTGCAGAGCCCGGACGAGTCTGGCCGGGATGGCGGAGAACGGGCTGCGGGACAAGGTGCTGAGCCTGGACTCCATGAACCCCTGGGTGAAGCGGGTGGAGTACGCGGTGCGGGGCCCCATCCTGGCCCGCGCGGTGGAGCTGGAGGAGGAGCTGAGGCAGGTAAGGGGCAGCGCCGGCCCCCGGATCGCTCTGCCGGGGCTCAGCCCCTCGCCGTCCCGCCTGGCTGGATCGCCGGCCCCTGGAGGACCCGCCGGGCGGTTTGTACAGCGCCTGGCGCCGCGCGGCCGCCGGCTCCCGGGGGCCCTGGGGCGCTGCTGGAATAAAGACAGTGTCCTTACTGCGAGTCAGCCCCCCTCCGCCGGCTAGGCGGGCATCGCCATGGGCAGGTTCTCTCCGCAGTGCCCCCTGGACCCCCTGTGCCCTGGTGCACGGGCACCCTGCCCCCTGCACCCCCTCCCTGGGTCCAATCCTGAGAACCCCCCGCCCCCCACCTCTTCTTGAAGCCCATGGGAAGCATCTCTTGGGCATGGGCCAAGCGTCCCTCTGGAGCCCAGCACCAGGCTCCTCTAACAGCTGCCATCCCATCACTGCGTCCCTGGCACTGGGTGTAACAGGCTGAGGGCAGGAGGGTGCCCAGCTGCCAATGTCTTCACCGCGTGTTGGGAGGACAAAGTCTGGAGAAACGCCTGGAAGTTGCCTGTGAGGTGACTGGTGGGGTGTGTGTGTGTAACAACAGGCACTGTGTGTGTGTAACAATCGGTGATGTGTGTGTGTGTGAGAGAGAGAGAGAGAGAGAGAGAAAATTAGCTCTGTGTGTGTAACAATTGGTGGGGTGTGTGTGTCTTTGTGTGTGTGTAACAATTGGCAGTGTGTGTGTGTGTGTGTGTGTGACAATCGGTGATGTGTGTGTGTGTGTGTGAGAGAGAGAGAGAGAGAGAAAATTAGCTATGTGTGTGTAACAATTGGCGGGTGTGTGTGTCTTTGTGTGTGTGTAACAATTGGCAGTGTGTGTGTGTGTGTGTAACAATCGGTGGGGTGTGTGTGTCTTTGTCTGTGTGTGTGTGTAACAATTGGCAGTGTGTGTAACAATCAGCAGTGTGTGTTTGTGTGTGTGTAACAATCGGCAGTGTGTGTGTGTGTAACAATTGGTTGTGCGTGTGTGTGTGTGTGTGTAACAATTGGTGGTGTGTGTGTCTTTGTGTGTGTGTGTAACAATTGGCAGTGTGTGTGTGTGTGTGTAACAATCGGCAGGGTGTGTGTGTGTAACAATTGGGTGTGTGTGTGTGTGTAACAATTGGTGGTGTGTGTGTGTGTGTGTGTGTGTGTGTGTAACAATTGGCAGTGTGTGTGTGTGTAACAATCGGCAGGGTGTGTGTGTGGAACTTAGTGCCCTCATCCCAGAGCCCTGTGCAAATTCTGTTGGTGAATGTACTGGGCTCCTGCCAGCACTACTGAAATGCAGCCACTTCTGGGGGGGGAAAGCGGCAGCGCTCAGTAAGGCCGGGCAGCAGGCTGGGAAGGGAAGACAAACTCCAGGTGGAACTGCAGAGGGAGGTCAGGAGTGGCCTGTGACTCAGTTTTGCTAGCCCAGCTCCTAGGAAAGGTGTAATGGGACCGGGAAGGACAAAGGGCCCCTAGCACCGCAGTGGGGCATTAGAGTCTGTCTGGGCTCAGGGGAGAGTCACGGGGTCCCTGGGGCGATGTTCTGGAACTGCTCCCTATGAAGCCAGTCAGGACTTTGGGGGGAAGCTTCCTTTCTGTGAACAGCCTGTCTCCAAGGCCAGGAGCTTCACAGGTTACAGCTTCCACCTTCCTGGGTCTGACCTCAGAGCATTCAGCACCTTCTGCCCCTCCGTGCGCTTCCCCCAGCGAGCCCAGCCAGGCGGGGTCCTGGGGAAGCCCGTGGGTCCTGCACCCCAACTCCACAGTCAGACGTGACTCTCAGCCAGCCAGTAAAACAGAGGTTTATTAGTCAACAGGAACATGATGTAACACAGAGCTTGTAGGTACAGCGAATGCGACCTGTCCACTGGGTCCATTTAGGGGGACCAGGGAGGCCAGACCAGGTCTGTGCCTCCCTCCCTTCCCCAGCCAGCTCACACCACCGACCACTCACTCCCCAGTCCCTCCTCGTGCTTTGTCTCGTGGGCAGAAGGTGTCACCTCCCCCATCCTCCACCTGGGCTCAGGTTACAGCCTCAGGGATTGTCCAGAAAGGGACGTCCCCCATCCACACACACTATCCAGAGGGAACATTAAGAACATTCCCACTTCATCATGTCCCCGTACTGAGCCCCCTGTCTGGTTCCCTGCAGCACAGAGCCCCCTGGCACCGCGCTGGGGCACTGGGGGACTCACTGACTTGGCGAGCGAGGATGCTGATGGGCCATGGCAGCAGGGTACCAAGCTCTGCAGGGAGGTGGGGGGAGAGAGGTTTGCTCACCCCCTGCCCTTTCTGTGCCCGGGTGCTAAGCGAGGTGCCGAGGAGCTGACGGGCAGAGGAGCCGTTGGTCACACGAGCAGGCTCGCAGCTCTGGGACCTCCTCTCCTGAGGGGCTGGAGTGTGACCCCACTGCTTGCCACACCCTGCCGGACCCCAGGCCTTGCCACACTGCCTGTGTCCTCACCTGTGCCTGGTCTCTTTCGGCCTGGCCAGGCCACCCCTCCAGCGGGGGCGGGGCCAGTCACCAGGGTTACGCTTGCACTTGGGCGTGGACTCCGCACACCTGGGCGCAGGTGTCTCTGTCAGTGGCTCAGTTCCAGATCCCGGCTCCCATCTTTGGCTCCCTCTCCCCAGTCCCTCGGCTCCAGGCCAGGACCCAGAGGGAGGCAGGAGGCTCCCAGCTCCCAGTCCCGGGTCCCGTCTCGGGGGGGGAGCTCTGGGCAGGCCAGGGGCTCAGTGAGGTGCTGTCCATGCCCGCCAGAGCTGTGCTGCGTTGCACTGGCCTGGTGCCCGTGCTAGTGGTGGCGATGGGCGTGCAATCACGTGGCTCCGTGGCATTACGTGAGCATTAATGGGCGGGCAAGTCACAGCCCAGGTGGGTTCCCTGCCGCCTCGCCAGGGACGGCCGCTCATTCACATGGAGGGGCAGGCGGGGACGTCCCTCCTGCCCGGCCAGCGTCAGCCACTGACCCCAGCAAGCTCTGGGCCCTTCCTGCCCGTTCCTGGCCTGGTCTGGCAGGGGTAGGTAGCTGTGCAGGAGGATCTGGGACCGGGGCTCTGAGAGCCTCGTTCAGACCCGCAGCAGCGACTCCGTCCCACCAGCCGGGCCTAACCCGAGCCACCTTGTTAGGGTCTCTGTGGGCACTTAGGGCTCCAGGATACCCCGGGGCTGCATGCCTGAGCACCCGCAATGACTCGTCAACAGCCGGGGCGGGATTTGAATCCTTTTGCTTCAAGAACCCAGACCCCGCCACTTGAGCTAGAGGAGAATCTTCCTGAGCTGTGAGCAGTACAGGGCCTATGACACAGAGCAGGGCAGTGCCGAGTCCATGCAGGAGAGGGCAGTGGGGTGGATGTGTGGTCTCACCAGCTGGGCCTCCCTTCCCCTCCCAACAGGCTGTGGCTGTCCCCTGCCCAGGGACTGCTGCATGCTATGAAGTGCCCGGGGACAGCGGTTGTGCCCCCTGAAGTCAGCAGTGGCAGGAGGCTGGGTTATGCTTTCCCAGGCCAGTGGCCCACGCTGCGTGGCACAGTGCCACCTTACCAGCTGCTTTGGCTGCCTCTCCTGCAGCTCGCGGCCCGAAGGAGCCTGTCTCGCTGCCCGCCTCTGACCAACCACCTCATGGGTCGGCCTGGTCCCCTGCATGGCCCCCATGCCCACCCTGGACTGCAGCCCGCTGGCTTGGCATGTGTCACGTCCCCGGGTCCCTGCCATTGCTCTGCACACATGAGCGGGGGCCCTCGTCCCTGCCCGGGCTCTGGACTCAGTCCCCTGGGGCCCCACATGGGGGTAGGGGAGACAGTCCTGGGACACGGTGGGGCCCACTCGCCCTCTTGCCCTGACCCAGGGGGGGCGCCTGGGCCCTGGGAGGGGCAGCACAGGAGAGAGGGAGGCATGGACGGGGCTGAGAAAGGCCCTGCGCTGCCCTGCCTGGGGTCATGGGGATGGGCAGCATCCATGGGGCAGCGGTGGGGCTAGGGACAGGCGGGTCAAGCCCAGAGCCCCTCGGCTCCTTGCAGCTCATGTGCCCTGCCAGGGCCGGGTGCCACCCGGGCTCTCGGTCCCCGATGGGCAGCCTCAGGCATGTTCCCACGCCGAGCTGCCTGTGTGTAGCCCTTGTGCAACACCCCGCGCACGTCAGGACAGGCCCGTAGCGTGGGGCAAAGTCCTGGAGGGCGGGGTGGGGGCACTTTCTCCAGCTGATCCCGGAGCGGAGAGCAGAGTCCAGGCTTGGGGGTGACTCAGGAACTTTCGCTTCCGAGATGTGTCAGCCAGAGGGCACTGACCTCCCTGTGTGCGTGTGTCGCACGCTGGGCTCGCAGCCAGGCCCGGGCTGCCCCGGCCCCACCCACTGGGGGTGCTGTAGGGAGCTGGCTGGGCAGGCCTGCCACCTGCCAGAGGGTGCAGGAGCCTAGCTGGCAGGGGACCCAGCAGGTGGAGGGCAGCCGGCCTGGAGCGTCAATCATAGCCCCTCACTGTGGCGCTGCTCACCGCCCCCCCGGAAACCACAGCCCACTGGGGGGCACCGAGACCCCAGGGTGGCGCTAGGGGGCGCTGTGCTGCAGGATGGGGGATCAGTAGGGGGCGCGCTCCCCTCAGTCAGTGCTGATTTGGGGGGGCACTAGTGGGCGCTGTACTTCAGGCTGAGGGGGATCAGTAGGGGGCGCTCTCCCCTCTCAGTGCTGACCGGGGGGCCACTATGCTGCAGAGCAGGGGGTGGGATCAGTAGGGGGCGCTCTTCCCTCAGTCAGTGCTGATTTGGGGGGGCACTAGGGGGCGCTGTGCTGCAGGGTGGGGGAGGGGATCAGTAGGGGGCGCT
>ML677501.1:0-14367 GCA_007922305.1 Dermatemys mawii | reverse complement strand
CATGCAACTCTCATTCTGGTGTCCATGCGCTGTAGGGCTGGGGTAAGCTCGGCACACAGATCCAGGAATGTGGCTTTCGCACCCAAAAGTTCTGCAGATGCTGCTCGTCGTCCCAAAGCTGTACTACATTGCAATCCCACTAGTCAGGGCCGGTTTTGCAAGCCCAGAAACGGCGCTCCCCTGTCCACAGCTTCTCCATGAACACCACCACCAGCCTTGAATTGTTTTCTCTATGTCGGTCAGCAAATTGTCCTTGAAGAAATCGTCATGTCCCTTGTTGTTGCAGTACTTCCTGTGCGTCTGCAAAGACACGGGAACTGCGTGTTCTGTATTTGCAACATTCATGCGAACAGTGAAGAGTTCTGCAGGCTCCATGATTCTGGCAGAGATGGCAGATGCTGAAAAGAGCCACATGGGTTTCCTGGATTTTTTTTTTAAAGGTTCAAAAATTATGGCATAGGGCTGGCATTATGGGAGGGAGAAAATTTCATGCTGGGAACTTGACCCATAGCTCTCTGGGGAAGTCATTTCTATCCCACAACACATTGTGAAAATTTTCCAAAAGGCATCTTGCCAAATGGCAACGCGTGTCACACTGGGACACCTAGCCGTTGTACACCGCGCTTTCCATCAACACAAGCACTCCTAGTGAGCCCGTGCAGCGCCGATACAAGCTTCCAAGTATGCACGTGCCCGAGTGATATACAAACTTAATTGGCTGTACGTTGACATCACTTGCATTGACTATGGCTTGCCGTCTACACACGGCCTAAGACACTGGGGTGGGGAGCCTCAAAGGGTCCACTCAGCTTTTAGGTTTCATGGTGTATAAGGCCAGAAGGGGCCATTAGAACATATACACCGACATCCGGTATAGCAAAGACCTCAAAGTCAAATTTCACCTCAAAGTCCTGTGTGATGCTCTGTACCTTGTGGGAACACCCTACACACCCATGTTCCCCAGCTGGTACCTCTTTTCCCATAATCTTTCGGGTTATTTCTCGCTCATTGACTTGCACCATCATTTCTTGTCTCCAAGGCCTAAAAGAGCTAAGCTAAAGTCTTGCAGGCCTCAGCCCACAGTTTCTTGCATTTCAGTTTGTCTTACTCACATCTATGTAGTTGCTCTAAATACTGATCACACTTATGCTTTCATAATCCTATAAATCAACTCTGATTAACATACAGTGAATATATGTAATATAACATATTGATTAATCATAACATTGCACAATAAATGGATACTAAACTAAAATCATCGGCTACACTGCCAATGTGACCTGGGGGAAAATTCCTTCCTGATGCCAAGTCTGGCAGTTGGATAAACCCTGAGCATATGACCAAGACCAATCAGCCAGGCATTTAAAACAGGATCCTCTTTATCATCTCAAAGCTCTGGTCCACCTAATGTCCCACCTCCAGCTATGGACAATCTCTGATGCAGAGAATAACTCTCCAGCATACATCTGGCCAATTGTGCATTGGGAGTCAAGTCCTCCAGATAGTCCTGGTGTCTCCTTCCTTCGTGAGCTTTGGGGAGGAACAAGGGGATTCACAGATTCCAAGGCCAGAAGGGACCACAACCAAACAGCCTAATCCGTCCTCACCCAGGCCATAGAATCTCACCCAAAAGCTGCATTAAATCATATCTTTCGGAAAGATCTCTACCCTCATCTTCAAGACTCTAAGCAACAGTAAGTCTACTGCCTCCACTGGTGCTGCTGTCATGTGACTTGGCTTTCCTTCTCCTCTGGAGGTACTGCAGATAGTAGGTCACTGGGCAGGGGCTTCGGCAGTTGTACATGAGGTTCCTGAGGGATCAATGATTACTGATCACTGGCAACATGCTCGGTGCTTGGCAGAGCCTGCACAGTTTCTGCCCTTGCCCCCGGGGCACAGCTGTGTAGACTCAGTAATCAGGGAGTCAATGGAAAACACATTTAAGGCCAAAGGGACAAATAACACTTTGCCTTCTGCAGCTGCTTGGCTATGGCTATTGCCAGCATTTGGAAACACTCCCTCTGAACCCATCTGTATGAGATAGTCATCCCCGTGTTATAGACGGGAAACCAAGGCACACGGAAGTTAAATATCTTGGCCAGAGTTTGTTTGTTTGTTTCCGTTTAAGTAATTATACCAAAGACACCCAGACAAGCCAGGCTTCAGCTGCTCTAACCTGCCATTCGTACTGCAAGAGAAGCCAGCATCAGGGCAAACTCCTGCCAGCCAGCCACCTCCAGCAAGACTCTGTTCCACCCTCACCTCGTTGTGGACAGCAAACCCTCAGCCCTCTCCAAGCCCTGTCTCACAGGTAGCTTTTGCAGGTTGTCCAGGTCACGCAGGCCAGGCTGTTTCAGATCAGTGTGGGGAGCGAGTTAGGAGGCTTTTGTGGAGAGCCTCCTGCCAGGTCCAGTCTGAATGGGCTCTTTGGTCTTGTGGAAGTGAGAAAAAGGAATCTGAGTGCAGCCGTCTTAGTTCTATTAGAGAAGTCAGGCTAACCCTAGCACTAACCCTAATAACGCGAGATTGTAGAAGCAGGACTGGTGTAAGCTTATGGAAAATTGCAAACAAAGCTGTTTTAACCTTTCCTTGAAATAGCAATGGAATGTAATTGTAGCAGAAATTGTTAAAAACAAGTGAGATATTAGAAAGAAAATTGTATAAACAAGACACCGCTTTATGTAACAAAAAGGTATAACTACTGCTTTACACTGTTTGTGCTTTGAAGATTTGCATAAGGACAGACACTGTTCAAACTGCTGTCTTCCTTCTTGCAATTGCTTGAATAAAACTCTCTGACTTGTTGCATACCAAACTCAGAGGGAAGGCTTGTTTTCTTCCACAATTTAGTCTCAGTAGGTGGCCTGGTACGTGTGTCACTGCTACAGCTGTGGAACCGGGTCAGCAGCCTGACTGAGGGAAACAGGCACACGATGAAGCCAGGAGCCTTCTGGGCCCGGGATGCAAGGAAGGGCAAATTCAACTGGAGCCCTACGCTCTTCCCCAGGCTGAGCTTTCCCTGCTGTGTTTAAAGGAGGAGTTTCCTCTCACGGCTCATCTCCTGCAACGTCTGCAGTGAAACCAGCCCTCTGGATTGGACGCTTGTGTCGGGCCAACTGACTGGGCTGGTGGTGATCCCACAGGAGGGGAGACCAAGCTGAGGGACGGGTGAACTTGGGCACCTGGTATTAAATGAGGGTATTCCTATAACATGTGCCAGAGTCTTGGTGGAACGAGGCTAACCAATGGCACATGTTCTTACCAGGGTACAAAATAGACGGGAATGACAGAGTAGGCCGTGCTGGTGGGGGAGTGGCGCTATATGTGAAAAAGCAGAGTGTTAAATATAGGAAATGACTCAAACTGTGCCCTCGAATCTTTATGGATAGAAATTCCCTGTGTGAATAACAAGAACAGCTCAGTAGGAATGTCCTACCGATCACCTGACCAGGACGGTGATTGTGAAATGCTTCTGGAGATTAGAGAGGCTAGAAAAATAGACAATTTGGTAATACTGGGGGATTTCAGTGAACCCCATGTTGACTGAGTACATGTTACTGATCCCACAATCCCTTTGCGGCTTTTTGCCCCCCCCGCGCCCCCCCCCCGCGCAATGTAGCCCCAAGACCAGAGAAGATCTGTTCCCCAGCCACAGCAGGGTCTAAGCGACGGTCCAGGCACTGGGGCTTCCCCAGCTCCCCCTGCCTGGCGCTTCTGCCAGGGTTCTGGTCTTCTGCTACCCCATGGTAGATTTCTACTGTGGGTGGGGTGCCCAATTTTCCAGAGCCCCCCAAATTGGACAAGACCCCTAGGGCATAGGCCCTGCAGGCTCATTGGATAATCTGCCACTGGGCACAGCTGGAGCACCTGACACATTTCAGCATCTCATGGAGAAAGCTGTGGAACACATGATTTTGCTGCAGGTATTGGTCTATATGGTGACCTGATTCTATGCAGGAGACGTCTGAAGGAGCACGATGAAAGCCTCTTGGCAGCATTAGATCAGCTATGGACTAAACCTGACAGCAGAAATATAGCAGTTCTG
The DNA here is from genome assembly GCA_007922305.1 of Dermatemys mawii. Lineage (NCBI taxonomy): Eukaryota > Metazoa > Chordata > Testudines > Dermatemydidae > Dermatemys > Dermatemys mawii. Next base: position 10,322 of record ML677501.1, on the reverse strand, counting down.
CAGAATATCCTTCAGGTCGTTGGGACATACAGTGTCACAGGAGGTTGTAGGTACAGCCCCTGATAAAATAGAGGCACTACATGGCCCTGCCTGCAGAATGACAGACACTCAAGCCCTGTCGAGGATTTAGTGGCTACTACCACCAATTTGTGAAGATTGACGCTGCTATTACACACTCAGGGAACGACCTCGGCAGCGGGTACCAGCCCAGCAATGAGAAAAGGAAATACAAGACAAATCCTAAAAAGTCCACAAGGCCTCCTGAACAGAAACATCCTCCTCCCTTGCAGCCTTTTGGGAACTGATGGGCTGAGAGGCATGTAGACTCATAGACTCATAGACTTTAAGGTCAGAAGGGACCCTTATGATCATCTAGTCTGACCTCCTGGACAATGCCGGCCACAGAATTTTACCCACCCATTCCTGCAATATGCTTCTCATCTATATCTGAGCTACTGAAGTCCTCAAATCTTGGTTTAAGGACTTCAAAGCACAGAGAATCCTCCAGCAAGTGACCCATGCCTCTGCTGCAGAGGAAGGCGAAAAACCTCCATGGCCTCTGCCAATTTGCCCTGGAGGAAAATTCCTTCCCGACCCCAAATATGGCGATCAGCTGAACCTGAGCATGTGGGCAAGACTTACCAGCCAGACCCCCAGGAAAGAATTTTGTGTAGTATCTTAGATCCCAACCCCTCCAATTTTCCATCATATACCACCAGGCCCCTCTATTATCATAGTCCAGATCAATTGCCAAAATTATGTTTTCCCATCACATATGTACCTGTATGGAGCTCAGTTCCAGGTGTGGACAGACAACGACACATTCGTTTCTGTGGTGACAATTGCCGAGCTAGACGATACGGGGTGGCCATGGATGGCTGCATTGGCTAGCAATGAGTTCAGCATCCAGTGTGGACGGGGGAGAAGCCATCTCGATGCTGATGCATGATCCCGTCATCCAGGTGCTCCAGAGCTGGCTGTGACTCTGGCTGATGGAATAAGAACAATCTCCCTAATTTGAAAACAAGTTTGACTCCAGTTGTCTGTACCCCTTGTGCCTCGTGGCCAACACAGCAATAAGTGGGTCAGTGCATGTATTGTCCCTCTTGACAAACAACTAAACCCACCCAAGGTCCCACCCAGAATTCCGGGGAAATGAAACAGCCTCCCTCACTGCCATGAACATACAGAACTTTGCCACTTACAAGCTGCCTGAGACTTTGTGCAAACAAGGAACTCTTGATCAGGGGAAGGAGAACAGTCCAACGTGAAATAACACAGCCACAGGACAGATACTCAAATAAAGAGTAAGAATGCCTGCTCTGCCCTCCAGAAATTTTGGCAGCCGTCTGTCTAACTCCCCTCCTATGTGCCTGTGAGAAGGTCTCCCAGCTGATAACCCCTTGGCCACACGACCTTGTTCATCCACCAAGCCTGGCTCACGGTTGGCATCAGGAAGTAGCAGTTGTCCAAATGTCTGTTTGCAGTTCTGTCGCTCTGGCTCCCGTCCCAAGGCAGCTGCTTCTCCAGAGGTGTCACCATGTAACCCAGCTCAGTGATTCAGCTTTATTAAGATGCTGGCTGGGTAGGGAGGGCCTCCCCAGAGTCCACCCCACTCCTCTGCAGCAGCTGTCCTCTGTGTCCTTTCTTGCCACAAAGTGCCCTGCAACAGCTAGTGCAGCAAAGTCCTCACTCTTTGTTATCTCTTACAGCAAAATCTCCAGAGACAGGAAGACAAGAGCATGTGGGACTTTTCAGCAGAATCATAGCTGCTTTTAAATGAGTTAATTCCCCCCTGTGAGCCTCTTTAGGGGAAGGGTCACTATGCCCCAAAATCCCAGTTCTTAGATATTTATGGTGACCACCTGTGACGGAATGGAAATGTTCTTAATGGTTCCTCTGTATATTGTGTGGGGATGGGAGATTCCCCTTTTTAGACGATACCTGAGGCTGTAACCTGAGTCCAGGAGGGGGATGGAGGTGACACCTTCTGCCCAAGAGACAAAAGAAAAGAGGAGGAGGGACTGAAGAGTGAGTTTCTGTCAGAAGCTGGCGGGGGAAAGGCCAGGTCTGGCCTCCCTGGCCCCGCAAGATGGTTCCAGCTGAGGGGTCCAGTTTTCTGTACCTACAAGCTCTGTTTTAGATCATGTTCCTGTTGTCTAATAAACCTCTGTTTTACTGGCTGGCTGAGAGTTACGTCTGACTGTGGAGTTGAGGTGCAGGACCCACTGGCTTCCCCAGGACCCCGCCTGGTCGGGCTTGCTGTGGGAAGCACACGGAGGGGCAGAAGATGCTGAATACTCTGAGGTCAACTCCAGGAAGGGAGAAGCTGTATGCTGTGAAGCTCCTAGCCCTAGTCTGTTCACAGAGCGGAAGCTTCTCCCCAAAGTCCTGACTGGCTTCATAGGGAGCAGTTCCAGAGCATTGCCCCGGGGACTCCGTGACACCATGCAAGAGCCACTAGAAAAACTGTGGGTAAGTTGCTGTACAAATGAAGCTCTGTGACAGCAACAGAGGGACTAGAGAGCTCTTCTCCCTCAGGAGATCTTGGCAGTAGGGTTTACATGGAGAGGGGATGTGGGCCAGTGGGATATGAGTAGCTGTCTTTTCACAGTCCGGTAGTGAAACGTCTCTTCTGATTTCAGGTTTTTTCACTGTTCAGTGATGTTTTAATGGGTTTGTTCCCAACTCAGAGAGTCCAGAAAACACCTTGGAACATCCCAGATGGTGCTAAACTGCCTTTGGCACCAGATTTGATCTGAGAATTAGAGGTGGGTGATTTATTTTTTCAGCTAATAGTAAATTCACTGAAACATGCATGTTGCAGTGAGCCAGAACTAGTCACAAATTTGACATGAATTCATCAGATAGGTTTGCGGGGTTGGGGGAGAAGACGTTGGTACCGAGGCACCATTCACAAAATGAATGGAGGAGCTGATGGCCCTGGCACCTGTCCTATAAACTTTAGGCCAGTGGTTCGGGTTAGCATTGTCCGAACAGAAGGAAACTGATCATAGAACTAAAAGTCGATGGTAACTTAGGTAGAAGTGATCATGACTTGATCACATTTAAAATGTGCAAACAGAATAGAATCCAGACCGATAATATACGTATGTGGTGCTTTACTAGGGCCAATTTCACAAAGCTGAAAACTATTCTGAATGAAGTCAAATGGGAGGAAAAATTGAATCAGAAAAATCTGAATAATTGGGAATCATTTAAGAACACCTTACTATGTGTGCAAAAAGCCACAATTCCGCAGTGGAGGAAGCAGGCCATGCTGGTTAAAAAAACAACCTGGTTTAGAGAAGAAGTGAAGGTTTCTGTAAAAAAGAAAAAATACAACAAATAAGAGAAAGGAGAAATGATACTAATTAATATGAATCAGAACTTAGGAATTGTAGAAAATTGATAATGGAAGCCTAGGGATACAAGGAGAAATCTATGGCCACCAGCATTAAAGACAAGAAGTCGTTTTTAAAATATATTGTATTAGGAACAAAAAGAATCTTCACAATGGTATTGGTCTATTACTACATGGAAATGGGAGAATTATCAGTAATGATGAAGAAGAGGCAGAAGTGTTCAATAAATATTCCTGCTCTGTATTTTTTGGGGGAGAGGGGGAAACAAATGATAACACTGTTTTCATACGGTGAGGATAACATTCCTTCTGTTCTACTAGTATCTCTGGAGGATGTTAAACAGAAGCTAATAAAGTCAGACATTTTGAAATCAGCAGATCCAGATAACTTGCACTCAAGAGTTTTAAAAGAACCGTGAGGGGAGGGATGGGGATAGAATTGCTAGCATTGATTTCATAAGACACGGAGCACTGGGGAAGTTCCAGAAGACTGGAAGAGAACTAATGTTGTGCCAGTGTTTTGAAATGGTAAACAGGATGACCAGTGTGATTATAGGCCTGTCATCGATCCTGGGCAAGATAATGGAGCACCTGATTGGTCTCAAAAATGTAACTGTAAATGGGGACTTGTTACTGAGTGGCTCTGTTTCCAGCAGGGTTCCTCAGGATTGGTTATTGGCCGAGTGCTATTTAGCGTTTTTATCAGTGACCAGGAAGGAAACATAAGATCATGACTGATGAAGTTTGCAGACAAAATCTGGGGGAGATGTAAATAATGAAGAGGACAGGTCGCTGATACAGAGTGTTCTAGACTGCTTGGTAAATTAGGTGCAAGCAAATAATTTGTGCTTCAGTACAGGTACTCCAGGATGTTAGGGGCAAAATCCTAAAGTTTGTGTTCTTATTATCATTGTTTATTGTATGTGGGCGGCATCCATGTTCTAATGTAAAATGGAGTGTCAGTCATGTGACCCGAGGGTTAGCTAGAATGCTTCCTGCCCTTTTCAACGGTCAGCAGCGGTACGGTGGTAAACAAATACCAGCTCAAACCGGTTTTGCTGGGGATTCTACAGGGTTCCCCGCCTTAGAATCTTGATAAGGGCGGCAGTGACCTCGGTTAGGGGCCGCTGCCCATCCTAGAGGCTGGTGCACGCGTTTTGCACAGCCATTATCATCATTATCATACGCGTCACAGCCATTATCATCTGCCTTCAGAAGCCCCACTGTCGTCGTGGAAATCTGTCTGGGTGTCATCGAGGAAGAACAGACCAACACGAGATCGCCTCAGTGTTCCTCTCTCGGGGCTCGATAGGAGCTAAGAGATACAGGTCCTGAGCGACCAACGGAAGGGTGGTATATGTTTGTCAGACTGACCTTGTACCCCGTCTGGTATTGATTTGGGTCCTGGCTTCCCCCCACGCATTCACTAGGTTACTGTACCTGGAAAAGAATACTTTTGAATTCAAGTTTACTCCCTTCTCTTGTCTCCACTTTGTATCCATCTGCCACGGAGTCCCCGGGCGATGCTCTGGAACTGCTCCCTACGAAGCCAGGCAGGACTCTGAGGAAGCTCCTCTCTGTGAGCTGGCTGTCTTCAGGGCAAGAAACTCACACAGCTTCCACCTTCCTGGGTCTGACCTCGGAGCATTCAGCATCCTCTGCCCCTCCCCGTGCGCTTCCCACAGTGAGTCCTCCCAGGCAGGGTCCTGGAGAAGCCAGAGGGCCCTGCACCCCAATTTCACAGTCAGACGTGACTCTCAGCCAACCAGTAAAACAGGTTTATTACAGACAACGGGAACAGGGTCTACAACAGAGCTTGTAGATACAGAGAACATGACCCCTCAGCCGGGTCCGTTTTGGAGGGCAGTGAGCCAGACAACCACATCAGCACTTCACTCCACGTCCCCAGCCAGCCCCAAAGTGACTCACCCCAGCCTCTCCTCCCCTTTTCCTTTGTCTCTTTCCAAGCCAGGAGGTCATCTGATCCCTTTGTTCTCCAACTCTTTCAGCTAGCACCTTGCAGGGGAAGAGGGGCCCAGGCCATTAGTCGCCAGGAGACAGAATGTTGGCCATTCCCTTACACTGGCCCTTTGCTCTACAACAATCACGCACCCTTATCCCACCACACAGATACTTAAGAAATGCATAGGGGAAATGGTGGCACTCACACAGTATCCAGAGAGAACATTACAAACATTCCCACTTCATCGCAGTTCGCCGCTCTTCAAGAGTGAACTGAGCGGGGTCACATTAGCCAGTGACCTGGGGAAGTTTGAACCCACCAACGTTTTTATGGGTGCCCCATTATCTCTTGCGTTCCTTGGTGAGAGTTACACCAGGCTCACACCCTTCCTGGGTCCGGTGTGCTTGATGGCACTTGCTGGTGCAGGAGGTTTATGTGGCCTGTGTCCTTTTTCCACCTCAAGACCCCTGGGGTTCAATCTGGGCTCGGATCGCCTCCCAGTGCTCCAGTTTGGAGGGCTATGATTGGGGCTCCCTTGGTTCAGAGCCTCCATCTTGACCTTGGCCACCCTCTGACCAGGTGTCTTTGTTACTAACCACTTGGCATTAGCACCTTTCATTGGATGCAGCCACGTCGGGGAAGAAGAGTCGCTATACTCAACAAAGTGCCTCCCAAATAGATACAGCTGCAGCTTTTTAAGGGCTTGCCCCATGGCCTGACATTTCTTAACATAGTTCTGCTCCTATGGCAGCAGATTCTTGCTCGGGTACCCAATAGGGTGTCTCCCCACCTTAGCATCAACTTGCATCAGCACTGCGCCCAGCCCTGCATCTGAGGCATCAGTGAACACTGTGAAGGGCTCGGCACTGTCCAGGTTTACCAGTCGCTGGATTAGAGCCTTCTTAGTGCACAGAGAGCCCTCTGGCACTGCTTGGTCCAGACCACCTTGTCTTGCTCTCCCTTCTCACCCAGCTCAGTAATTGGGGCAGCTAGGGAGCTAAAATGGGGTACAAACCCCCGGTAGTACCCACCATCCACTTAGCTGGGGTCTCAGCTCCCCACGTGCACAGCACTGCCCTGGGTGTCCCAGTGCGGGCAGGCAGTGAGCTCGCTGCTTTGGTCACAGCATGAGAGACAGCGTGAGTGCCCCCTCCGGTGTGCAGGGGGGCAAGGAGCATCTCTCTGTCCCACCTAGCCCCAGGGGTCTGGTTACAGGCAGGCAGGTATCCCGAGGTATCCCGAGTTTAGCAGCTCCTCCCCCATGCCAGCCAGGCCATCTGCATTTTGGGGACTGACTATTTACATCTTAGCCGATTGGTTCCCTGGATTCAAATTTAAATCCTCTTACGTTACAGAAGCGGGGCCTGGATCCTGCCCCAAAGAGACACAGTCACCCCCCAACAGGACCTCACAGCCGATATCCTGGAGAACTCCAGTGACCAGCCAGCCCGACCCCTTCTGGGTTTGCACAGGGATCTGGGCCATAGGCAGGGTGAGGGGCTTCATCCCTGGGACCCTCACCCAGATCACACAGCTCCTCAGCGTCTGGTGGGGCTGCACCACCCAGTGCCTGACAACAGATCTCTCTGTCCCAGGATCTTGCCACCCTGGGAACGTCCCATTGACCACCACCTTCCGCTCCCCCTGGGGGTCCAAGAGGCCTGAGCCCAGGAGACTCCTGTAACGGTGCTCTTTCTGGTGAGACCCAACTGAGAGTGCCAATTCAGGACAAATTGCTTCAAACAGGGCAGTTACAGCCCAAGGCTGGGGTTTTTCCACCTCTAAGGCAAACAAAACCAACCAGCCACAGAAGACTTTGGTTTTACCCACTGGCTAACCACAAGTCACACAAGCAATACCCTAGGCATTCTAGTTTCCCAGTATCACCACCATCAGTCACTCGTTATGGGGACAAATGGTTATGAACACCAATACCCTGGTAAAAGAAAAGTGGTTCTCCTGATCCCAAAGAACCAAGCCCCAGACCCAGGTCAATATACAAATCAAATCTTACCCACAAATCGCACTGTTGCCAATCCTTTAGAATCTAAAATCTAAAGGTTTATTCATAAAAGGAAGAAGATATAGGTGAGAGCTAGAATTGGTTAAATGGAACCAATTACATCCAGTAATGGCAAAGTTATTGGTTCAGGCTCGCATCAGTGGTAGAATAAACTGCAAATTCAAATCAAGTCTCTGGAGTACAAACATCCACAGCTGGGATGGGTCCTTCAGTCCTTTGTTCAGAGCTTCAGTTTGTAGCAAAGTTCTTTCCAGAGGGAAGGAGCAGGATTGAAGACAAAATAGACGTGGTGCATCGCCCCTTTCTAGCCTTTTCCTGGTGTAAGAAACCCCTTTATTCTTACTGTGGGAAATTACACCAAAATGGAGTTGGGGGGGTCACATGGGCATGTCATATGTTCATGCATGACTCAGGGCTTGCAGGAAGTAGCCATTACTCACATGCTACCTGGAACGTCCTCAGGTAAACTTCTTATGTGGATTGGAGCCTTCCAAGCTCTCAATGGGTCAATTGTATAGCTGATGGTCCTTATGGGCCATCAATCAGGCTAAGCAGAGTTAACAGCAACTTGTCTGGGATGTCACCCAGAAGCACAGCGTAAGTTTGAGATACAGACTATATAGAGCCAATATTTATAACTTCAACTACAAAGATGATACATGCATACAGACAGCATAATCATAATCAGCAAATCATCACCTGGTCTTAGACACCTTATATGACCCCCTTTACATAAGATTTGGTGCCACTACAGGACCTTGGTTGCAACAGTGACCTATATGGTCCCAGTTCATGTCAATAACATCACAACTCCACGTAGACATATAGGTTGAGGTCAGGAATATGGGCCTGTCCACCACCCCACCCTCTGGCTGATGGCGCCTATGGCCTTCGGACCCAGCAAGGGAGCTAGACACCGGGGCTTTTCCGCAGGGTCCCCCTCGTTCACATCGCCAGCCTGCTCAAAGGCAGTGAGGTGGGTATCCACATCCCCTCTCTCATTAACCAGGGGCAGCAACTTAGTATTAAGGTTCCCCGAGAAGCTGGCACCCTGGGGTCTATCATGCTCCTCCTGTAGCTCTTTCTTGGGCTCTCGCTATCTCTCACAGGCCTCTTGCTTTCTCGGATTTAGCTCCAATCCCATCCGTCTCTGATGCCCTGTTGGGGAACCCAATCACGAAGACCCTCATCTGGTTGGGGAGAGGAGTCTTGGGGATGCCTGGCTACCACTCCAGCTGCTCCCAGATCCTCTTGTAACCCCATCTGGGTCAGGAATCTGCTCCTTAGAGTGGTCATCATCCTCAGCTGCACATTATCCTTCAGCTGCATGACTGTGCTTTGGTGATCTTTCCAATGCGCATCCCTCTCTTTTTGTCCCAGTTTACAATGTCCTTCTCAAGGAAATGGTGATAGGCCATCACTCTGCTGTTCCCAAGTTGTTGTGGACTCTCAGGCCTGTGTTCTCTCAGCTCCTCATGGTTTCCAGAGAGAACTCCTAGTGTGCCAGCTCTTCTTGAGGTCACCACCTCTCTGCCAGGGTCAAGCTGCAGACTCCTCCACCCCTGGGACCACTCACTGGAACCCAATTATTGCAACAGTCCTTCTTTCTCCAAGGGCCAAGCCACAGGCTCCTCCGCCCATGAGACTGCTCACCCTGTTACTGCCATCATCCTTCTCGCTGGTCACACACTCCCAGGGGTTAAGTGTAGCTCCTTCACTCCATGAAACAGCTTCTCTCTGAGCCTTTAGCATGTCTGGTCCTCATTATCCCCCCTTCATTTTACTGCTCCCCAGTCACTTACTGCAGGAAATGCCATCCATGGGGTGCAGTCCATCCCATTCTGCCACCAGATGTAACGGAGTCCCCAGGTGATGCTCTGGAACTGCTCCCTTTGAAGCCAGGCAGCACTCTGCGGAAGCCTCCTCTCTGTGAGCCGACTGTCTTCAGGGCAAGAAGCTCACATGGCTTCCACCTTCCTGGGTCTGACCTTGGAGCATTAAGGATCCTCTCCCCTCTGTGCACTTCCCACAGCGATTCTGCCATGGTGGGGCTCCTAGGGAAGCCAGAGGGCCCTGAACCCCAACTCTGAAGTCGGATGTGACTCTCAAGCAGACAGTAAAGCTAAAGGTTTATTACAGACGACGGGAACAGGATCTACAACAGAGCTTGTAGGTACAGAGAACAGGACCCCCTCAGCCGAGTCCATTTTGGAGGGCAGTGAGCCAGACAACCACATCTTCACATCACTCCATGTCCCCAGCCAGCCCCAAGCTGACTCTCTTTCCCAGACCAGGAGGTCACCTGATCCCTTTGTTCTCCAACACTTTCGGCTAGCATCTTGCAGGGGAAGAGGGGCCAAGGCCATTAGTTGCCAGGAGACAGAATGTTGGCCATTCGCTTACATTGGCCCTTTCCTCTGCAACAATCACACATCATTATTCCATCACATAGATACTTAAGAAATGCATAGGGGAAACTGAGGCACTCACAGTATCCAGAGAAAACATTACGAACATTCCCACTTCATCACACCAAACAAACATTTTCTGTTTGATTCACATACCCCTGTCTTCACTCCTATCGTTCTCCATCATAGGAAGGGGGAAGGAAATGACATGGTAGAGGGTGGTGGCCGACCAGATGACAGAGACTGGTCTCACAGTAAAGGACTGAGAGCTCATTTGTGTTGGGGGCTCCAGGCTGCCTTCTCTTTTCTAGTTCTTGTACCTAAATGGGGGAATTCTGTGCCAAAATATTAAAAATTCTGTGCAAATATTTCAAAATTCTGCCAAATTCTGCATATTTTATTTGTCAAAATAACACAATATACTCCTGCCAGTTTCAGTTCTTTTGGTATTTTATTTCAAAATATCTGTCAGCAACTATGTAACAATATAGTCAACAAAAAAGTTTCAGGAAATGTTTTTTTGACACAGAGATTCCTTACTAGGCATAGTAATACAGAACTGAG
>ML677500.1:4739-25509 GCA_007922305.1 Dermatemys mawii | reverse complement strand
ACAGACCCTCCAGAACACAAAGGATTCTCCACAGGTTTTCATTTTATCTACTAAGCACAGCTGCTCCCCGTTAGGGACACCAGCCCATTGCTTGCTGTTTCTGCTGCAAAACCCTGATTAGACTTTTCTTTCTTGGGTACTGCTAGGTAAAAGGTACAGGGGTTTGAAGTGAGGATAGATAAGGGAGAGAATTGGAGATGAAAAGGCTTATTAGCTATCTAGTAAAATCAATCCACCAGCAAGTGTAGGATTGTTTTCTCGGGCTGTATCCAGTCTACCTTTATATATTGCACGAATCCTTTTCTTTGCTAGGCTATTCCACCAACTAATAGAACTTGGGAGTGTTTCCAAACAAGGCGCACATGGCGGGGGATGAGAAGAGACGTTTATTCTGTCCTAATTGCAGATTTTTATCTTAAATTCATAGCTCCAGTGTCCTCCCAGCCAGGTTGTTACACCAAACACTCACTGAACAGAGCAGGGCTGATTAACTGCAGTGCTTACTGGAGAGATCTAAGAGGGATCTTAGGGAAAGCAAATCAGATAGAGAAGAAGACCTGGAAGGGGGCTGGTCTATTTGAGGAGTTAGTGTAAACCAAGAACCAAGCTGAATCCACCGATGGCTTGCAGTCCTTGTTCCTCAGCATCTTATGGTTGGCTTAACTAGAAGGGTGTACTGGTGTGTCCAATATCTTGGCCATCTCTATTTAGTTTCATGTGTCCAGTTTCATAGCTACCATTGACATTTTCACAGGACCTAATGAAAGGAAATACAGTTAGGTACAGGAAAAGGACACTTCAAAATTGCAGCAGCCGTTACCACTTTGCCACTGGCTTGCCGTGTAACAATGGCCATTTTCTCTATAGCCCAGCTAACATTCCACTTGCCCCAAACACAGCCTACCCTGAGCCACTGAGAGCATATACACTTTTCTACAGTCCTTCTGCCGCTCCCTTCAGCACCTTCCAACCTCAATTTCATCCCTTCGCTGAACAAAATTACAGCCCCCTTCAACCGTCTGGACCTCACTTGCCACCACCAGAAGATGGTGCTCACCTCAGCAAGCAAGAAATCTCAGGCTCACAGCACATTGCATGGATGGGAAGTAGTGGCAGCAGAATGGCCAATTACTCTAGACTCCATGGCAGTGGTTGCCAATGCGCACTGAGTCTCCTTCCAGCTCCTGGCCCGATGGCAGAATTGGAGGAGGGCTGGGAGCAGATTCCAGATGGGGCAAATCAAGACTCACTTTGCACAAGAGAGCCCATCAGGGATGGAGGGGCCCACATATGTTTCCCCAAATCCTAGGAAGTCAGGGCCCGATGAGAGGCACATAAGGATTGGCATCTCCCTACAGCTTGGCCTCCCCATTTTCTATAATGCCTGACTCCCCTCTACATCCACACACTCAGATTGCTTAACCTCTTCCTTTCAGAATCCGATCTTGTCAAACCACCCGCTAGCATGAGTATTGACCGTGCAAGTGGAAGGTGGGTGAGTGGTGCATTTCATTCACAGATGGGTCTGAAAGAGCTGACAGCTCAGTTGGGGACAGCCTTGTCTCAGCTGCCTGAATAGCACTGAAGAGGGAAGCAAATGGCACCACCAGCATCATTTAGCAACATGTGAAAAGGCGAGGGGAATGGGAAACGCGGCAAACGCATTTTGCGGACTTACCACTGGCTAGCCACAGCTGCCTCTGTGTGATCCTGAAGCTCTTTGCCACGTGTCTCTGGAAGCAGGAAGCAGAGGATTCCTCCAATCAGTGGAGTGCTTCCAAATATCACCATGGGAATAGCAGGATGGTACTTGTCCAAGAGACCAATCAGAGGGGCGATGATGCCAGCCACTCTGGCTGACATAGAACATAAACCCAATCCAGTCTGCCTAGTAACAGAGGAAAGCATGGAAGGTGTGAACAGGATGCAGTAGAAGGTCTTTGCTTATGGGGTTGTGTCCAGTGGTCTATATCCTTGTTCTGTTCTTCATAGTGCGGGAGTCCCAGTTCAAACCCTGATCGGTCCCTTGCTTCTAGGATTTTAAGTGATGCTGGAAGTCAATCAACAGCCTTTTATCTTTAAATATCTGTAGAAATTTCCCATCTTTGCATCCCATCAGTAGGGGTAGTATTGTAGCTATGACTCCAATGTTTGGAGAAAGCTGCTTAAAATAACCCCAGGGCTCAGTTCAGTGGGGTCTTGAGCACTGACTGTAGTTGATTATTGCTAAAAAATAGTGGCCGAAGGAAGGTGTTTTCCAAACAAGCTGACTTGATGAAACAATTCACCAGTGCATAGATGGGAGGAAAAAGCAACAACTAGTGAATTCTGTTTTTGTGGAAAACAGCCGGCCCAGCCCCAATGCTCAGAGGCCAGGCTGTCTCAGACAGTAAGGGATGCAGGTGGTCACCGAGTCTGGTTCTTGTCTCAACTCAAAGCCATTGATACAGAGCATAACAAGGATCCTGTGTCTCTCTGTCCCCAATCCACTGCCCTAACCCCAGCTCTGATCCCCTCCTGCCCTCTGAACCCCTCAGTCCTAACCTGGAGCAACCTCTTATACCCCAGAGCCCGCACCTCCAGCTGGAGCCCTCACCCCTCCCCGCACCCCAACTCTCCTGCCCGGAGCCCTCTCCCACACTCTGAACACCTCAGTTCTGGCCCCACGTGGGAGCCTGTACCCCCACCCAGAGCCCTCACCCCCTCCTGCAACCCTTCTATACCCAGATGTGGACCTCGGGACAAATAGTTTGCCCACCCCTGATTTAGTTTCTAAAAGCCTCCATTACCAGTGAAAATAATAAAACCCACCTAGTGATGAAAATAGCCTAAGGAGTTCAGTCTTGGAATAACCCCAGTTCCAGGGCAAAGCCATCATATTTAAAACGGAAGGGGATCTCACCTGAGAGCAGTGGGGAACAGCTCTGCACAATAGACATAGGAGGTAGAAAAAGAGGTCGCGATGGCAAACTTCCCCATCACAGCCAGCGTCGTGATCACCACCGGCAAATCTGGCAGCAAAAGGTGATACCGTTACACAAAGTTTATACAGGGAGTGGAGGAGGGGTGAGCACAGTTAGGGCTGCCCCATACAGGCCTACTAGAAGGCAAAGTTAGCATACATGTACCAGGTACGGTGAGAGCTATGCTACGGAACACACCTCCAATAGGAATCGTCAGAACCAGCTTCAAAGGATGGGTCGGCTATGGAAAGTGACTGCAGAGATGGCATCTCAGGGTTTCACGTTTGTCACGCCTCCCCGATCCCTAGCTCAGATGCATTCAGTGTACCAAGAGCTTTCCCCTAGCAACTGCACTACAAACTCACCCTAGACTCTGAAAGGTAAAATGAGTTGTTTTCCCTTTTCATATAACTGGTAATCTGAGATTGCTCAAATCAGATTATGCCCTCAGTTCTCCCTTCTAGCTCCTTACCCTCAGATCACGCTCTTATTTACTCCAGTGTAACCCTCCCCATCTTCATGTGCTCCCCCCAATGATACCTGCACAGCCCCGTTGACTTCAGACTATGCCCTCATTGGCAACTTCATAAGAGGGTGACAGAATCTGACACTCTGCAATTAGAACTTTTGCAATTGTGCAAATGACTTATTAGCCCAATTAGAATCCAGTTGCTGTGTACCTTTGGGGATGCCAATGATGAGGAGACACATGGCTCCGCCCAGGAGCAGAAAAAAGCCCTGGCATTTCTTCCTCCCAAACCACTGTAGCAGGAAGATACAGCCGAGGCGAGCTGGTATTTCAACAGCCCCAAACACAAGTTGCGTCAGGTAAATATCCAAGCCAAAACTCCCCACATTGAAGCTCAGGCCAAAGTACACCAGGCTGTTCACTAACCTGAAAGCAGAGCAGAGCAGAGTGTATACATCCCCAGGAGTGCAGTTAGCTTTAGGCGACCTCTGTTTCCATGGGTAGGAGAAACATGCACTATTTGTGCTCTAGAGTAAGTACTCCTTAAAAGCCAAGGCCTGGAGTGCTGAAAGACCCAATGAGAGAGGTCAGCAGCTGTGAGAATCATGGGAAGTGCCGAATATGCCTAGGAAAGGTTCAAAAAGCAATTTGTGCTGTATATGAAAGCCACAGGGAGCAAATAAACTGTAGAATGAGCAAAAGGTTGCCTCCTCTTAACAGTAGCAGGCATAGAAGCCCTAGGAGTATTCAGACACTCCCCAACTTACGCAAGCCTTGAGTTACTGAAATTTTGTGTAAGTCGGCAATGTATCTCTGACCATTACGCGCAACAACAAAAAACCACTCCTATTTATAACTAACGGAACTTTTTCCATAAGCTTGGTTTTGCGTACGTCAGGATTATGTAACTTGGGGTGCGTCTGTACAATGCATTCCAGGTGGGGAAAGAGAGGAAAGCTTTGCAGAAATAAAACAAATGTTGGAGCATCATTGTATCATTAGGAAAAAAATGTTATTTGTGAAAGACGTGCGTTCAGAATGAGAACATAGAAGAAAGGGAAACTATAGAGAAGTTACAGTGAAACAAGTCTGCCAATATGGACCATTAAAAGAATCTTTCATTAAAGGGCGGAGTGTCCTGGACTGTACCAATAAACAAGTCCATGACCAGTCACTAAGGAAGATGACAGGGCAATATGTGTATGCCAACCAGGAGAAAAAATACAAACAAATAAAAACCCTAGAGAAAGTCACAAAGCATAGGACTCAGTAGTAGAGCTAAGCCAGCAAGGATTAGCCAGTTAAAATGTGCACAAATGGTACATGAGACATACAAGACAGGCACTGGGGCACAAGTGAAAGTAACAAAAGAAACTGAAACAGTGAGATATAAGGAGTTCATAAAAGTGGAAAAGTGATGTGTCTGTGAAAGAACATAATGGAGGAACTATTCCAGGGTCGAGACAGTGCACACTGACACTCAAATGCAAAGGGAAAACAATAAAATAAGAGTTCTGTGATGGTACACAGGGAAGCAACCAGTCTTGGGTCTATATACAGGTGAGGTGCTTGGTCTCACCAAAGGAATATATACCACAGAGAGTCAAAGACAACACAGAACCAGGTATGAAAGTATTAATAGCATCATATGAAAGTGTATTTACAGGAAATGGATGCCTCCCAGTAATATACAAGATAGGGTTAAGAGAAGATGTAGATGCTTTTGAACATGCTACAAGAAAAGTTCCACGAGCTTTAAGAAAGAGGCTAGAAGAAGAGCTGGGAAATTGGAAAGCACATGGTATAATCTGGAGAATGGAAGAACTAGTAGACTGGGTTCTCTCCTTAATCATCATCATAAAAATGGAAGGGCACAGTGGCAATGCATAGACCCTAAGGAGCTGAACAAAAAAAAAATAAAGAGACAACCTTTACTTTTGCCCAAAAGAAGTGAAATATTATCTCCTGTGGCCAGAGCCAAAGTCTTCAGCAAAGATGCACCAGCAGGATTTTGGCACATCCACTTGGACACAGAAAGCTCCAAGATCGACACTTTCAACACACCAATTGGCAGGCACTGCTTCCTAAAACTGTCTTCTGGAATATGTTCAGCTGCAGAAGTACTTCTCTAGACAATGAGCTGGATGCTGGAGGGTCTAGAGATGTGAAATTGTATGTAGATGACATCATAATTTGGGGAAGCACTGCCATTGACCATCTGGAACCACTGAGAAGCGTACTGGAAATTGTAAGAGCTAATAATCTTAAACCAAATAAAGCCAAACAGCAATGTTAAACAATGGACATAGTGTACTTGGTAGAGAGACAAATCTTGTCTGATGAATCATAGATTTAGGCCAGAGGTCGGCAACATATGGCTTGGGTGCTGAAGGCGGGACGGGAGCTGATTTTCAGTGGAACTCACACTGCCTTGGTTCTGGCCACCGATCCGGGGTGGGGGCTCTGCATTTTAATTTTATTTTAAATGAAGCTTAAACTTTTTAAAAAATCTTATTTACTTTACATACAACAATAGTTTAGTTCTCTATAATAGATTTATCGAAAGAAACCTTCTAAAAACAGTAAAATGTATTATTGGCACGCAAAACCTTAAATTAGAGTGAATAAATGAAGACTCGGCACACCACTTCTGAAAGGTTGCCAACCCCTGATTTAGGCAATACTGAACATGCCAAGGCCTCAAGATAAAAGGAATTCCATAGTTGCTGGATATGTTGAATAATGTCAGCAAGTTCATACCTAATTATAGAGCTCACCTAAGACATCTTCTCTACAATGTCACTGAATGGTCATAGATGCCTGAGCATGAAAGAGCATCCCATGATGTAAAGCACATCCTGATACCAGGTAAAACACTGCAATTTTTTGACACATTGAAAAACACCAAACTCTCCATAGAAGCTCTAAAAGTAATCATTTTGTTTTCATTTTTCTTGTAACCATTTCTGATTTTTATGCCTCATTACTTGCACTCACTTAAAATCCACCTCTCTCTTTTCAGTTAATAAACTTGTTTTACTGTTCCATGTAACCCAGTGTGTTTAAGTTAAAGTTTCTCAGTAACTTAATTTATCAGGATAAGCTGGTGTATGTTATTTCCTTAAAGGAATAATTAACTTAATATTTCTGAACTGTCTGGGAGAGGGCTGGACAGTGCAGGACATAGATTTATGGGGTGAAAGTCTAGGACAGGGAGTGTGTTGGGGTCTGGTATGGTAAAAGTCAAGGAGTGACTGGAAGGTGTCAATTACGCAAACACATCTGCATGCTGGTGGCTGGTTGTGAGCAGTGCAGGTTGGAGGCTATAACAGCAGGGTATTGCAAGGCACCCCAGGTACAGAACTGGGGTAACAGCCCCCCGCTGGTCTGGATTGTACCCCAGTATGTCACAATTTGCACATCATGGACTTCCAAGAACTGCAGATTTTCTGGGCTTTGCTAACATGTAGGCTTTTCATCTTGAGACTTCGAGTCCCAGAAATCCACCTCGTCAAATGATTAGCTGAGTATGGAGTAGGTGTAGTGAAGAACTTGGTAAAAAAATAAAATAATGGATGCACGCGACAATCCAGATTTAGCACAATTTGGGTATAGAGCTACAATCTGGAAAGTCACCTGCTGAACTCCACTATGACAGATGTATAAATACACAATACCTAAATATGAGACAAAAACCGAAGGATGACTGAGAGAGAGCAAGGAGTAGACTGGAAAAGTTTAAGCAGACAAAATATTATAACAAAGGAAAAAGATATCTTCCACAGTTACAAAATAAAGACACTGGGAATTTGGCAACATGGACACTGGCCTATCAAAGCTACAGTGCTCAAAGAATAAGAGAAATGTTGAGTGGGAAGGGACTTTAACAGGTCATCCCCCTGCACTGAAGCAGGATTAAGAATACCTAGTACATCCCTGACAAGTGTTTGTCTAACCTGTTCTTAAAAACCTCCAATTACAAGAATTCCACAGTCTCCCTAGGTAACCTGTTGCAGTGAGTAACTATCTTTATAGTTAGAAAGTTGTTTTCTATTATCTAACCTAAATCTTCCTTGCTGCAAACTAAGCTCATTATTTCTTTTCCTATCCTTGGTGGACGTGGAGAACAATTGATCACCATTCTTTTCATAACAACCTTTTACTTATCAGAAAACTTATGTTCCCTCTTCATTCTTCTCTTCTTTAGACTGCACATATCAAATTCTTTCAACCTTTACTCATAGATCACCATGAAAGTCACTGTGCTCAGAATCAGTGATCGCAGATGAAAGCACAATCTGACAAAGGAATGGGAAGGCTTCTCTGCACACGTGAAGTACGAGCAGACATACAAATGGAAAATAATTCACAAACTGATCCTGATCACTGAAAAATGAATCTGAACAGTAATACATACAAGGACTTGCCTAACGAGGGTCTCCAACACAACACATTGGGAAGATTGCTGAAAAGTTTTAGAGACTGATCGAGGGCTGTTCAGTCAGCTACTGTATTTGTTATAGTTTATTTTTTACTTTAATTTAATGGTGTTTTAGTTCCATTAAGAAATTTAGAAGGACTACATCCTCCCAGGAGCGTAGAGAGTGCATTCTTTCTGCAATCATCTGGTTTTCCTGTGAGGCATTGTATGCTCGGTAAGAGGAACAAAGGAACACAGGACAGGGTGAAGTCAGAGACTGGAGCTAAAGAACAGTAGGACATTTTGTTACCTTATTTCTATACATAGTTTCTGTGCTTTTATCTAAAACTGTTCCACTTGTCCCTAAGGTATCACTCTAGCCATATCTGCACTGGAGCTTTTAACTGATCCTTGCTATAACCGTATAGGCTTGGGCAGTGGTTGCAGAGATCTCACAAGGAGAGCAGGTTTAGACTTCATCAGCAATCAGGCGGGAGGCCTCTACGGATAGTCCAGGGGCTGCAGGAAATGGTTCTCTTGATATAGTAGGTGGCAGTCTGAGTCATTGCTGAATCAGTGACCCAGCTTGACATTAGTTCACGACACTTCTATTGCCCCTTACCAACATTCATTGTCACCTTGGAGAGGTAGGGTTGTCGTCTCCACTTTAGAGATGGGGAACTGAGACAAAGAGAGATTAAGTGACTTGCCCAAAGTCACATGGAGACTGTGGCAAATCTGGGAACTGAATCTAAATCTTTTGAGTCCCTATTCAGCACTGTAATCACAAGGCCATCTTTCATCTTTATTCCTCATGAAAAAAACGTGTTGTTTCACAGAACAGTACATTTACTCATTCATCTTTTAAGGGAGTAAGACGATGACACACAGTAATATGAAACCAAAGGCACATAGGTTGGCTTTACAAAATGTCAGTACACCAGATATCCATGCCTTTTTTTTTAAGGAGTTATAAAATGGAGAAATATTTAAAGGACTTACCAGACATATAACATAATTAAAGTCATTCTCCTCAGGTGCTGCTTCCTGAAGAGATCCAGGATATTTCCAGATTTGTCCTTTTTTTCATGTGCCAGCTTCAAAATTCACAAGCAAAAGGGTCAAAATATCAAAGAGAAACTAGTGGTCAGATCCAACTTCTCCTGAAGCCATTGGAAAGACTTCCAACAACCCCAGAAAGAGGAGATTGGTACCAAGAGGGTTCTGGTGATGAGAGGTTGAACACTGTAGCACAACATGCTGGATTCACATGACCAAAGCCCATTTTTCTAAATGCCCCACTTTAGTCACTTAAGGTTTTTCTTAGGATGAGTATTCCTGAGAGGAGACTTTTGGGAAAATGTGGTCAAAATAATCATATCAACTAATAATAATAATAAAGAGAAGAACTGAAATATCCAACAAACTCCATGGCACTTGAGCAAACTGATCTGTAATAAAGCCAGTGTCTGATTTAAGACCATATATACACAGGACTGGAGCTAGCCAATAGGCAGCTGCCTTTGGGGGGCAGCAAACTGCCGGCCTCGGCGGCAATTCAGCGGCAGCTCTAAGCTGCCAAACCTGTCGGCGGCAATTCGGCGGTGGAGGCTGCTCTCTGATTTCGCCGCCGGCAGAAATTCGGCAGCGGCATCTTCTCCGTCTTTTTTTTTTTTCCCCCTTCGCTGCCTAGGACAGCAAAAAAGCTGGCACCACTTCTGTATGTACAGGGTAGCTGTACCCCATAAATAGTTCAGAGAAAAATTATAGAGAGTGGTGCAATGTTGTCCTTATCTTTGATCCACTATCTACAATATACAGTTTTAACTATAGAGTAGCGCTGGATAGAAGGGGGATTCTTTCCATCTAAGGTCCAAATTTTTTTTATTTTTTTATTTATTTTTTTTTAAGAAAAAGGAACAAAACGCAAAATTTTTGGAATTTCCCATGAACTGGGAATTCCAAAATGTCACGTAGAAAAGCAACATTTTGTTTTGACCTTTTCAAAATGGTTATGAGGTTTACTGTGCCTGAAAACCCCCAACTCCTCAGCAGCTTACCTCACATTTTGCCCCAAAAGTGGGGTCCCTGGAAGGCATGGGGGCTCTAAAGCTAAAAGCGCCTGACTATTTTCTCATATTCTCTATTGACCAGGCACAGGGTGTGGACATGTAACACATGCTGACTAGCAGGCTGTGTATATAGGATATAAAAGTTGTATATTTGTATCCGTGTTCCAGTACACTTTGCATGTCATTTGTTTTATCAGATTTTACACACTGAGCCAAGAACTATGCATTTGGACAGTGCTTAGCACCATGGGGCCTGATCCTAACTGCAGCCTCTTGGTGCTACGGAAACAGTAACATGAAAGAAATTACAATGTACAAGTTAAATTCTCGAGGGTGCCTAGATCAAGAAAGAAAGGAAGAAGAATAGATGTAGTTCTACCACCAGTGAAATGACCTGAATCAGCCATTGCTATTTCACTAAGTGTTCCATTCTGCCGTTTCAGTAGAAGCATAGCTAGCTGGAAATTGTTTTCCCATCCCTTGAAAATCATTGAGATTTCAGAAAATGTCCTGTTCCTCATTACAACAAACCAAGGCTGTTTTAACTTTTTGTGAATGAGAGGGAGACTTCCGATAATTAGCCAATAGCCTTATGGGACTGACATTAAAAAAAAATGTTCCAAAATGGAACGAAAACTAAAAAAGAGAACAGAGGGGTGAACCTGGTCTGCCACATCGCACGTGAGCCCCTATCCACTGGGCTAAAAAAATCAGTTGCTTGCTGGCCAAACTAATATTGAATTATTTAATAGGAAGTGGAACCGCTCCAACAGGAGAAACCGAGCAACGCAACTGAGAATAACCAGTGGCCTGATGATTATGACATTGACTCACCTGGGAGATGAGAATTACATAGCAGGTTCCATTCCCTGCTTTGCCCTGGGCAAGGACCTGTACCCAGGTGAGTGCCCTAACCAGCAGGCTATTCTGGGGTCTCTCTCCATCTTACGCACACACTTCCACCCTGAACCTAAGAATCCTTCCCCTTGAAACCGATCTTTTGGCATGAAAAATATCCATTTTAACCAATCAGTAACCAATCAGTTTCTGACCAAAAAAAATTAAATAAACTGTTTCACTGAAAGATTCCTGAACAGCCCTAACTAGAAGGGCCTGGCTAGTATCTTCATTGCCACATGTACATGCTCTGGCCATGAATTTATCGTCCAGGGCAATGGGAGTTTTCGACGACTTGCAGGACTTTTAAGGAACAGAACAGTTACTCCCTTGTGACATACCTACAAAAAGCACATCAAAGGAGCATTGGGGCTCCTCGGAGGACAAGAAAATAACATGACTGCACAGGGATGAGGTTTTTGCTCATTGGAGGTTTGAGAGCACTGGATTTTATGGAGAGATTTTGAAAATTCCCTAAGGGATTTATGCACAGAAGTCTCACCAACTTGAAACACGAGCATCTAAATCCATTAGTTGCTTCTGAAAATCTCCCCCTACATTTTAGGTCATTTGCAAGAAGATTCAAAGAGAACTTCCCCCAAGAGCTGCTTACCAAGAAATCTTTCCTTCATGGTCCATATAGCACTGAAACTACAAGACCCAAAACCAGGTGTTCAGTGCTTGAGCACGAGAAAGATTGGGGGAGGGGGATGTAGCAAGGGCTGTCTTGACATTACAAGCTGTCACCTTAAAAGTGCGGGAGAGGTGCAGGGCTCCTGCTTGCAGGCTCTGGGGTTCTGTAGGGAAGGATGCCTGCTGGGCTTAGCAGTAGGCAGCCTAAAGCAAGACGGGGTGAGTTATGAATCTATATTTTAAGGAGTGGCTGATTTTGTCTTGTTCTGTTTTGGGGTTCTTGTGTATCCTTCAGAATTCTAAGAAATAAGAGTCTTGCACTGTAACCTTCCAGCAAGGCTATTTCCATTTATCCACCTTCTCTGTGTGTGTTTGCTGTGAACATAACTGTTTGTTCACAGGAAACTCAAGAGCCATTGAAAATATTCGTAAAGCTCTTTTATCCATTTATATAAATATTTATCCCCCTCCCCACCCAAGAGATTTCTCACTCTCCATGTGCAGCACATTTTTCAAAGGATCACCTGACTCCAAACCTTTTAGGAGAGTGACAGACTTCCATCTCAACATTTGTTACCTGATCCAGGAGTTCTGGTGGGATCCTTTACTTATTTACAGATGCTGCCTTCTGAAGCAGTTTTTTGGCTTCTTCTATCTTCCCTGTCATCGCAAGCCAGCGAGCAGATTCCGGAAGGACCCTACAAAGTGGTTGAAAAACCACACTTACCCACTTAGTGCCCCTAACTTCACCTACCTGATGTGTCTTCTGTGCTATTACAATCGCTCGGCTTGTGCATGTTTACAATTGGAGACGTGCAGATCTTCTGAGGTGCTATGGTTCATGTTTGTATTTGGGGGTTGCTTTGTTTGCAATTGAAATAATTTAATTCTGCTGCCTAGAGTTAGGCTCTTAAATTCCTATTTAGGCACCTCAGTAAAAGTGGCCTGATAGTCAAATACACTAAGGTACCAGCAGCTCCCATTAACTTTGTATAAGACTTTACAAGATCAGGGCTCTAATGGGAAATAACCTCCCCTTCGACGAGTAGATGAATCCACTCTGTAAAGCCCACATGTAACCTGGATGACAAACAACACTGAAATGCATGGGAAGAGCTCTCTGGCAAATGCACATTTACCATATGTAAAAGGAAAGACCAAAGACTGGGACAGATCCAGCAATCTGCAACAGCTTCCAGTTGCGAACCCCATAAGCTAAGCCAGCCAAAGCCATCTGTCCAATGGAAACGCAGCACTGAGAGAGGGCTACTGGATGTGTCCGGTAGGAGACTCCAACCCATTCAGTGCCTAGAAACATTAACACAGATTGAACTCCTAAGAATCCTAACGGTTCAGGACCATTTAAAGGACTTTTTTCTATTCCAGATTAGTATAAATAATAATTCCCTACCTCTCAGTAGTGCTGAGAGTCTTGCTTAACCAACCTTTGTAAATCTCCAGGAAAAAATGCTCCATACATATGAAGTATGTTATTAAGAGAGGGGATTTCATGACTGTGTTTAGAAAGTGATCTCAGCGATTCAATAGCTAATAACCACTCATGGGAGATACTAAGGACAAACCGAGCACAAATAAACCAACTTTCCACGTTCTCCAACTCTGCTTTCTGCCTGCCTCCCACCAAATATGTAAATACTGGGCCAGATTCTCCTTCTCCCTTCACTGGTGCCACTCCCCTGATTTTAATGTGATGACTCCTGACTTACACCACTGGGAGAGAAATATCTGTCCCACTGTATTTAAAAGACATTACATTGGAAGCACATTTTTAAAATCATGTAGCACGTAACTGCACAGCACTTTTGTCCAGCTGGCTTTTTCATTGCCTTTTGTAAGTCCGCAGATATTGTGAAGCTAAAACATCTCTAGGAGTGAGGAAATCTTACCCAAGGCCATTTTGCTTATTATGAGACCAGACACAGCAGCTCCCACAAGACATCTCAAAGCCATGTAGACATAGAAATTCGGTGCAAAGGCGGCTCCAACTCCAAATGCCCCCATCATGAGCATGGAAAGCAATATAACCGGAAGCCGACCTATCCTGGAGGAGGAAATATATTTGTGAATCTCTGAAGCTACTGTCAGCGTTCTCTGTCAATACAGCCGGAGTGGCACCTGAGTACTACTCTGTTTGGTATCAATGTAAGAGCCTGGATAGATTTATTGGTGGTTGATACTATGCAGAAGAAAAAGTGTTTCCATGGTATTGTGCAGAATCAGAGTTCTTGTTAAGATTATTGGAAGTGACTGCTGATTTTGGATCCCGAACTTGACATAATTTAAAGAAGCCTGATTTTTCACAGGGTGGGAGGCTCAGCACTTTCTAAAAAAAACCAGACCCCTCAAAATGGTTTGAGCTGGGCACCTAAAGGGACTTCTTCTAACAGCAGACAATCTCCCTGCAAGGGATTGTGAATGGGAGCTAGGAGACAATCAGTGTGTGGACACCTTCTGAAAGACTCCACAGGACCGAGCAAAAGGCAGAGCAATGGACACATTTGAATGGATTTGAGAAACATCCAGGGGACATTTAATTAGAGATCATCATAATGGGACACTTTCTGAGAGACTCTCACATCCCCTCTGTTGTTGTAACTGAGGTCACTCCAGAAAGATGTTTATTTCTTAGTTTATACTTAAAACATCATCATACCCACCAAATCCACTTCAGTTCTCCCCATGTTTGTATTGCCCTGTACATTGTGTTTTCTAAAACAATGAGGAATCTTGTGGCACCTTAAAGACTAACACATTTATTAGAGCATAAGCTTTCATAGGCTATGACCCACGTCTTCAGAGGTATGGAGTGAAAATTACAGTAGGCAGACATAAATAAATAGCACAAGAAAAGATGGGAGTTGCCTCACCAAGTCGGGGGGGGAATGGGGGGAGAGTCAATAATTCAGTCAGGGTGGATGTGTCCCATTCCCAACAGTTGACAAGAAAGTGTGAATGTCGACAGAGTAAAAATTACTTTTTGTAGTGCTAATGCAGTGGATGGCCCATACTAAGGGCTTGATTACACTGGCACTTTATAGCGTTATAAAGGCTCCAGGAGTGCTGTAACTCCCTTCCTGTCCAGACTGGCAAGGCACGTAGAGCGCTATAAACCCACAGTTATACAAGTCCTGGTAATCCTCCTTCCCAGAGGATTAACAGCTATTGTGTATTGCCTGCTCTGTATTATCGCCAGTGTGAATGGGCATTAACATTACAAGCGTTACAAGTGATCTCTGGCGACACCCCAAGCCATTTAAGGCAATTGACATCTCTTCCCTTTGCTTTGAACTCGGCTGGAGGAATGCAGAAGTGCGTTTTCAGAGTTTCTCTCTTAACTCGGCAAATAAGCAATGCAAATGTTTACGGAAATAAGACGAGGAAGACTTTGTAGCACCTTAGAGACCAGTTTATTTCAGCATAAGCTTTCGTGGGCTATAGCCCACTTCATCAGATGCATAGAATGGAACAGAAGTAAGATGTATTTATACACAAAGAAAGAAAAAGGTTGTACATTAGCATACCAATTCTAAGAGGCTGTTTAATTTGGATGGGCCATTATCAGCAGGAGAAAAAAGTACCTTTTGAAATGGATATCTGTGTTTGACAGAAGAGATACAACTATTGAAGGTAAATTAACTAGGGAAATGCAATCAATTAGTGTAATGAGCGAACCATTCACAACTCCTATTTAGTCCTTGGTTAATTGTGTCCAATTTGAAAATTAATTCCAGTTCCTCAGTTTCTCGTTGGAGTCTGTTTTGGAAGTTTTTCTGTTTCAGAAGTGACACCATCAAATCTTTAATGGAATGGCCAGGAAGATTGAAGTGTTCTCCTACTGGTTTTTGAATGTTATGATTCCTGAAGTCAGATTTGTGTTCATTTATTCTTTTGCATAGAAACTGGCCGGTTTGGCCAATGTACATAGCAGAGGGGCATTGCTGGCACATGATGGCATATATCACATTGGTCGATGTGCAGGTGAATGAGCCTCTGATGGTGTGGCTGATGTGATTAGGTCCTGTGGTGGTGTCAGTTGAATGGATATGAGGACAGAGTTGGCATCGGGCTTTGTTACAAGGATAGGTACCTGGGTTAGTATGCTTGTTGTGTGGTGTGCGTTTGCTGGTGAGTATTTGTTTCAGGTGGGGGAGCTGTCTGTAAGCGAGGACTGGTCTGTCTCCCAAGATCTGTGAGAGTGAGGGATCATCTTTCAGGACAGGCTGTAGGTCTCTGATGATGCATTGGAGAGGCTTAAGTTGGGGGCTGAAGGTGACGGCTAACAATGTTCTGGTTTTGTCTTTGTTGGGCCTGTCCTGTAGTAGGTGGCTTCTGGGTACTCTTCTGGCTCTGTCAATCTGTTTTTTCACTCCCCCAGCTGGGTATTGTAGTTTTAAGAATGCTTGGTAGAGATCTTGTAGGTGTTTGTCTCTGTCTGAGGGATTGGAGCAAATGCGGTTGTATCTTAGAGCTTGGCTGTAGACAATGGATCGAGTAGTGTGTCCTGAATGGAAGCTGGAGGCATGTAGGTAAGTGTAGCGGTCAGTAGGTTTCTGGTATAGGGTGGTGTGTATGTGCCCATCATTTATTAGCACAGTTGTATCTAGGAAATGGACCGCTTGTGTGGATTGGTCCAGGCTGACGGTGATGGTGGGATGGAAATTGTTGAAATCATGGTGGAATTCCTCAAGGGCTTCTTTTCCATGGGTCCAGATGATGAAGATGTCATCAATATACCACAAGTAGAGTAGGGGCATTAGGGAACGAGAGTTAAGGAAGCGTTGTTCTAAGTCTGCCATAAAAATGTTAGCATATTGTGGGGCCATGCGGGTACCCATAGCAGTTCCACTGACTTGAAGGTATATATTGTCTCCAAATGTGAAATAGTTGTGGGTGAGGACAAAGTCACAAAGTTCAACCACCAGGTTTGCCATGACAATGTGACAGAGAAGACTAGCAGGCTTTGCATTTCAAAGGAAACTTCCTTTCTCAGAAGGACGAAAATTCCTTCCCTCTCTCCATCTGCATACACACAACACGTTCCCCCTCACTCCCCTCATTTAAAAAGCATGTTGCACCCAGCTGAATGCTGGAATAGCTGCCCTTAATGCATCACTCCCCGTGCCGCTGCAAGTGCCGCAAATGTGGCCACGCTATACCGCTGGTAGGTCTCAATGTGGACATGCTATAGCGCTATCCCTATAGCTGTATACGAGGACAGGTCTAACCAAAACCGCTATAAAGCTGTAAGTGTAATCAAGCCCTAAACAGCTGAGGGGAGATTACTTCTTGGAGTGACCTAGCCATTCCCAGTCTTTATTCAGGCCAAATTTGATGGCGTCAAGTTTGCAAATGAATTCCAGCTCAAACTTGTAGACTTTAAGGTCAGAAGGGACCATGATGATCATATAGTTCTAGTCTGACCTCATGCAGTTTCTCATTAGAGTCTGTTTTTGAAGGATATTTGTTGAAGAATTGGCACTTTTAAATCTGAACTTGAGTGTCCAGGGAGGTTAAAATGCTCTTCCGCTGGTTTTTGAATGTTATAATTCTTGACATCTGCTTTGTGTCCATTTATTCTTTTGCATAGAGACTGTCCCGTTTGGCCAATGTACATGGCATTACTGGCAAAAGATGGAATATATGACATTTGGAAATGTGCAAGTGAACGAGCCCCTGATGTTGTGGCTCATGTGGTTATGTCCTGTGATGGTGTCACTTAAGTAGATATGTGGACAGAGTTGGCAACGGGGTTTGTTGCAGGTAATGGCTCCTGGGTTGCTGTTTCTGTTGCGTGGTATGTGGTTGCTGGGGAGTATTTGCCTCAGGTTGCAGGGCTTTCTGTAAGCAAGGATTGGTCTGCCTCCCAAGACTTGTAAGTGTGAGAGATCATCTTCCAAGACAGGTTGTAGATACTTGATGATATGCTGGAGAGGATTTAGGTGGGGGCTGTAAGTGTGGAGTTTTCCTTGATTTTGAGGTGTGAGTTATCCCCCAGTGGTACAAGAGGAGAATAAGTCAGATTGGATGCTGGAATCATTTTAATATATTGCATCTACATGAGGCATACTGCAAAGACTGGATTTTTCATTAAGGCCTTGATGGTTTCTTGAGGTATAGAAAAGAAGAGCGGGAACCAAATAGCAGATAGATCTCTTGTGTTAAGAAATCTTTATCCATGAATACTTAGCCAGTTTTAAATCTATTTAATATGTGCCAATGTTATTGTTATATCTTTCTAGATTTTTAACCAAAATGTCATGCAATACCAAATGAAATGTCTTACAGAACTCTAAGTATAAGAAAAGAGCGACAAAAATTATTAAAGGTCTAGAAAACATGACCTACGAGGGAAGACCGAAGAAATTGGATTTGTTTAGTCTTGGAGAAGAGAAGACTGAGTGGGGGAGGTGATAACAATTTTCAAGTACGTAAAAGGTTGTTACAAGGAGGAGGGAGGAATTATTGTTTTTCTTAACCTCTGAGGATAGGAGAAGAAGCAATGGGCTTAAATTGCAGGAAGGGCAGTTTTGGGTGGACATTAGGGAAAACCTCCTAACTGTCAGGGTGGTTAAGCACTGGGATAAATTGCCTAGAGGGGTTGTGGAATCTCCATCATTAAGAGCAGGTTAAACAAACTTCTGTCAGGGATGGTCTAGATCATACGGCCATGGTTACACTGGCACTTTATAGCGCTATAAAGCCCCTACGAGCGCTATAACCTACTCTCCGTCCACACTGGCAAGGCACTAATAGCGCTATAACCGCGGAGTTATAGCGCTATTATTAATCCACCTCCTCATGGGGAATAACGGCTGTAGCGCACCTGCTGTAGCGCTACAGGAAGAATGTGGACACCCACTGCGTATTAATTGGCCTCCAGCCTGTCCCATAATTCCCGTTCGAGCCACTCTGGTCATCACTTGCAAACTCTTTTGTCCTGTCCTCAGGTGACCACACGTCAGACCCGCCCTTTAAAGTTCCAGGGAAATTTGAAAATCCCCTTCCTGTTTGCTCCAGCCAAGCATGGCGTGCTCTCAGGGAATCCTTGCAAGTGATCATTCTCATTGATCTGATTGATTGCGTGGCGTGGTCTCAGGGAATCGTTGCAGGTGATCATTCTGATTGATCATCATGACTCCACGTGCCATGCCTCCTCGCAATAGGCGATCCCCAGCATGGAGCAATAGTGAGGTGCTGGACCTCATCAGCTGCTGGGGGGAAGAGGCTGTTCAGTCTCAGCTGCGGTCTAGCCGCAGGAATTTTGACACCTATGGGAAGATATCACGGGCCTTGGCAGAAAGAGGCCATGAGCGGGACACTCTGCAGTGCCGTGTTAAGGTAAAGGAGCTTAGGAATGCGTATCGCAAAGCCCGCGAGGCAAACGGCCGCTCAGGGGCAGCCCCGGTGACTTGCAGATTTTATAAGGAGCTGCACGCGATACTTGGTGGTGATCCCACGGTCACTCCATCGACCACCACGGACACTTCCCAGCCCACCAGTGAAGGGGGGGGTGAGGAGGAGGACGAAGAGCAGGAGGATGAAGAAGAGGAGGAGGATGAGGACGAGGCAGCAGCGATCCAGGGCACGGAGGAGTCCCTGGACGCATGCAGCCAGGAGCTCTTCTCAACCCAGGAGGGCAGCCAGCCACAGCGTCCGGCGGTTGCAGGGGCCAGCTCAGCAGCGGATTGCGGAGGTAAAGCTGCTTTTCTATGGGGAAGGCTGGCAGCTTGGGGTGGAAAGGGATGAGGGGGGCATTCCACCTGGTGCTCTGTTCAAGCCAGGAGGAGGGCAAGGGGGCATGCAGCCAGGAGCTCTCCTCTAAAGCCAGGAGGAGGGCGGCCAGCCACAGCGTCCGGCGGTTGCAGGGGCCAGCTCAGCAGTGCATTGCGGCGGTAAAGCTGCTTTTCTATGGGGGAGGCAGGCAGCTTGGGGTGGAAGGGGATGCTTGCATGCTTGCCTACATGTGGAATAGTGCATTGATGTAGTCTATCACCTCGCGGTAGTCATCATCAGTAATCTCTTCAAAGGTCTCAATAAGAGCACTTGCAATGCGCCTGCGCAGGTTTCCCGGGAGAGCCAGCGTGGTCCCCGTCCCGGTCACAGTCACTAGTCCCTGCCACTGTGCGACAATGGGTGGGGGGAGCATTGCTGCACATAGGCATGCTGCATATGGCCCTGGGCGGAAGCCGCATCTTAATAAAATCCCTTCTCTTTGCTCCTCAGTGACTCGAAGCAACGAGATATCTTCCAGGACAAACACCTACGGAGAATGTTGGAACAGTGTTCAGAGTAGGGCTCCTGCCACTTCCCGGCACTCAACCCACAGCTTTTCAGGGCAGGGAAAAAATCCTTCCCCCTGCCTGCTGCTCGCACTGTGGCTCCTGCCACTTACCGGCACTCCCCACCCCCTCCCCCGCCACAGCTTTTCAGGGCAGGGAAAAAATCATTTCCCTTGCCTCTGGAGTCCACTCACCATGGCAGGGGCTCCGTTGCTGTATCTGTGCTGTCTGCGGGACAGGCAAACGGGGAATGCGGGGGAATGATAGGCATGTCTGCTCTTTACAAGGGAACCACTGTGCAATGTATCTTTTTATTTTAGAAGGGTCGTCCTTCACCCCTTCGCCATCACTCTTATCAACAGCTGAGAGGCTCAGGCGACTGAGGAAGTGGCCACGAAGGAGCAAAGAGGATCTTGTACAGCAAGTAATGCAACAGGCTGTAACGGAGAATCGAGTTGCACAGAGGTGAAGGGAGAATGAGAGCAAGTTGAGGGAGAAGGCGCGGAAGGAGAACGCGATTCACCGCCGGGAAAGCACCGACAAGCTGCTCTCATTACTGCAGCTTCAATTGCAGACTATGCAGCGGCTTGTCATCCTTCAGGAGGAGAAGCTCCGCACCCACCACCCCAATTATCGTTTGCCCCAACTCCCTTCCCCTTCTTTGCCTCTGTACCCTCCAGGCCACTATCATCAGCCAAATGGTTATCACCATTCACAGCTGCCTCCAACCCCTCTGTCTTCACCGAACAACCCCCAGACCCCAGACCATTATCCACTGCAGTCTACCCCTAATAACATGCCTTACTGGCCACCACAAATGGGGTTCGGGGGACATGGCCACTGTGAGGGCACTGGAGACTCAGAGACCCGGACATACTCCGATCTCTGACTGACCCCACGACACCCCCATTGCACCTCCCCTGCCTTCCCCCTCACATGCATCACAATATTTTCTTTCAGCAACCGAAGTACCTGTTCAATAAATGAATTGTCTTCTTAATAAATGGGTTTTTTTT
>VOCN01017780.1:0-13014 GCA_007922305.1 Dermatemys mawii | reverse complement strand
GCCACACAGTGATACCCCTCACCAGGACAAAAACCGGGAGCCAGATCCCACAGTAACAGACCACAGTAATACCTCCTTATTTGAACTCAGTGTCTGCTTGCACCGGGGGTAGGAGGAAAATCACCCTGAATAACCTCTTTGGGGACGAAGGGAACACGAGCAGCAGTTCATCCTGAGCTGAGAATGAGAGCGGTACAGGCCAGGCGGGAGGGAGAGAGGATGTGGAGACTAAAAGGAGCCAGAGTGAGCAAGTCTTCCTCAGAACGACACAAACTTTAACATATCGCAGCCCATTAGAAACCCGGACAAACTTTCTTGTGTTGGCAATTGCTGATGTTGCCATGAGACTGTAGTGGGGTTGCTCATAGGAGGAGGAGGGATGACCGGGAAGGGGGAAGGTGTGAGAGACAAATCTAGGACAGTTTGGTCCATGTTACATTACTGTTGGAGACACCCCACCTACCTCAGAAGTTCTCGTTACCCCTCTTCGGACTCTGCATTAGGCAGGTCTGTGCATTACCCAGTTTTAGGACTCCTTGCAACTCTGATCTGGAAACTGTGCACACACACATACACACACACACACGCACGCACGCACGCACACACACGCACACACAGTCTGTGCTTTTTTTCCTAGACCTCCATTGGTGAGATTTCCAGAACCACCCGGTGTCCTCTACTACAAAAACATGGTTTTATTTTTACTGTATTTTGGTGCTTCTCATCCCCTACAGAACCAGAGGTGCAGAAGCACAGAGACAGTGATTCAAATTTTTCTGAACTCGTAAAACTGAGAGTTTGAGATTTCAGCAACTCTCCTCTCCTGTCAGCTCTTTGGTCCAAACGGTTTTGTTCCCTGGGAGGCCAGTGTCAATTGAAGTTACCCACTGAAGGTAGAATGTGAGATCAATGTGCACATTATCCTTGTTGTGATTCCTCTGTAACACAGATACCTGCTGCTGGGAAGCTGGCTGCACTTCTTAACAGGGCAATGAAGTTGCTGAATTGGAAAACTTGAGCGATCCAGAGGAAAAACAACATAGACCAAGAAAAACAAAGCTACTGATATGGATAGAAGGACAAAGACAAGGAACTCATTTGAAAAACAGATATTTATCTATACTCTTTCCAATACATTTGTAGTTCCAATTTTACCAGGTAAATCCCTTGGTGTTTCTGATCATACTAAACCGTTCAAGTCACCGTGCCAGTGAATTCCAGCCCAAATCGTTCTTGACTTGAACCCTGGAACCCTTCCTGTACCCTTACAATTAATTTTATTGAAGAAACTGGCAACTCACCGAAATCCTACTCAGCAGAGAAAGGAAATCTCCTTACAGTGACAGGAAGGCAGAACCTTGAGAATCAATGTATGAATACCACATGTCTGATGCTCACTGTTGGACAGTGACCTATATGATTCCCCTGTACTGTCTCTGCGGACTTTCACGTTGGCCTGGACTCTCAGACAATTCCCTTGGCTCATAGAGCAGCAGGAACAACATACCCTGGAGAACTTGCCCCTGGAGAACTAGACCTTGGAAACCTTCAGCCCAAGAGCCTCCCAGGGGAGTGAAGAAATGATTCTCTGATATCAGAGGCTCAGATTTGTCAGGGAAAACTGAGTGTTGCAGACTTGTTAGAGTGGCCCAGCATTACTTAAACCCTGGAGAGACAAGGAAGAGCCAACGTTTAGACATACTCATTTATCCATCTGCATTTCCATGCTCCTGCCTATTGCCATAGAATCTGATAATCTACTCCTCTCCTCCCCGTGAACAAGCCCTGAACTGAATCCTTGAGCGTGCAACATGCATATTGAAAGGTTCTGGCAAATCCTTGCTTCATACACAAAGTAATAGCCCCTCCCATCTGATAGCCTCTCTCTGACAGAGGACTATACAGATTGTCCCTGCTTAGTCATAAACCCCCCGTCCCTGATAGTGCAGTATCATGTCGTGGGCAGGAGAAGCTTCCTGAGCCCCCTTCAGTGATCAATATGTGCCTTGAAGTCTGTGGGCTGCTAGAATAAATGAATATGCTGTAATTAGCATAGGGAGGGTGGAGGGAGATGTTCAGAGGCACAAATGTGAGTTAGGTGCCCAGTGTCCATCAGCACTCAGTGGGATTCTGGTGCCTACAGGCCTTGTGCCTTTGAAAATCTATTATAGTTATGGCCTTCAAAATATCCTCTGGCAAAGAGTTTCACAAATAGGACCAAAGCATTTCTTCAGGATATGCCCATCAATGGCTACTAGTCAGAATGGACAGGGATGGTTTCACTAGCCTCTGTTTACCAGAATCTCAGAGTGGGAAACGGGATGGATCACTGGATGATTACCTCTTCTGTTCAGTCCGTCTTAAGCACCTGGCATTGACCACTGTTGGAACACACTATACTGGGTTAGATGGAGATTTCATCTGAATCGGTTGTGCCATTCTTACAACTGAGAGGGGATGGGATATAGTGCTTTATAACTATGACTGGTGTGGAGAAAGTGAACACAGAACTGTTGTTTTACTCTTTCACATAACAGAAGAACTAGGGGTAAGCCAATGATGTTAGCATCCGGAAAGTTTAAAAAAAAATAAAAGGAAATACCTGTCCGCACACTGCATAGTCACCCTGTGGAACTCTTTGCCAGGGGATGTGGTGAAGGCCAAGACTGTAACAGGGTTCAAAAAAGAATTAGATCAGTTCACTGAGGATAGGTCCATCAATGACTATAAGCCAGGATGTTCAGTGGCACAATCTCATGCTCTAGGTGTCCTATTCTCTGACTGCCAGATGCTGGGACTGGATGACAGGAGACGGACCCCTTGATAATCGACCTGTTCTTTCCCTCTGATGCGCCTGACACTGACCACTGTTAGATGACAGATAAGAACATAAGACTGGCCACATTTGGTTAGAAAATGGTCCAGATAGTCCAGTAACCTGAGTCTTCATTTTGTCTAAATACCAAAATCTGAGACAAGTGATTCATACTAGTTGTTGCTCATTTGTGTAGTCAGTTGTTTGACCAAACTTTCGTTTATTATGAAACATGTTCAAGGAAATAGATTTAATACGATACTAGTGTTTGGGAAGCCATCTCATGCAGTGAAGTTCTTTCATCTTACACAGAAAGTGTGCTCTTCAAAATTACACATTTCAACTTTTATCATTTATATGAGCCTTTCACAAGTTACACATCTCTTTACCCCTCACTATAATCCCACTCATCAGGTTCTCCCTGTTCCCTAATGTAAATGGGGGAATGGTCCTGCTATTGTGGGGAACTTTTCTGGTTTTTGAATTACCTCAGGAGATTTGGTTAGTGAAAGGGTCTGAGTCCCCACTCCCACCCGCTTTACCCAGTGGATTCCCTGACCTCAAGGACTCCTCTTCCACTCTCCTGTGTGGTAAAGTGCTTGGAATGGTGACACATCTGAACCCCCAGTCTCATTGTGGTCACTTAGGACAGGGACTAGGGTGTCCCCACTCAGGGTCCTCTTCTCACACTAGATGCTTCCCTGACCTACTGATCATCACATTAAGTTCAGACCAAATATAATGTGTTAAACAACAACTGTAAGTAAAAGAAGGAAAATGGGAAAGGCTCAAGGAACAAAGAACCCTGCTCTGCGGGCACAGGACCAACAGAAACATCCATCTCTGGGACATAAGGAAAATCTAATATATGTTCCTTACACATTCCAGGGTTCCTCCCCAAGCGTTGGCCATGCTATGGTGAAATTGTGTGTAAGACCCTTGCTCTGACAGTGGCCACACACCCTCAGGCTCTAGGTAGTAGGACTTTTCCCCCCAGCATCTGCCCTCCCTTCAGATTTATGTCTCCTCTTCTGAGTCCAGCCTTCAAAGCTCTCTTGTCTGGTGATTTCTCCCAATGCTGGGTCATGTCCCCATGGCCCCACCTTGTTCTCCAGTTGTTAAGAAAATGATTGTTAGGAAAATGTAACTTAGAATGTTGTAGTATGATTTTAAAATAACCTTAGATTTATAATCTCACTCCCTGTATATGTACTATTGACCCCTAGTTTAACATGCATTTTAAACTTGCATTCACCCTGCCACAGATGTGCAGGCATCATAGTGTCTAAGTAACCCTAAGTGTTTTGAACCTCCTGTTTACCAGACATGTAAATGAAATAGATTAAGACCAGCAATGGATGTAATAGCCATTAAGTGTTCCCACCTGTGTAAGTGGATTGAAAGTCCCCCTCCCTTATCAACACAGGGGTATAAAATATCTACACACATGTATTGAGTTGAGCCAGTTGTTTGGGTGATAACCCCTTCTGACTCCTTATTGCTTGCAATAAATCTTGTTTTTCCAGAAGTCTACTGAGTTATGCCTGTCCTTTGAGGTATATTGGACTGAACTCCAAAGGAAATAAGCAGTTTTTGCAACACCCAGATGATCATTACGTTGCCATGTTACTTGTGGCATGGCTGGAATACACTATCCTGCCTCTAGCCACTCAGCTCCCTGCTGTAGATAAGTCCTGGCTCTCTGTTGGTGCAGTGACCTGTGCTGACCCAGCTCCCGGTTCTGGTCTGACCCAGCTGCCGCTCTCGAGCTCTGCCTCCAGTCCCACTCCGGTTCTTCTGGCTCAGTGCTGCTTCTCTGGCTTCAGCCCAGCTCTCCCTTCTGGCCTGCTTCTCCGATCCCTGTGGTTCTGGCTGCTGCTGCTTTTCCTCCAGCTCAGCTTGAGGTGGTTTGCCAGATTTCCACTGCTTTAATAGACCAAATCGACTCACAGACTAACCCAAAATTAGCCCCATCTATCTCTTAAAGGATTCCGGTGGATATCTAGTACAGATTTCATGTTTTCAAAAAATGCTACAAGCCCCAGCAGGAGTTTGTCCACATCAGCAACAGAGCTAAGAGATGACAATTACATTCAAATTTCAAACCCCAATACTGGTACACTGGACCCTCGCTATGGCCCGTGTTTCTATAGCGCGGGTTCACATACAGCGCAGTCGCAGTGATGGAACCCAAATTTAGCTATTTTAATTGGGATCCATGGCAACATGTCCACTCCATTAACGCTGTCCCGGAGTTAACACAGGACTGCGCATGGATCCCGAACCCCAGGCTATAGCGAGGGTCTGGCGTACTTGTATAATGAGTGAGGGCTGGCTGGTGTTTCAAACAAAAAAGTGTGAATGTTTGTGTTTAAAATAGTCTTAAGTAGCCCCCAAAAAACACCAATAACATTATTATATTATTTATTTATAATTCCATTCAATGATGGTAGTCAAAGTCCATACTTTGAGCTGAATTACTTTGTTATTGTTAGTTTCTAATAGGCAACATTTCATCCTAACATGCTTCTTCGCCAGAAGAATGCTTCTGTTGTGGGTCATACATATCAGCCATGAGCAGTACAATAATTTCTCAAAAACATACTGTTTCACAACTTGCTAGTAGTATGGCCTCAATTCCTGCAGCAGATTATTTGTATTAGTACTTTCCAACTGACAATTTTGGTTTATCCCCCAGGATTCCTGAAGGATTGAAAGTAGAAAAAAAGCAGGTACGTTTTGTTAACTGGATTAATCCACATATGTTAAAGAAATTCAGCATTGCAGTATCTTTCTTTGTCTTTGGTTCTCTGAAAGAATAGTCTCTGTTCTTCTGAACTAATCCAGAACCCTGCTTACACAGGGACTAATGGAAAGCCATTTTGCATCAGAAAGCTGGAATATCTCCTAATTTTCTGGAAGTCATGGAAAGACCGATTGATAGGGTGTAGAGGGATGGGGACTGAAGGGTGATGCAGAAAAAGGTCAGGTTATGGTCAGAGAGAGGGAATTCAGCAACGGAGAGAACAGTGCTTGGTCATGAAGTGATAAGACATTAGACGTGAGGAAGTTCTAAGACTGTGAACTTCCAAGTTGCTGAGGTCAGTCAAACTGGGACAGGGCACCCTTGATGAATGAGGAGATAGACTTTTCTCCTCTTATCACTCAGATTTAAATTCAGTGGCCCCAGTCAATTACCTTCTGCATGTGTATTTGCCCACAACATTACGAAGCTCTTTGGTTTTGACTGCATAAATGATAGGGTTGAGCATTGGGGGGACTACGAAATAGAGGTTGGCCAAGATGACATGAATATGGGGAGCAATTTCCTGACCAAAACGGTGGGTCAGGGTCGAGAAGAAGCTGGAACCGTAAGATGTCAGCATCACACAGATGTGGGCTGTGCAGGTGTTAAGTGCTTTCAGGTGGGCTTTCTTGGAAGAGATTCTAAGGACAGACCTGATGATCAGAGCATAGGACAAGGCAATGAGAATCAGGTCTAACCCAACGTTTAAAAACACTATCACCAAGCCGTACATCCTGCTGACTGTGATGTCGCCACATGACATCTTTGCCACAGCCATGTGCTCACAGTATGAATGAGGGATAATGCGGTTGGCACAGAATGGCTGCCTGCTCAAGAGCAGGGGCAAGGGCAGAGTGAAGATAATAGCTCTTATCAAACCAACTAGCCCTAGATTAGCTATGCGTGTGTTGGTGAGGATGGTGGTGTATCTCAGAGGGTTACATATGGCAACATAGCGATCGAAGGCCATTGTCACGAGGACGGCAGAGTGCATAGCAGAAGCTGCATGAAGGAAGAACATCTGGGTGAGGCAACCACTCACAGTAATACATTTCAAATTGAACCAAAAGATACACAGTGCCTTTGGCATGATGGAGGTAGACATGCCGATGTCTGTGAGTGCCAGCATGCAGAGCAGCAGGTACATCGGCTTGTGCAGGGTCTGCTCTTTGCCTACAACAAACAGAACCATGAAATTTCCCAACAGGCTGACAAAGTAGAACATGGAGAAAGGGATGGAAATCCATTTGTGAGCAGCCTCCAGGCCAGGGATGCCCATTAGGATAAATGTTGAAGGGT
Organism: Dermatemys mawii; assembly: GCA_007922305.1. Taxonomy (NCBI): domain Eukaryota; kingdom Metazoa; phylum Chordata; order Testudines; family Dermatemydidae; genus Dermatemys; species Dermatemys mawii. The sequence continues at coordinate 6,094 of VOCN01017780.1, read as the reverse complement.
CAGAGAGGGTGAGGTTGAAATCCATCATGATGTGGTCAAAGCGTTGATGAGGCTCGGAAATACCCAAAGTACCTGTGAAGGGAGAGGAGTGCAGGAAGGGGGGTTACACATTTTATATAGAATATAATGGTCAATATTTTACAATTATTACCAATCTAGAAAGCGGGGTGAGCAGTGAGGTGGCAACATTTGCAAATGGTATCATGTTAATTAGGTCATAGTCAAGTTCAGAAAAGTCCTGAGAGGGAGCTAACCAAGCCAAGTGAGTGAGCAGCACAAGGGTAGATGATCTTCAATGTCCATAACTGCAATAACTTGAACTCCTCAAACACCTTACAAGGCTCTAATTTAACTGTATGAACTCAGGACTGGGACCTTTGAGTCATAGTGCACACAGCTCTGGTAAATCCTACTCACAGTGCAAGCACAGACAGAAACTGAGCAAAACCTTGGGATCCAGGAGGAGTGAGATGAGGAATCATACAGGAAATACAATGCCATGAGATCAGTCAATTAATTTTTACCCTCCTCTGGACTTCTCTGTGTAGTACTGGGCACCCTTGTCACACAGGATATTGCAGAACTTGAGGGGCTCACACAAGGGCAACGAGAATGAAGAAGGACTCAGGGAAACTCTCATAAGAGGAAGATTAAAAAGACTGGAATTGTTACATTACAAAGAAGATGAATTACAAGGAACATGAGAAAAGTATATAAAATACTGACTAGTAGATTGAGAATGTGTTCTCCCTGTCTCATAATGCAAGATCAAGAGGACATTCTATTAAACTGAAACATGGAAAATTCAAAACAGAAAAATAATAAATGCTTTTTCACTCAATGCCAAATTAGACTGAGGAACTCATTGCCACAAGAAGTAGTTGAGGCTATAAGCTAAGCAAGAATCAGGAAGGGTTTGGACATTTACATGGCTAGTGAGGTTATCCAATTACAATAATTATAGCTTAATAAATATTTTGGAAAGCCAATAGGCCCACATGTTTTAGGGCACAGTACAATCTCTCTTTGTTACACCTTCATGATAGTTAAGGCATCACCCCCCACCCACCTATTGCTGGGTTTATTTCATCATCTACCGTAGCACCTGGGATTGTCATTGTCAGAGAGAGAACACTGGACAAGATGAACCATAGGTCTGATCCACGATGCAGTTTCTATTTTGGAAAGGAGCCAAGTTTCCCCAATCGAAACAGACATTATCATGCAGGGTTCTGACTTTCTACTCAATAGAATGGACAGGAGGGGAACACGAACCTTAGTATTTAGGACTATCAGCCTGCACCTCTGTTATTCCCCTTATTGCTTTGAGTGAGACACTTTTATCAGGCACCCATTTTTGTCTGCGACATAAATTACAGGTTTTAACTGACAAGTGTAAACAGAGACATGTGTCTGTCTCTCAGCTGCTTACCATTTTCATGCCTGAATATCAATGATGTTTGAAGATTACATGAAAATTGGGTGGAGGAATCGTAAATAATGAAGAGGACAGGTCACTGGGTCAGAGCCATCTGGATTAATTGGTAAACTTGATTGAAGAAAACAATATTTGTTTTAATTAGGGCTGTCAAGCAATTTAAAAAAATAATAATCGTGATTAATCATGTGATTAAAAAAGCAATCACATTATTAATCCCCTTGATAAGCAATAATAGAATGCCATTTATTTCAATATTTTTGGATGTTTTCTACATTTTAAATTATATTGATTGTAATTACAACACAGTAATCAAAGTGTAAAGTGCTCACTTTAAAATTATTTTTGATTACAATTATTTGCACTATAAAAAACCCCAAAAGAAATAGTATTTTTCAGTTCACCTAATGCAAGTATTGTAGTGCAAGCTCTTTGAACATACACATGTAGAATTATGTACAAAAATGCATTCAAAATAAAATAATGTAAAATTTTACAGTCTTCAAGTTCACTGAGTCCTACTTCTTGTTCAGTCAGTCACTTGAACTAGTTTGTTTACATTTGCAGGGGATAATGCTTCCAGCTTGTTGTTTACTGTGGCAACTGAACATGAGAACAGGCATTCTCATGGCACTGCTGTAGCCGGCATTGCAAAATATTTACATGGCAGTTGCACTAAAGATTCTTATAACCCTTTATTTTTAAAAAACATTCCAGAGCACATACGTCCATGCTGGTGATGGGTTCTGCTTGATAAAGATCCAAAGCAGTGTGGACTGACACATGTTCATATTCATTATCTGAAATAGATGCCACCAGCAAAAGCATGGTTATTTTTTGGTGGTTTGTGTTCTGTTGTTTCCGCATCAGAGATTTTCTTTTTTAAGACTTCTGAAAATGTGCTTCACACCTCATCCCTCTCAGATTTAGGAAGGCACTTCAGATTCTTAAACCTTGGGTCAAGTGCTGTAACTAGCTTTAGAAATCACACATTGGTACCTTCTTAGCATTTTTTTTTTCAAATCTGCAGTGAAAGTGTTCTTAAAATGAATAGTGTGCTGGGTCATCATCCAAGACTGCAGTAACATGAACTATATGGCAGAATGTGGGTAAAACAGATCAGGGGGTCATACAATTCTCCCCCGAGGACTTCAGTCACCTACTTAATTAATACATTATTTTTTCGAACGAGCCTCATCATCATGGAAGCACGTCCTCTGGAATAATGGCCAAAGATGAGTTTAATATATCTGGCACATAAAGGTCTTGCAATGCTGGCTACAAAGGTGCATGCAAATGATTTTTCTCCACTTCCGTTGACATGGTAAATAAGAAGACTGCAGCATTATCTCCTGTAAATGTAAACAAACTTATTTGTCTTAACGATAGGCTGAACAAGAAGGACTGATTCTTGTCAGTCCTGTAGTCTTGTAGGCTCTGAAATTGTACATTGTTTTGATTTTGGGTGCAGCTATTTAAGAAAAACAATCTGCATTTATAATTAGTACTTTCATGATGAAGAAATTGCAATACAGAACTTGCATCTGATGAATTGAAAAATATTATTGTTCTTATCATTTTTACAGTGCAAATATTTATAATAAAAATAAAATACATTTTGTTTTCAGTTATGACACAGAATACAATAGATATTAAAATGTAGAAAAACATCCAAAATATTTAGATATTTTCATTGGTATTCTATTGTTTAACAATGGAATTAAAACTGATGAATTGTGATTAATTTTTTTAGTCGTGATTATTTTTTGTGTTAATCGCATGAGTTAACTGTGATTAATCAACAGCCCTAATTCTAATATAGCTATGTCGATATCTACATCTAGAAACAAAGAATGTCGACAATGTTTACACTGTGTGGAACTCTCGTGGGAAGTGTGATGACCCTGAACAAGATTTCGGGCAGGGGAAGGGATAATTAGCTAAACCTGAGCTCCCAATGAGACCCCATTGCCAAAAGAGCCAATGTGATCCTTGAATAACAATAAGGGCAATCTCAAGGAGAGGCGGAGAAATTATTTTACCTCTGAATTTGGCACTGGTATCACTGGTGCTGGAATCCTATATCCAGTTCCAGTGTCCACGATTAAAGATGGATATTGATACACAGAAGAGTCATAAGAATTAATAGAATATTAGAAAACCTGTCTTATAGTAATAGACTTCAAGATCTCAGTCTATTTAGTTTAAGAAAGATGGTTAAGGTTGACTTGATAAGCATCTGAAATTACCTACATACCTATCTATCTCATAGAGCTGGAAGGACCATACATGGTCATTGAGTCCAGTACCCCGCTTACACTAGCGAGACTAAGTACTGTCCCCTGACAGATTTCTTGCCCCAGATCCCCAATGGCTTTCTGAAGGATTGAAATCATAACCCTGCGTCTAGCAGGACAATGCGCGAACCACTGAGCTATCCCTGCCTGCCTCATAGAATGATGAGGAACCAATATTTAATAATAGGCTGTAACAGGCTCCAGTGGCTGAAAGTTGAAGAAATTCTGACTGGAGATAAGAGATACTTTTTTTAAAAAACGGTGAGAGTAATTAACCATTGGAACAATTTTCCAAGGGTCTTGTTGGATTCTTCATCACTGAGAATTATAAAATCAAAGTTGGAATTTTCTTGAAAAGATCTGCTCTAGGAATAATTTTGCAGAAATTCTCAGGCCCCTGTTATAAGACTAGATGATCACAATGGTCCCTTCTGGCCTTGGAATCTAAGCACATGTCCTCAGGAAACAGCTGGAGGCATTTTGCCTGGAAGCTCATACCTGAACTTACTGAAGGCATTTTTTTTTTATTCTTGGCTTTTAAATTTAGCTCTACGGGGAGAAATTCTCATGTGACTGAGGTGCTTCAGAAATGTTACAGTAGCTGGGTACTTCACAAGGCTGAGGGATCCTGTGACCCACTGCATGGACGAACATGTTAGGTGAGAAAAATAATGACTTTGATCCATGAAATCTAATACAACCCTTGCCACTTATGGCTTACAGAGTTCACTAGTAAATGGTCACAGAGCATCCTGGGTTTAACGTCTGTGTGCCAGTGTCCCATTGTTTCAGGCAGTTACCAGTGGTTCCTGCACATGGCAGCTGTATTTATCTGGGCCCTCACATGTCCCCAGGTAGCCCACTCTCATTATATAATGTACAAACTCCTCACCTAGTGAGTTGTTCCTGTGTAGCAGACCCTGTAGCACCATGTGGTATGTATGGGTGTAACAAGAGAAATAACACAGGTGCCTTGTCAGATGCCACTTATTTGGGAGATTTATCACTGGTGACATACAGTCACTGATTACCCTCCAGCCAAGAGAACAGGAGGCACCTCACTTCCTGCAGAGGAAGAATTGTGGGGAGTGTGGGGCATATCAGAAGTTGTGGGAACCAACACAGAAGATAGATTGACTATGAACTAACTGTTTCTCACCCTGATTGGTGTTATAACCAGTCTGGGAGACTCTCATGGCACAATCTGCATTTTCTTTTCAGTTCTGGGTTCTCAGGTTTCCTTAAACAGGCTGTAGAAATCACTTTATCCTGGGTCCACCCCTTTCCCCAGTTCACTCTTTTTTAACTCTGATGTTTCCAGGAGTCCTCTTGTGCAGAGAGTGTTGTTGACCCACTGATCATGTCACTCCCTGCTTTACATAGCTTTAGCACATGATGGAAACCCTTTGTTTCAAAACTTGGTTCCCAGACCAGGGAAAAGTACAGATTCCCCAAGCTGGAGTCCAGAGTTATGTGGCGTGCTCACATGCCCTTGTAGAATCATAGCATTCTTACTTACAGGCTGTCTGGAATATTCTCAGGAAGCCTCATCAGGTAGGACATAAGTTTCTCCTAAAGCCTATTGTTATTCCCAATGATTCATTGCCCTGAATAGCCCCTTCCCAACCAGCTATCTAGACTGAAAGCATCTTGCCTAGTTGGCATCACCCAGGGGAAACTAGTCATTGTTCATAATTTTGAATACCGAAATGATACAGGCATACAAATGGGATAATCATTTTCAGAAAATCAGAACGTTTCCAATGACATCTTTCATGCCCCATCTTTCATAAAATGTATCATAATTATGCTATAATCATATCATACTACTATCACTATGAAGAATATGGGGTTCAGGGTCACACAAAGATCAAGAGTTCTTGCCTGATTTACATAACAACAACAACAACAGTTGGAAACAAAATCCAGTGAAGGTTGTGGCACCAGGCTGCAGTTCTGTGGCTTGCCTGGGCAAAGGAACCCTGAGTCCTGCCCAAATGCACTTAGGGACAGGAAGGTTCCCATGCTGGCCTTGGACCCACAATCAAAAGAAAAATTTAATTACAGCAGTGCTGCCCACCTGTCAGTGTCCATGTGACTTCCTGCCCCCAACACCTCCAGTCCTGCCTGCCTGTCCATGTACACTCACTGCCTATTCACACAACCCTCAGCACTGCCTGTTTCTCTGTGTACACCTCCTCCTTGCTGCCACAACCCCCAGAACTGCTCCTCTGTCCATGTACACGCTGCTCCCCACCCCAGTACTCATCAGTGCAGCCTTCCCATGTACATCCTGCTCCCTCCCCCACAACCTCTTATGCAGCAAATGTAGATCCCCCAAACCCACAATTTCCAGCCC
>ML677499.1:39670-67613 GCA_007922305.1 Dermatemys mawii | reverse complement strand
CTCTAACTCAGGAACCAATCCATGCAACAAACCTCGATGCCAACTCTGCCCACACATCTGCACCAGTAACACCATCACAGGACCAAACCAGATCAGTCACACCATCACTGGTTCATTCACCTGCACATCTACCAATGTAATATACGCCATTATGTGCCAGCAATGTCCCTCTGCTATGTACATCGGCCAAACTGGACAGTGCCTACGAAAAAGGATAAATGGACACAAATCCGATATCAGGAATGGCAATATACAGAAACCTGTAGGAGAACACTTCAGCCTCGCTGGACACACTATAAAAGATTTAAAGGTCAGCATTTTGCAGCAAAAAAACTTCAAGTCCAGACTGCAAAGAGAGACTGCGGAGCTGCAATTCATTTGCAAATTTAATACAATCAGTCAAGGATTGAACAAAGATTACGAGTGGCTAGCTAACTACAAAAGCAGCTTCTCTTCTCTCGCTATTCACACCTCCAGTTCAGCTGCTAGAGGAATACCTCACCCTCCCTGACTAGAGATAAGTTGGTTCAGCCTCATTGGAGTAACCCTGTTATCTCCCACCGGGTTCTGGCCTACTTATTTATACCTGCCCGTGGATACTTCCACTGCATGCATCCGACGAAGTGGGTATTAGCCCACGAAAGCTTATGCTCTAATACTTTAGTTAGTCTTTAAGGTGCCACAGGACTCTTTGTCACTTCTGACTGAACCTTGACCAACAATTTTGGACCTTGACACAAAATAATGGCTTACCCCTTAAGAATGGTGCTGTATTATATTCCTTATGTGCTGGCCCCTCATGGCCATTTTCTTCCCCTACTTTTGGTGAAAAGCTTTGGTATTTTGTGTAGTAACTATATTTCCCGAGGAGAGATACAGGAGTGGGGGCTGCCTACATGTGCCCAACACCCACCAGATTAGAAAGTGACCAACAAGCTTCCTTAAGACGAGTCAGCCGCCCCTGTCAAAAAAATCATCTCCCATCCTCACCTGAGTGACAGGCTGAATCCTTCCTTATCCGGGCAGAGCCCAGTTACTGGAATCAGCAGCAGCACAAAACCATCTGTATGTAGCAGGAACCAGCACAAAATGTGCTTTAGACGTATCTGTCTCCTTCCTGCAGGAGTAAAATTTGTCATTATGGTAACTGGTTTTCAGTTCCCTTCTCTGAGGTCAAGGATGGGGTTGGAGTCACCTCAGGCTGGGATGCAGAGCCCATGTCTCCATCTCTTAGGCCTTGGTTACACTGGCACTTTATAGCGCTATAAAGCCGCCAGGAGTGCTATAACCTCCTACCCGTCCACACTGGCGAGGCACGTAGAGCGCTATAACCTCGGAGTTATAGTGCTACTGGTAATCCACCTCTGCACGGGGAATAAGGGCTGTAGCGCAGCTGCTGTAGCGCTACAGCGAGAATGTGGATACCCACTGCGCATTAATTGGCCTCCAGCCCATCCCATAATTCCCGTTCAAGTCACTCTGGTCATCACTTGCAAACTCTTTTGTCCTGTCCTCAGGTGACCACACATCAGACCCACCCTTTAAATTTCCAGGGAAATTTGAAAACCCCTTCCTGTTTGCTCCAGCCAAGCATGGCGTGCTCTCAGGGAACCCTTGCAGGTGATCATTCTGCTTGATCATGACTCCACGTGCCATGCCTCCTCGCAATAGGTGATCCCCAGCATGGAGTAATAGTGAGGTGCTGGACCTCATCAGTTGTTGGGGGGAAGAGGCTGTTCAGTCTCAGCTGCGGTCTAGCTGCAGGAATTATGATACCTATGGGCAGATATCACAGGCCTTGGCGGAAAGAGGCCATGAGCGGGACACTCTGCAGTGCCGTGTTAAGGTAAATGAGCTTAGGAATGCCTATCGCAAAGCCCGCGAGGCAAACGGCCGCACCGGGGCAGCCCCGGTGATTTGCAGATTTTAGAAGGAGCTGCACGCGATACTTGGTGGTGATCCTACGTGCACTCCATCGACCACCACGGACACTTCCCAGCCCACCAGTGAAAGAGGGAGAAGAGGAGGAGGAGGAGGAGGCGGCAGCGACCTAGGGCATGGAGGAGTCACAGGACGCATGCAGCCAGGAGCTCTTCTCAAGCCAGGAGGAGGGCAGCCAGCCGCAGTGTCCGGCGGTTGCAGGGGGCAGCGCAGCATTGGATTGCGAAGGTAAAGCTGCTTTTCTATTGGGAAGGCGGGGAGCTTGGGGTGGAAAGGGATGCTTGCATGTTTGCCTACATGTAGAATAGTGCATTGATGTAGTCTATCACATCTTGGTAATCGTCATCCGTAATTTCTTCAAAGGTCTCAATAAGAGTGCTTGCAATGTGCCTGCGCAGGTTTCTCGGGAGAGCCAGCATGGTCCCCGTCACGGTCACTAGTCCCCGCCACTGTGCTACAAGAGGTGGGGGGAGCATTGCTGCACAGAGGCAAGCTGCATATGGCCCTGGGCGGAAGCTGCATCTCATTAGAATGCCCTCCCTTTCTTCCTCGGTCACCCGCAGCAGCGAGAGATCTTCCAGGACGAACACCTACAGAGAATGTTGGGACAATGTTCAGAGTAGGGTGCCCGCCACTTCCCTGCACTCCCCCCAAGCCATAGCACAGCACGGTAGGGAAACAATGATTCCTCTTGCACCTGGAGACGACTCACCATGGCAGGGACTCAGTTGTTGTCTGTGTGCTCTCTGTGGATCAGGCAAACGAGGAATGCGGGGGAATCATCTGCCTGTCTGCTTTTTACAAGGGTGCCTGTGTTAGGCTGTGTTAAATGTTTCATTTTTCCTGTGTAGGATCGACCTTGAGCCCTGTGCCATTGTTCTTATCACCAGCTGTGACAGGCTGAGACGATTGAGGAAGAGGCCACGAAAGAGCAAAGAGGATCTAGTACAGCAAGTAATGCAACAGTCTGTAACTGAGAATTGAATTGCACAGCGGTGGAGGGAGAAAGAGAGCAAGTTGAGGGAGAAGTCACGCCAGGAAAATGCGATTCACCAGCGGGAAACCACCGATAAGCTGTTCTCATTACTGCAGCTTCAAGTAGAGACTATTCAGCGGATTGCCGCCATTCAGGAGGAGAAGCACCACGCTCACCACCACCTTTATCCGTTGCCCCCAAACCCTTCCCCTTCTGGCTCTCTGTCCCCTCCGGGCCACTATCATCAGCTACCAGGTTGTTACCACCCACAGCTGCCTCCAACCCCCGTGTCTTCACCGACCAACCTCCAAACCCAGGACCCTTATCCATTACACTCAACCCCTAACAACATGCCTTATTGTCCTCCGGAAAAGGGGTTCAGAGGGCACAGCAACTCGGAGGGCATTGGAGAGTATGAGATCCGGACATATTCCAATCTCTGACTGACCCCATCTCACCCCAATTGCACACACCCCTGCTTCCCCCACACATTCTCCATAACCTTTTCTTTCAGCAACTGAAGTAGCTGTTCAATAAATGAATTGTCTTTTTAAGAAATGGGTTTCTTTATTCAGAGTACATAGAGTATTAATGGCTACAGAAAACCAAATGTCTTATCCTATGAAAAGACTGAGCCCTCCCTCTGCACTTCCCATTAGAACCGGCTTTCAGCCTCAAAATGCTCCCTCAAGGCATCCCTGATCCTTGCAGCCTCGTGCTGGGCCCCTCTAAGAGCCCTGCTCTCTGGCTGTGCATATGTGGTCTGAGGACCATGCCTGAGTGAAGCTTTCGCCTTCCGCTCACAAAGATTATGTAGGGCACAGCGTGCGGAAATAACCGCAGAGATACTTCCCTCAGCCAAGTCTAGCTTCCCATAAAGACAGCGCCAGCGTGCTTTGAGATGCCCAAAAGCACACTCCACAGTCATTCGACACCCACTAAGCCTGTAGTTGAACCTGCTGTCCAGGCTCCCTGTGTAGGGTTTCGTGAGCCAGGGCATTAAAGGGTAAGCGGGATCGCCAAGAATCACGATGGGCATTTCGACTTCCCCCGCGGGGATCCTCTGGTCTGGGAAAAAAGTCCCGGCTTGCCGCTTCTTGAACAGGCCGGTGTTGAGGAAGATGCTTGCATCATGCACCTTTCCAGACCAGCCCGTGTTAATGTCAGTAAAATGCCCACAGTGATCCACAAGTGCCTGGAGAACCATGGAGAAGTACCCCTTTCGGTTAACGTACTCATCTGCTAGGTGGTCGGGTGCCAGAATAGGTATATGGGTCCCATCTATCGCCCCTCCAGTTAGGGAAACCCATTTCTTCAAAGCCAGCCATGATGTCATGCACGTTACTAAGAGTCATGATTTTTCGTAGCAGAATGCGATTAATGGCCCTGAGCACTTGCATCAGCACAACTCCAACGGTCGACTTTCCCACCCCAAAGTGATTGGCCACTGATCGGTAGCTGTCTGGGGTGGCCAGCTTCCAGACTGCAATAGCCACCCGCTTCTCCACGGGGAGGGCAGCTCTCAATCTGGTGTCCTTGCACTGCAGGGCAGGGGCGAGTTCAGCACACAGTCCCATGAAAGTGGCTTGTCTCATGCGAAAGTTTTGCAGCCACTGCTCGTCATCCCAGACTTGCATGATGATGCGATCCCACCAGTCAGTGCTCATTTCCCATGCCCAAAGCGGCGTTCCACAGCCGTGAGCATGTCCGTTAATGAGACATGCAGTTTCATGTCAAATGTCTTCATCGGCTCGGTCTCATCTTCAGACCCATCACTGTCACCTTGCATGTCAAGGATTAACTCCACTGCACTGCAAGATGTGCTGGCGACAGTTGTCAGCATGTTCCTCAGCAGTTCAAGATCCATTACGGTACACGAAAATGGATGACGGAGCGCGCCTTCCTGAAACCATTGAAAGATGGCGCCTGAGGTGGATGGAAACACGGATTGCTGGGATATGACGCGAAGCACCACGGGGAGTTGGAACAGGATGCAGAATGCACCGCAAGCGATGCCCCACCCTTCCCACAAGGCATTGCGCCAGATTGGGAAGAGGTGGTCTGTGGGATACCTGCCCTAATGCGCTGCTCTCAATGCCGCCTGAAGTGCCGCAAATGTGGCTACGCTGTACCACTGGCGAGTGTCAATGTGGCCACGCTATAGCGCTATACCTATAGCTATATATGAGGACAGCTATAACCAATACCGCTATAAACCTATAAGTGTAACCAAGCCCTTACTGGAACATTGCTACATGTATATGATCCACTACATGTTCCAGTAAGCAGTAGGTGGTGACATTCATGACAGGTCACCTGTTTTAATTTGGGGTGACCTGACCAAACATTACTCTTCTATCGCTAACAATGCAGGCTGCATTTCAAAGCACTAGTCATTTACATATCCTTCGAAGCCAGCGGTTCTCAAACTGTGGGTTGGGACCCCCTGGGGGTCACTGAGTGCTGCCAGAGGGGTCGTGAGCTCCCGGCGCTGCTGAAAACCCACCAAATGCATTACTTCCACATTCGGCGGGATTTCGGCGGGCATACCAAGAGCTCAGTTCACCTGCAGTTGGGAGCGCTTGGCATGTCTGCCGAAACGCTGCAGAATGTGGAAGTAATGCATTCGGCGGCTTTTCAGCGGACATACAAGGGTCCGCCGCGGCAGCTGAAGAACCAAATAGTGGTCGTGGTTCTCATAAGTTTGAGAACTGCTGTTGTAAGCAATCTTTAAAGTTGGGCCATCGGTCAGGCGAGTCCGTGAGTTCATTAACTTTTTCTGGCCCTGTCGCCTGTCAATGAGATTCTATATTACACTCATAACATCACACCCTCTGCCACTCTTTGAGGACTCCTCCCCTTACTGGTGTGTAGAGAAAACAGTCCCTTCTGTAGGAGATTAGAAGCATCTTTCAGTTGAATTGTAAATGTCTTGTTCATACTTTCTGGGCACATAAAGTTTGAAACGTCTTCAGGGACAACATGCAAATCCTTTGTTTACAGTCCCCCTGGTGGTGAATGGTTACTTCAGTTGCTAATAGTGTGATTAGTCCTTGTTGATACAGAGGAGTCAGAATTACAACATACTTTAGGAAAAAAACATAGTGTAAAATCTCATAGCTCCACAGATAGTGTTGGTGCACTTGTTTTAACAGGACAATGATCTTCAGTAGATTATGAGTTTTCAAATGATACCTTGCAAAGCATACTTTGTACCAACTATATCATAATCGTGTAACAGTGGTGAATGGGGGGTTCAGGGCTTTAGTTGGGGTACACTGTATCACAATTAGAGGATTGGATCTGATTTCAGCTGATGGACAGGTTTGATAGGTTTTTACACATTATACAAGCCCCCATTCAGTGGAACTGCTGAACATAGTGGAGATGGATCTGAATATATATTTCCTGAAAAAATAAAAACCAGCTTCTAAGGGAGCAGCTGGATTTAAACCACAGATCTCTTGATCTGCAGTTAAATGCTCTATCACTGAGCTATACTCCCCATGGCACTGTAACATTGGAGCCAACTATCTTGGGGATTATGAAGGACACACCTTACTTCAAAGAGCTCCTTGTTACCTTCCCAGGCATGGGTGGTATAAAAATGGGGTTTTCTTGAACATGATATGTGCAGGTAAGCACCACACCTTACACAATCCCCACACCTGCTCAGTCTCACCACAGCACAACTGCTACTTACCTGAGGCCACACCCTGCTCCCCAGCTCTGTGCAATTTAAACTCACCAGCATTTCTCCAAACCTTCAAAGGCCCAGGGCACATGAAAACAGAACCCATTACTCCCCAGTGCATTCACTGAGGAAGTCCCAAATAATGACATCCTGACCAGACAGATAGGGCACTCAGACTCTGATTTAGAAACACCGAGCTCCTGGGAGTGTAACTGAACTGGGGAAACCGGCCTTTCATAAGAGGGCGCTCAAGTTTAGATGAATTGGTTTTTGGTTGTTTTGTTTTTTACAACTTTTTATAACTCTAATCCTTCAACATGATGTCAATTTTTAAAAAGGGCTCCCGAGGTGATCCCAGGAATGACAGGCCTGTAAGTCTGACTTCAGTGCTGGGCAAACTGGTTGAACCTATAATAAAGAACAATATTGTCAGACCCAGAGAGGGTTTGAATTGTTGGGGAAGTGTCACCCTGGTTTCAGTGATGGGAAATCAGGCTTCTTCAATCTACCAGAGTTCTTGGAGGGGGCGACCAGCCTGTGGACAAGGGGGATCCAAGGGAGTTAGATTTTCAGACACCCTTGCACAAGGCCCCTCACCAAAGATTCTTAAGTAAAGTCAACTGCCATGGGGGAAGCACCCTGAGCATCACGGGTCAGAGCAGTTCCTTCCCCAGGGTGCAGCGCCCAGGGAGGTGCACAGTCGGGCTCCCCAGAGTGGCCCAGGCTCCCCTGGGCAGATCTCAGAGCTCAGCTCCAGCTAATGGCCAGGGGGTGGAGCCTTGGGGGAGGGGAGCAGTAGAGGGCAGGGCCTTGGGGGAGGGGAAGAGAAAGAGGCTGGGCCTTGGGGGAGGGGAGCAGCAGAGGGCAGGGCCACAAAGGGAAGGGGAGGAGCAGGGGCGGAGTAAACATGCAGAGCCATGTTTGTGGTTTATGGACTTATGGTAGGTTCACAAACCTTAAACTATGAACCTCCACATTGCACTGGCCTATACACTCACTGCATTCATAGGGCGTCGCCCCTGTGTGGATTCACATCCAAACTGTGGCACCCCCATGACATTATTTCCCCCAAGGTCCTGCATTCATGCCACCCCATCTTCATGAGGCACCAACCATATAACGTTCCCTCTCCCTGAGGCTCTGTCCCCCCAGGCCAGACCCACACAGCCCCTCTTCTCTCCAAAACACCTTGTCCCCATCCATTGTTCATCCCTACAGTGGGTAAAAGTGCCAGGGCTGTGGTCTTCTAAACCCCCTGGTTCTGGGGTCCCTGACACAGAGCTAGGAAAGAAGGACAGTGTGTGTGTGTGAGAGAGAGAGAGACTGCTGTGCTGCGCTGTACTGAGCCAGTGAGGGAAGTGGAGGCTATCGTGGCTGTCCCCCTCAGGACTGGTTGCTCCCAGCAGCTGTCTGAGCATAGAGACAGTGTGCTGACACACTCACTCTTCTGACACACACACATTCCCCCAACACACACACTTTCTGCTGTGACACACATTTCAGTTGAAAAACAGCTGGCAATCTAGTAGGATGCCCATGGAACAGTGGGATAGAAAAACCTGCATCATGTGATGCTGAACCAGTCCATGAGCCATTGCAAATCCTTCCCAAAGCACTCTGCGGCCAGTTGGACAGTGGGATAACTACCCACAGTGCACTGCTCTTTGGGGTGATGCAAGGGCTGCTAGTGTGGATGCGCGCTCTCTCTCTGGTGACACAAGGAGCATCGTGTTTAATTAAAATACTTCAACTTCAACTAAAGCACCATAACTCTGCAGTGTAGACATAGCCTGAGAGTGAGACAAGACTTAGCCCCAAAGGATTTCTAGCTAATTGCTAAGCAGGGACTAGTGATGTCAAAGCCCAAGGAAAGGGAGAACAAGTATGTGGCCCTGGCCCCCTTCTGCCTGGGGCTGCACTCTCTTCACCCCTTCCACCCACATCCCCCCATCCACTATGTCACCTCTGTTCCACCCCTTCCCTCACTGGCCCACTGGCTCACTGGCCCACTCCTTAAACCCCTGTCCTGTGGCCCCAAGACCAGAGAGCGGTAGCGGGCAGTGAGAGCTCCTCCAGCCCTGGGACCGACATGGGGGAGACTTTTCCAGGGGACCTTATTTAGCCAGGCACCTACTCATGGCCCCCACTAGCCCATGTGGTGACACAAGGTTTGGGGAGGCCAAGCCTCCCTGAGCCTGCAGTACATGCTGCTCAGGCTACCAGTGCTCAGTATCTCTGTGTTCTCTGCTGTCCGTGCTGGGAGCCGAGCCGACCTTAGGGGTGGGCCACCCGGGCAGTCTCCCAGGGCACCAGGTAGTTAAAGGGGCACCGTGCAGCAGTGCAAAGCTTTGCGCTGCTTGTGTAGTATCATAAACTGCTTCTGGAGGGATTTGAGCTGGAAAGGGACTGTGTGAATTGTCAAGGTGGGGAATGAATAACAGTCTACAGCTAGATCCATCACTGACACAGATTAAACATGCTGCAGATAGATGGGAAACTGGGAGCAATTCTTTGCTGTTCAGCCCTTGAAACAGTGACTCAATTGCACACCAGTGAATGTGCTGGTGAAAGCTGGACTTTTAAGGCAGGTGGAAAGAGCAGATGCTAAGAACACCTGGAGCTCCGCACCCCAGTTCTGCCACCGGGGCAGGTGTTGAGCTGCTCACAGCATCCTCCCTCACCATGACCTTCCATCAGAACAGGGGTGGGCAAACTATGGCCCGCGGGCCAAATCTGGCCCACGAGACCATCCTGAACAGCCCGCCAGAGCTCGGCAGGGGAGGCTGCTCTTGGCCCCTCCCCAGCCTTCCCCACTGTCCCAGAGCCCCAGTGTCAGGTGCCTGAGCTCCGGCTGCTCCCCGTGCCTTCCCGTGGGCGCTTTCCCCCGCTCTTCCGGAGCCTCAGTGGTGTGCCACTGAACCTCTGGGAGAGCAGGGAGGGGCTGAGAGCAGCCTCCCCCCTCCAGGAGCTCAGGCGCATGGCACTGAGACTGCAGGAGAGGAGGAGAGGGCCAGGAGCTGAGCCCCTCCCCAGCGCCTTCCCCCCCTCTGCCAGCTGAGGCTCCAGGAGAGCAGGGAAAGGTGCCCAGGGGAAGGCGCTAGGAGCAGCCTCCCCCACTAGACGCTGGGGCTCTGGGAATGGGGGGAAGGCACTGGGAAGGTAGGAAGAGGGGCTCTTCCAGTGGGGAAAACAGCTCCTAGCCCTCTGCTACCTTCCCGGAGCCTCAGCGGCATGCGGGGCTGCGCACTCCTCCGGGAGAGTGACACAGCTTGTCTAGTTCTGGCCTGGCCACCAGCATGGTAAGGGGGCCAGAACCAGGGGGTTGCTTAAGGGGCAGGGAGTCCCGGGGGCAGTCAGGGGGCAGGGGGCTGTTGGATGGGGTGGAGGTTCTGGGCAGGGGATGGTCAGAGGACCAGGAATGGGGGGAGATTGGATAGGGCAGGGTGGGGTCTGTCTGGGAGAAGGGGTGTGATGGGGTTGGGACAGAGAGCAGGGGGAGTTGAGAAGGGGTGGGGTCCTGGGGGGCAATTATTGTGTGGAGTCTCTGGAGGCAGCAGTCAGGGGACAAGGAGCAGAGAGGCTTAGCTAGGGGTTGGGGTCCTGGGGGTGGTGGTTAGGATGGGGGGTCTTGGGAGGGGGTGATCAGGGGACAAGGAGCGGAGGGGAGTTGGATGGGTCTGGGATTCTGAGGGGGCATAAAGTGGGAGGGGGGTCACATGGGGGCAGGGCCAAGTTGTTTCGGGAGGCACAGCCTTCCCTGACCTGGCCCTTCATATGAATTTTCAACCCTGATGTGGCCCTCGGGCCAAAAAAGTTTGCCAACCCCTGCATCAGAGGGTGGCAGAACAACCCACCCAATGAAGGGGAGACGTCTGAGCATATCTCTACACCCTGAGTCCAGGGCACACACTATCTCTCCCCTACACATAGACTCTGGCCCTGCTGCCATGTGACCCCTAAGAACCAGCAACCTCCAGGACAGCAGGTTTGATCCTTGGAGAAGGGAATGTGTCCCCCGTGCTGCTTTTAGGCTAGTGGATGCTCTGGAATGAGGAGGATTCTGCATTTAGTCTCTAGCAAACACAACCCATCCGGGTATAGAGCTCAGTGGTAGAGCACAGGCTTTGCATGTATGAGGGCCTGGGTTCAATCTCCCACTTCTCCTTTCACCCTGCTGTTTCCTCAGAAGGGATGTTCCCAGCAGTCTCCCTGCCTGCGTTTCAATCCTGCTCAGTGAGGGGCAAGTACTAATTGCCTGGAAGGTCTGCAGGGGTGTTTCTGCTCCTAAGTCACCTTGGTACTTTTAAGATTCCCAGCCACTGTGCTGCTTGGGATGATGGTGGATGAGAAGGGAGAATCCTCCAGCACTGCAGGGAAAGGTCCCATCTGCACAGACTGAGAGGTGAGGAAAGGGAGGGGCAGTCAGTGCTCAGAGAGGAAAGGGGTCCGTGATTGACCCACACCAGGGGACACTGTCTTTGTGAGGTGGGGGCAGCTGGCTTGGGATGGTGTTGAGAAAGGGTATAAAAATGGCTGGAGTCAATGACAGGTGACACCATAGAAGGGGAAGGGGAATGGCAGCTCCACAGAAGGTTCTGGGTGCTCAGATGCCCCAGTTATAGGCAGCCTGTCCTGTCCTTGAGAAAAATAAGACAAACAGGTACCCAGCCCCACTACAGTGATCTCACAGTATTCTTGCCAGCAAATTAAAGAAGTGAGGGCTGGATGAGTAGATTAAAGGTGGATGGAAAGCTGGCTGGATCATTGGGCTCAATGGGTCATGATCAATGGCTCCGTATCTAGTTGGCAGCTGGTATCAAGTGGACTGCCCCATGGGCGTGGGTCCTGGGGCTGGTTTTGTTCAATATCTTTATTAATGATCTGGAGGATGGCGTGGACTGCACCCTCAGCAAGTTTGCTGATGACACTAAACTGGAAGGAGTGGTAGATACGCTGGAGGGTAGGGATAGGATACAGGGGACCTAGACAAATTTGTCCATGTCCTTTCTGTAATGGGGGCCCAAAATTGGGTGTAATACTCCAGATGTGGTCACACCTGTGCAGAATAGAGGAGAATAATCACTTCCCTTGATCTGCTGGCAATACTCCTACTAATGCAATCCAATATGCCATTAGCCTTCTTGGCAACAAGGGCACACTGCTGACTCATGTCCAGCTTCTTATCCACTGCACTCCCCAGGTCCTTTTCTACAGAACTGTTACTTAGCCAGTCAGTCCCCAGCCTATAGCAGTGAATGGGATTATTCTGTCCCAAGTGTTGAATCTCATCACATTTTTATTGGCCCAATCCTCTAATTTGCCTAGGTCAATCTGGACTCTATTCCTACTCTCCAGCTTATCTACTTCTCTCTGCACCTTAGTGTCATCCGCGAGCCTGCAGAGGGTGAATCCATCCCTTCATCCAGATTATTAATAAAGATATTGAACAGAAACGGCTCCAGGACCGACCCCTGGGGCACGCCACTCAGATACCGGCTGCCAAGTAGACATCGAGCCATCGATCACTACCCATTGAGCCTGACGATCTAGCCAGATTTCTGTCCACCTTATAGTCCATTCATCCAAGCCATACATTTTTCTTGCTGGCAAGAATATTGTGGGAGACCATGTCAAAAGCTTTGCTAAAATCAAGGAATAACACGTCCACTGCTTTCCCCTCATCCACAAAGCCAGTGATTTCATCATATAGAAAGCAATCAGGTTGGTCAGGCATGATTTCCCCTTGGTGGCTCCATGTTGACTGTTCCTGATCACCTTCCTCTCCTCCAAGTGCTTCAGAATGGTTTCCTTGAGGACCTGTTCTGTGATTTTTCCAGGGACTGAGGTGAGGGTGACTGGCCTGTAGTTCCCCGAGTTCTATTTCTTCCCCCTTTTTAAAGATGGGCACTAGATTTGCCTTTTTCCAGTCACCCGGGACCTTCCCCAATCACCACGAGTTTTCAAAGATAACGGCTAATGGCTCTGCAATCACATCAGCCAATTCCCTCAGCATCCTTGGAGGCCTTCGATCTGGACCCATGGACTTGTGCTCATCCAGCTTTTCTAAATAGTCCTTAATCTTTTCTTTCACCACTGAGGGCTGCTCACCTCCTCCCCATACTGTGTTGCCCAGTGCAGCAGTCTGGAAGCTGACCTTGTCTGTGAAAACGGAGGCAAAAAAAGCATTGAGTGCATTAGCTTTTTCCACATCTTCTGTCACTAGGTTGCCTCCCCCATTCATTAAGGGTCCCACATTTTCCTTGACCTTTTTCTTGTTGCTAACATACCTGTAGAAACCCTTCTTGTTACAGTTCACATCCCTTGCTAATTGCAAATGCAGTTCCGTTTTCACCTTCCTGACTACAACCCTGCATGCTCGAGCAATCTTTTTATACTTCTCCCTAGTCATCTGTCCAAGTTTTCACTTCTTGTAAGCCTCCTTTTTGTGTTTAAGCTCATGGAAGATTTCACTAAGCCAAGTTGGTCACCTGCCATATTTGCTATTCTTTTTGCACATTGGGATGGTTTGATCCTGAACCCTCAGTAGAGCTTTTTAAAAATATAGCCAGCTTTCCTGGACTCCTTTCCCCTGCATATTAGCCTCCCAGGGGATCCTGCCCATCATTTCCCCAAAGGGCTCAAATTCTGCTCTTCTGAAGTCCAGGGTCCACATTTTGCTACTCTCCTTTCTTCCTTTTTCTAGGATCTTCAACTCATCCAACTAATGGTCACTGCAGTCCAGGTTGCCACCCACTTCTACTTCTCTACCAATTTTTCCCTGTTTGTGAGCAGCAGGGGAAGAGGAGAATGTCCCCTGGTTGGTTCCTCCAGTGGTTGCACCAGGAAGTTGTCCCCATTACCAGCCATTACAGTGGTGGTTCCATAGTGTAGTGGTTCTCACATCTGCTTTATATGTAGGAAAGTCCTGCGTTCAAGCCACAGTACCTGGCTTTCTTTTAAGCCCACCTAGCTCAGTCAGTAGAGCAGCAGTTCTCAAAGTGGGGGTCGTGAGCTCCTGCTGCCACTGAGAAGCAGCCAAATTGATTACTTCTGCATTCGGCGCCTTTTCAGCAGACATACCGAGCGCTCCCAATTGTCTCCCGATGTGCTTCCAAAATCGGAAATAATCACTTAAGCGGACAGTTGGGAGTGCTCGATGTGTCCACCAGAAAGCCGCCGAATGTGGAAGTAATCAATCTGGCGGCTTTTCGGTGGACACTTAAGGGTCGTTTCAGGGAGCAAGTTACTAATAGGAGGCCACAGTTCTGTAAAGTTTGAGAAGTGCTGTGGTAGAGCATCAGGCTCGTAATCTGAGGGTCCAGGATTCAAGTCCCTGTCTGGGTAGCCAGCTTTTCGATGGGAGGTATAGCTCAGTGATTTGAGCATTAGCCTGTTAAAACCGAGGTTGTGAGCTCAGTCCATGAGGGGACCATTTACAAATCTGGGACAGTGAGAGTGGTCCTGCTTTAAGCAGGGGGTTGGACTAGATGATCTCCTGAGGTTCCTTCCAATGCTGATATTCTGTGAGATATTGTGTAATAATTCTACGAGACTTTCCAAAAAATTCCTGAAGACTTGAGTCTATGGGCCACTTTCTGGTGGCTTGTCTTTTTACCCATCAGGTGTGGGGACTTCTGGCTACATGATGGCTTTTGCCAGATTTGGGTGGACAGGATTATTTACAGCTCGCCTAAAGTTCGTTCCTGGATGAACAAGGGCAAGCAACAGGGTGCCAGCAGAACCAGCTGCAGTTGAAGCAAAGGCGTCCTCAGCAGGGGCCACCATATAGTGGGCTGTGTCACAGGGCACACTGGGCCTGATCAATGCCTTAGCACTGGATCATCTTTGGCAGAGCCACTCTCAAGAGCATCTTCAGCAATGAAGGGTACCCTTAGTTCCCTGCAGCGGTGGCTAACCGGGTTTAGATGGGCATTGAATGGCTGACTGTGGTGGAAAATAAAGTGTGTCACTAGCAGAGTGGAGGAGGGTGTGGGCTGCACTCTGGGACCAGGATAAGCCTTGATTGCCTCCTGCTGGTCATTGTTTCTAAGTAAGGCCATGGTTACACTGGCACTTTATAGCGCTATAAAGCCCCCACGAGCGCTATAACCTACTCCCCGTCCACACTGGCAAGGCACTAATAGCGCTATAACTGCTGAGTTATAGCGCTATTATTAATCCACCTCCGCATGGGGAATAAGGGCTGTAGCGCAACTGCTGTAGCGCTACAGCAAGAATGTGGACACCCACTGCACTACAAGTGATCTCTGGAGATGCCTAGAGCCATTTAAGGCAATTGACGTCTCTTCCCTTTGTTTTGAACTCGGCTGGAGGAATGCGGAAGTACCTCTTTAGAGTTTCTCTCTTAACTCGGCAGATAAGCAATGCAAATGTTTAAGCAGGGAGCCTGTGTGAAAACAAAGCCCTCTGTGAAGGGAGGCTCACTGACAGGTTTTCAGAAAAACGGAAAAACCACTGTCTCTCTCCCTCCGCATACACACAACGCGTCCCCCCTCACCCCCCTCGTTTAAAAAGCACGTTGCACCCAGCTGAATGCTGGGATACCTGCCCTAATGCGCTGCTCTTAATACCGCATTAAGTGCCCCAAATGTGGCCATGCTATACCGCAGGAGCATCTGAGTGTGGACATACAATAGCGCTATACATATTACTGTATAAGGGGACCGCTATAACCAATAACCTTGTAAGTGTAACCATACCCTGAGAAGGGGTTTTCCACCAGCAACTGGGAGTAGCTGAGTTTTGGGTTCAGGTACTGGATCAGTTCTTCCAGGTTCCTCATAAGCACACAGGGCTCTTAACGGAACTCAGAACACAGGATTGGCCCAGAAAGTGAGCATTAGTAAGGACTGCACTATTCCTTTGTTTGTATTTCCAATGGCATTCCTGTCTGTGATTTCGTTTTATTTGTATAAAGGCGGTTTCTACTGGATCTGATATTTTAATTAACAAAAAAGAAAAAAGACAGTCTCTCATATCACAGCAATTACAGCCAAGGCAACCTCCTTGCCAATGCAATCATCTTTTCATTAACTCCAGGTTGGTGATTTAATTCTTTCCAAAGCCCCTCCACAAAGAAGCTTTTTCCTTAACAAGAAATTACTTAGACCTCAGCCACACTGGGCGGGTGGGGTTTGAACTAGGATACTCAACTTCAGCTACGCTATTTGCGTAGCTGAAGTCAAAGTATCTTAGTTCAACTTACCTGGCATCCTCATGGTGGCAATTTGACCACAGCAGCTCCCTCGCCGACTCCACTTACTCCTCCTGCCAAGGTGGAGTACAGGTGTTGATTTGGAGATTGATTTATTGCCACCAGACAAGACACGATAAATCATTGAATCTGGGGGGAGTAGTATAGACGTACCCTTAGATTGCTGACACTGGTCTGTTTCCGATTCCAAAATAGATACAGCAAACTCTGAGCAGTGGAGACAGAAAAAAAGCACTAGGGGGAGTTGAACGCAGGCTCTTCTGTTTACTAGGCTGCAAATCCATCATTCTTCCCAGCCTGCCAATGGTGAGTTTAGAACAGACGTGGGCAAACTACGGCCCACGGGCCACATGTGGCCTGCCGGCCATTTTCATCCGGCCCGCGAGCTTGGGCCGGGGCCACTGGCCTCGCCCTCTCAGCCCCAGGCCGAGCGCGGCAAGCCATGCGGCCCCATGCTCCCGGCCGGGGGGTCTGGGCCAAGCGGGGCAAGCCGCACAGCCCCGTGCTCCCTGCCCAGGGGCCAGGCCGAGCGTGGAAAGCCCGGTGGCTCCACGCTGCTGGCCGGGGAGCCGGGCCAGTGTGGAAAGCCCCGCGGCTCCGCTGTCGGAGCTGGGGGCTGGATCAAGCATGCCTTGCCACGGGGCCCCGAGCCAGAGTGCCGGGCCGACCGCGGCAAGCTGCGGAGCCCCGCACTCCCAGCACCGGCCCGGAGTGCTGAGCGGAGCATGGCAAGATGCGAGGCCGGGCGGAGCGCTGCGAGCCGTGGAGCCCCACGCCCCCCTGAGCAGGTAAGCCAGTTTGGTGGGGGGGGGGTCTTAGGTGGTGGGTGCTGGGAGTGGTGGTTAGGGTGTGGGGGGGTCTAGGGCGGGGGCAGTCAGGGAACAGAAAGCAGGGGGGCTAGATGGGGGTGAGGTTCTGGGGACAATTAGAGTGGGGTGGGTCTCTGGGGGGCAATCAGGGGACAAGAAAGGGGGGTTTGGAGAGGTTGGAGTTCTGAGGGGAGTAGTCAGGGGGTGGGAAGTGGGTGGGCGTCGGAGAGGGGGCGGGGCCTTCCCTACCTGGCCCTCTGCACAATTTTGAAGCCCAATGCTGCCCTCGGGCCAAAAAGTTTGCCCACCTCTCGTTTAGAAGGATATAGTCACTCTTCCCTGTCCCCATGCCAGGCCTGGGCTCTCTATTCTGCCCACTTCCCACAATTCTGAGATCCTTCCCTGATCTCCCCCCCATCCCACTTCTGGGATCCCTTCCCAAAACTGTTCAACTTACTTGCTGGCAGGATCTTTCACTTTCCTTTCACTTCCTGCCTCCCCTGTGAGTGAAAGCTCTACGCAATTCCCACAGTGGGAATTGAACACAGGCCCTCTGGGTGAAAGCCAGGAATCCTAATCACTAGACCCTACAGGACTGAGAATGTTATATTTCTTTAAGGGCAGGTATACACTACAAGCCAGACCAGCAGGTAATGATCACTCTCTGGGGGGTCGATTTACCATGTCTATTCTAGATAAATTGATGCTTTATTGCTGAGCACTCTCCCGTTCACTCCAGTACCACGAGTGGGATACTTTATAGAGCAACCTTCCAAAGTGAACAGTGGGGTGGGGGCAAAAAACTTAATTGGCCTCAAGACTGAGCTTGATACATTTATGTATCAGGCATAGGCACAAACTTCCTGGCACTGGTGGGTGCTTGTCCTTGGCCCTGCCCTCATTTCAATTCCTTCTCCAAAGTTCCCACCCCAACTCCACCCTCTCCCTGCCCCTAATGGACCCTTCCCCAAATACCACTCCAGCCCCCCCTCTTCCTGGAGTGCATTGTGTTCCCCTCCTCCCACCTCTCTCCCAGTGCTTGCTGCCATGAAACAGCTGTTTGTGGTGGAAAGAGCTGGGATCTAGGGGGAGAAGATGGGTCACAGCACACTCAGGGAAGGAGGCAGAGTAGAGGTGAGATAGAGTGGGAAATGGGGGAAAGAGCTGCCCCTGGGTGCAGAGCACCCACCAATTTTTCCCCATGGGTGCTCCAGCCCCAGAGCACCCACAGAGTCAACACCTATGGGATGGGGTGGTGAGATGGGACTGCCTACAATGGCATTTGGCCTTTCTGTGTTTGCTAGCAGCAAAAATCTCCAACTGGCAGAGATGGGAGAATAGGTGGAAGGGCTCAGGGTTACTGCAGAGAATTCTTTCCCAGGGGTCTTCCTGGTGCATCTTGTCCACATGCTCAGAGTCTAACTGATCACCATACTTGGGGCTGGGAAGGAGTTTTCCCCAAGATTAGCTTGGCAGTGACCCTGGGGATTTTTCACCTTCCTGTGCGTCATGGCGCATGGGTCACTTGCAGGTTTAAACCAGTGTAAATGGTGGATTCTCTGCAACTTGACATCTTTAAACCATGATTTGAGGACATCAGTAACTCAAGCAGATATTAGGGGATCTATTACAGAAATGGGTGGGGTCTTTTGGCCTGTAAGGTGTAGAAGGTTGGACTAGATGATCATGCTGCTCCCTTCTGACCTAAAACACTCTGGGAATAAAAGGGAGAGGGAAGTAAAGGAAAAATTAAAAAATAAACTGAACATTGTAGTAAGAGGATGACTCCAACAGCTCACTGTACAGTCCCACCTCTTTCTTCATGCACTGGGTGTTGAATGACCTGCTGGGATTTGGGACATTAATTCTCTCTTGTCCTTGATAAACTGATTGAAAACCCATCCCTCATCAGAAAAAGCACCACTTCCCTGCATTAGCTGGGAATTGAAGCCAGGTCAACTGCTTGGAAAGCAGATAGGCTCACTACTATACCACCAATGCATCTGAGAAAGCCCCTCTCCTATGTGCCACTTATGTTCACCAAATGACTCACTCCCACAGAGCTAAGGAGCTGCCTGGAGGCAGGCTGCCAGCTATGAGCCGAGGCAGGTTCTTAGAGAGACTAAAAGATGGGGCCAAATTGGCTCTACATCCCAGCTTGAGGTGACTCCAACCCCATCCCTGTCCTCAGAGAAGGGAACTGAGAATCGTTCCCTTCTCTGTACACTACAACCCTTCTCTGTACACTACGTTCCCTTCTCTGTACACTGCGTCTTCTAAGTACACTATGGCCTCAACAGCACCTGTGCTGTCAAGGAGGATGAAAGGCTCAGGGAAGGAGAACAGTCAATGGGAGCAGAGGGAAACCTTCCCATAGTTGGAACCCTCCTTCCAGGTGCTGTTGGGGTATCCTCTTGCACTGAGGTAACCTCTCCTGGGGAGGGAACTCCAGTCATTAGGAAAAGGCAGTTGCTAGTAGTGGGAGATTCGATCATTAGAAACATAGATAGCTGGGTTTGTGATGACTGGGAGAACCATCTGGTGACTTGCCTGCCTGGTGCGAAGGTTGTGGATCTCTCGAGGCATCTAGATAGACTCATGAGTATTGCTGGGGTGGTCGTGGTACATGTAGGTACCAATGACGTAGGGAAGGGCAGCAGAGATGTCCTGGAGGCCAAATTTAGGCTGCTAGGAAAGAGATTGAAATCCAGGACCTCTATGGTGGTATTCTCAGAAATGCTTCCAGTTCCACACGCAGGGCCAGCTAGGTAGGCAGCGCTTCAGAGTCTCAATGCGTGGATGAGACGATGGTGTAGAAAGGAGGGGGTTAGATTTATTAGGAACTGGGGAAACTTTTGGGATAGGGGGAGCCTATACAGGAAGGATGGGCTCCACCTAAACCAAGGTGGAACAAGACTGCTGACACTTAATATTAAAAAGGTTGCAGAGCAGTTTTTAAACTAAGAGAGGGGGGAAAGCCGATTGCTGCAGAGAAGCACGTGGATTGGATAGAGACTTCTCTTACAGGAGAGTCTACTGATAGAGGTTCTCTAGGTTTTAGTCAGAAGGAGAGAATGGTAAAGAATAAAGGAGAGGCCAGATCAGATGACAAACTTTCACAAAAAGAATGTGACACATCAGAAAAAGGGCAGACAAATAAACAGTGATCAGTTTTTAACGTGCTTGTACACTACTGCTAGAAGTCTAAATAATAAGATGAGTGAACTAGAGTGCCTCATGTTAAGAGAGAATATTGACATAATAGGCATCACAGAAACATGGTGGAGTGAGGACAATCAATGAGACACAATGGGACACAATCATTCCAGGGTATAAAATATATCGGAAGGACAGAACAGGTCGTGGAGGTGGGGGAAATGGCACTATATGTGAAAGAAAATGTAGAATCAAATGAATTAAAAATCTTAACTGAATCCACATGCTCCATAGAATCTCCATGGATAGTAATTCCATGCTCTAATAAGACTATAGCAATAGGGATCTATTATTGACCACCTGATCAGGACAGTGATAGTGATGATGAAATGCTAAGGGAGATTAGAGAGGCTGTCAAAATAAATAATTCAACAATAATGGGGGATTTCAATTATCCCCATATTGACTGGGTACATGTCACCTCAGGACGAAATGCAGAGACCAAATTCCTTGATACTTTAAATGACTGCTTCTTGGAGCAGCTGGTATGGGAACCCACAAGGCAGAGGCAACTCTTGATTTAGTTCTGAGTGGAGCGCAAGAGCTGGTCCAAGAGGTAACTATAAAAGGACCGCATGGGAATAGTGATCATAATATAACAACATTTAACATTCCCGTGCTGTGCTCCTCAGCAGCCCAACACTGTGGCATTTAATTTCAGGAAGGGGAACTATGAAAAAATGAGGGGATTAGTTAAACGGAAATTAATAGGTAAAGTGACTAAAGTGAAATCCCTGCAAGCTGCATGGTCACTTTTCAAAGACACTATAATAGAGGCCCAACCTAAATGTATACCCCAAATTAAAAATTAAAATTAAAAAACAAAGTCAAAGAACTAAAAAGAGCCACCATGGCTTAAAAACCATCTAAAAGAAGCAGTGAGAGATAAAAAGGCATCTTTTAAAAAGTGGAAGTCAAATCCTACTGAGGTAACTAGAGAGGAACATAAACACTGCCAAGTTAAGTGTAAAAATGTAATAAGAAAAGCCAAAATGGAATTTGAAGACCAGCTAGCCAGAAACTCAAAAGGTAATAATATATTGTTTTTTAAATACGTCAGAAGCAGGAAGCCTGCTAAACAACCAGTGGGGCCCCTGGATGATAGAGATACAAAAGGAGCACTTAAAGATGATAAAGTCATTGTGGAGAAACTAAATGAATTTTTTGCTTCGGTCTTCATGGCTGAGGACATTAGGAAGATTCCCCAACCTGAGCCATCTTTTGTAGGTGACAAATCTGAGGAATTGTCACAAATTGAAGTGTCACTAGAGGAAGTTTTGGAACTAATTGATAAACTTAACTGTAACAAGTCACCGGGACCAGATGGCATTCACCCAAGTGTTCTGAAAGAACTCAGATGTGAAATTGCGGAACTATTAACTAGGGTTTGTAACCTGTCCTTTAAATTGGCTTCTGTACCCAATGACTGGAAGATAGCTAATGTAACGCCAATATTTAAAAAGGGCTCTAGAGGTGATCCCGGCAATTACAGACCGGTAAGTCTAACGTCCGTACTGGGCAAATTAGTTGAAACGATAGTAAAGAATAAAATTGTCAGGCACGTAGAAGAACATAAATTGTTGGGCAAAAGTCAGCATGGTTTCTGTAAAGGGAAATCATGTCTTACTAATGTATTAGAGTTCTTTGAAGGGGTCAACAAACATGTGGACAAGGAGGATCCAGTGGATGTAGTGTACTTAGCTTTCCAGAAAGCCTTTGACAAGGTCCCTCACCAAAGGCTCTTACGTAAATTAAGTTGCCATGGGATGAGAGGGAAGATCCTTTCATGGTTTGAGAACTGGTTAAAAGACAGGGAACAAAGGGTAGGAATAAATGGTAAATTTTCAGAATGGAGAGGGGTAACTAGTGGTGTTCCCCAAGGGTCAGTCCTAGGACCAATCCTATTCAACTTATTCATCAATGATTTGGAGGAAGGGGTAAACAGTGAGGTGGCAAAGTTTGCAGATGATACTAAACTGCTCAAAATAGTTAAGACCCAAGCAGACTGTGAGGAACTTCAAAAAGATCTCACGAAACTAAATGATTGGGCAACAAAATGGCAAATGAAATTTAATGTGTACAAATGTAAAGTAATGCACATTGGAAAAAGTAACCCCAACTATACGTACAATATGATGAGGGCTAATTTAGCTACAACTAGTCAGGAAAAAGATCTTGGTGTCATCGTGGATAGTTTTCTGAAGACGTCCATGCAGTGTGCAGCGGCAGTCAAAAAAGCAAACAAGATGTTAGGAATCATTAAAAAAGGGATAGAGAATAAGACAGGGAGTATCTTATTGCCCTTATACAAATCCATGGTGTGCCCACATCTTGAATACTGTGTACAGATGTGGTCTCCTCATCTCAAAAAGGATATACTGGCATTAGAAAAGGTTCATAGAAGGGCAACTAAAATGATTAGGGGCTTGGAAGGGGTCCCATATGAGGAGATATTAAAGAGGCTAGGACTTTTTAGCTTGGAAAAGAGGAGACTAAGTGGGGATATGATAGAGGTATATAAAATTATGAGTGGCGTGGAGAAAGTGAATAAGAAAAAGTTATTTACTTGTTCCCATAATAGAAGAACTAGGGGCCACCTATTGAAATTAGTGGGCAGCAGGTTTAAAACAAATACAAGGAAGTTCTTCTTCACACAGCGCACAGTCAACCTGTGGAACTCCTTGCCTGAGGAGGCTGTGAAGGCTAGGACTATAACAGGGTTTAAAAGAGAACTGGATAAATTCATGGAGGTTAAGTCTATTAATGGCTATTAGCCAGGATGGGTAAGGAATGGTGTCCGTAGCCTCTGTTTGTCAGAGGGGGTTGATGGATGGCAGGAGAGAGATCACTTGATCTTTACCTGTTAGGTTCACTCACTCCAGGGCACCTGGCATTGGCCACTGTCAGTAGACAGGGTACTGGGCTAGATGGATCTTTGGTCTGACCCAGTACGGCCTTTCTTATGTTCTTATGTTAGAATTGATTACCATGACAAATCGTACTCCACAAGGAAGGAGACAGCTCCTTTTAAAGCACATTTCATGCTAGTTCCTGCTATGTACAGATGGTTTTGCTGATGATGATGATTCCAGTACTTGGGCTCTGCCTGGATAAGGAACAATTCAGGCTGTCCCTCAAGTGAAGATGGGAGATGATTTTTTTTGACAGGGACGGCTGTCTTGTCTTAAAGGTGTTTGTCAGTCACCTTCTAATCTGGTGGGTGCTGAGTATATGCAGGCAGCCCCCACTCCTGGGGCTCTGCACAAAATACCAAAGCTGTTCACTAAAGTAGGGAAATAAAATGGCCATGAGAGGCAAGCACATAAGGAATATAACACAACACCATTCTTAAGAGGTAAGCCATTATTTTCTGTCAAGATCCAAAAAAGTTGGTCAAGGTTCAGTCAGTGTGGCCTCCACTGGTGCAAAGGATTTGCACACAGTAATTATAATACAGTGATACTGGGGTTGTGTTTTCAACCCTCTTTTACAGCACCAGTCTTGGGGGGATTTGATAGCAGCCTTCAACTACCCAAAGGCAGATTGCGAAGAGGATGGAGCTCAGCTGTTCTCAGTGGTGGCAGATGACACAAGGATCAATGGTCTCAAGTTGCAGTGGGGGAGGTTTAGGTTGGATTTTAGGAAGCATTATTTCCCTAGAAGGTTGGTGAAGCACTGGAATGGGTTACCTAGGGAGGGAGGTGGCATCTCCATCCTTAGAGGATTTTAAGGCCTGGCTTGACAGAACCCTGGCTGGGATGATTTAAACGGGGTTGGTGCTGCTTTGAGCAGGGGCTGGACTAGATGACCGCCTGAGGTCCCTTCCAACCCTGATATACTATGATTCTAAAGGCCAGATTGGTAAACTACCAGACTGAACAAGCCATGTTACCGATGGTGACAATAGAATTGAAGGATTATATCACATTATAAAAAATTGTAAATAAAAATGTAATCTACACTTGAGCTTTCTGTTGTCTTCTAGAAATACCCTTGGGATCCCCACAATCCCCAGCAGGAGTGAAAGAAGAAACCACTGAGCTCCAGGCTGATTAATCAGGGGCGGGGGGGAATTGACTTCTTAGCTGCTGAGCAGGGAGCCAGAGCAGTTCTCTGGGAATCAAGGTTCCCAACCTCACCCAGCTGCTTCATTGTCACCTGGAGTCCTGTGTAAACTTAGACTGTCCCCAAGGACAGGCAGCTGCTCAGGGAGCTTTCCTGGTGTCACTGGCAGTGCAGGAATAGCCCACACTAAGGGCCTGAGCCCAGCCATGGGGAAAGGCAGCAGCTTTGCTCTCTCCTTCTAAACAGAGCTCCAAGGCCGTGGTTCTGAACAGGGATCCAGAGCCCCCTCGGGGGCAGTGAGCAGGTTTCAGGGAGGGGTCTGCCAAAATAAACCAGAAATCAGGGCTGGCATTGGACTAAAATCTGAGCCCTACCACCTGGGACTGAAGCTGGTGCAACTTAACTTCATGAAGGCCCCTGTGTTGTGGGGCTCTGCACAATTGCTCTGCTGGCCACCCCCTAACGACAGCCCTGGCTTTTAGTCTACTGGACATACAGAAAAACTGTTGTTGTGGTATGGGTGGGCTGTGGAGGTTTTATACCATGTTGGGCAGGGGCCACAGAGAGAAAAAGGTTGGGAAGCCCTGTTCCAGGGAATCCAGAGAATAAAGACTCCATCTGACTCAGGGCTGCCAACGCTCATGATTTTAACTTGAGTCTCATGAGAATTATCATTTTCCTTAAAGCCCCAACTCCTGGGGTCAGGTGGAGATGTGATGATTTTAATCTTCGCTCTTAAAGACACGGGATGTTCCTAGCCCTTGTGGCTGAGAAAGATTCAAAATATCACCCCAGTCTGCCCTAATGGCTCATCAAGCAGAAGGCAAATAAACAGATCCCCAAAGCTATTAATACATAATCTCATGATTGTAAAGCCCAGATCATGGTCCTACCCCTGGATTCTTCCACTGCATGCATCCGATGAAGTGGGTATTAGCCCACAAAAGCTTATGCTCTAATACTTTAGTTAGTCTTTAAGGTGCCACAGGCCTCTTTGTCACCTCTGCCATTCCTAGGTGAGCTTTTCAACAGACAGTGAATTCCCTACAGGGCTGAGTCCCCACAGGGCTGTTCTGGGGGCTCCAATCCCCCACCCCAGGACAGATGGGGCAGTCACAACTCACATTACCCCTCTGTGACTCCCAGGAACCCTGCAGGGACAGCAGCTCCATGCTGAGCTTTAGGGCCCCCCAAATCATCTGGGGGGAGGGGCAAGTTCAACCCTCATGGGTCAGGGGGCTTCTGCCTGGAGGTGACCATCTTCTCACAGCCCCTCCCCCTCACAGACACACTCCATTCCCCTCCCCCTTAAACTGACTCCCCATGGACCCTCCCCATCACAGCCCCTCCCTTCGCACAAAGAGGAACTTGGTTGCTGGACCTGACATTACAAACCCAGGGATGAGATTTCTGAGGATTTACTCACTGTGCCCCTCCCGTTCTCACTGCTCCCCTGGGTGCAGAGGGGCTGGGTCAGGCTGCCAGTTTCATCCAGGTATGTCACACCCCGGGCCCCCAGAGTCTCCTCTGACGTATTTACAAGAGACTCTGAGCATGGGCGGTTGATGCAAGAGGTTCGGGGAGTCTGAGCCTCCCCAAATGGGGCAAGAAATGCTAGATGTGATGCACCTGCCATTGGAAAGGAGGCTAGGCCACTGCCTTTAGAGCTCCATGGCAAGAAGTTCCCGAGGCGTGGGGGAGCCACTGGTGCTTGGTCCTTGGCCCCGCCTCTGCTCTGTCTCATATGGCCTCTTCCCTGAGGATCCCACAACCCAATGGGGTGAACGGATCTTCTTCCTGATCAACCCTGAGCCAGGTCTCCATGCTGTCAATTATTCCAGCATCTGGAAAGAAAACCACAGCAGCCCACATTTCCATCCGACACCTCTTTGCTCTCACTGGGAGTGGAGGCAACAAGTCTATCACTGCTCAATGTGCAGTGAATGTCTCTGTGTTCTCGGCCCTTCATGATGAGGAGTTTCCCTATTGATCACATTTCTTGCTTGGAGAGAAAGTGGGGAGAGAACAGGGGTTTTCTCCCTCTTTCATTCCTCTCCAATTTCTGTTCCTCTTTTCCCTTCCAGAGTCCTCCCTTGCATTTCACTTTGTACAGAGACCTACTTTCCACACCAGGAGACCCCAGCTTGGGACTAAAGGAGCATCTATTTATTGAACCTCCTCAGATTTCTTTTAGAGAATCCTCCAAGTTGTCTATGACACTCTGGACCCCCACCCCTACCCTCCATTGCTTCGATTCTTGATATGCTTTCAGAGGGAAGGGCACATGTTCCATGAGTTCATAGGGAAGAGTTTTAACGTTATTTTTATTCAAGGAACTATGCTATAGGATATTTTCCCTGTGTGGATTTCACAGGTGGATCAACAGAGATGAACATTGTGACCCTTCTCAGGTGCTGAGGGCTGTGAGTCTCTTTTTTGCCACCTGCCACAAAGAAGAGGGATTTTTGCATTTTGCAGCTGGATCTTAGTGACCAATTCCAGGCAGCCCGCCAGGAACTCAAGCACCCTCCTCTGAGCTACAGCAGCCCTGCCCGTTGACAATAGAGGCAGCCTAACCCCTGAGCTCCTTCAGTGTGTCCTCCTCTGATGCTCAGCCCCGATTCCCAGATCCTCTCTTCCTGAAGCAATGATATACACCAGGTTACCAATTTTGCAGTAGATCACTGCTACTGTGTCACATACAGCACTTGAGTAGTTATCAAACGAATGGAAATTTATTTAACAGGGAGAGTGATTTAAATAAAAACAAACATGATTCACACCAACTGCTACGAAAAAAACAAAATCACAAAATACAACCTATACTTTTTAATAGCTACCTTTCCTATCTACATAAATTCTCACCTCACTCTTCAGTCTAGCCCAACGATTGCTAGTCCCTAGGAATCATAGCCCTGCCTTTCATGAATCACCACTGGTCATTAGGGAAACTCCTTGGTGAATGGACCTCTAGTGTGTTTCCCCACCCTGTTATAAACTGAATCAGTCTTTTGTCTTTAGCCACAGACAGGACGATCTCCTCATTGTCATATTGTCCTTGCCACTTCCACAAGGTGTTAATATCTATAGTTTGTCTTTGATAGTTTTCCATTGGGTTTTCTGGGTTAGTGCAAAGGTTGACAAGTGAGCAATACATTACATAGGTAGTTAGCAAGTAATGGGTGACAATTCCCTCCCATTTGAATAGGCCAAGACCTATGATTGGGGTGACTCACTTTCATGACAACACCATATGGGCATAATTTTCCATGTACTTACATTACTCCTTCAATATGACTCATACACACCTCTCACACTGATTAGGAGTAACAGTAATTTGCAAACTTTCAGTAGAGATCTCACTGCTATGCTTCCTGGATAAATATCATAAGATCAGGGTATTGGGTGTGCTGAGTTTGAAATGTCTGAGACAGGAGTTGCTTGTGAATAACAGTGACCCCTTTGCTAATTGGCACTTATGAGCTTTTGTCACACATGCACTGAGCTATGCAGTCATACCGTGCTACAATAGAAAGGCCAGCAAAGAAAAGCGGGAAAGGAAGGATAAAATACTAAATGACAATGGATGAAAGCTTCCATTTCTCTCTGTCTTTGCATTGATGGCTACCAAGAGCTGTAGCTACAGCTGTGGAACCAGGCCATCAGATAGCTGGCTCAGCCTTCCAAATTAGTAGCTTTCTCACATACAGGGAGATGGGTCAAAATTGGAACTGATGTCATGACTTGCTTCCCATCCCATAGGGGATCAATCTCTCTAAGGCTATGTCTACACATCGAACACTGGAAATATTCTTCTGACAACCTCATACTGTGTACCCTTAGGATCAGGTCACACTAACTCCTTCTCTCACTGGAGTGCATTTTTCATACCCTTGAAAGATGTGGTTATGTCAACAGAGCTTCTCAGCATAGATCAGCCTTTAGATGGCTTTTTCATACGAAAGACAATGGACTTTATCCTTTCCTTGATACTGATGGTTGACAAT
>ML677499.1:11460-24670 GCA_007922305.1 Dermatemys mawii | reverse complement strand
CCCCTGTCCTGATCCTCGCTCCTCTCCTGATCCCCCCCTCCCCAATGATCAGACACAGCAGCTGCACTCTTATGTGGTGAGTCCTGCAGCCTATCACTAAACTGCTCTGCCATAACCTGCAGGGTAGCCTCACTAGCTAAGAATCTGGCAGAAGAGAGACTGCGGGGTAGAGAAGGAAAATGTCCTCGGCAGTCACAGCTGGCAGGAGCAGCAAAGACTGAATATCAGACACACTTTTTCACCAGAACAAGAAATGTGTCCAACCTCCTCATATATTCTCAAATTGCTCCCCTTCCCAAGGAAACAAAGGACTGGAGGATAGCTAATGTAATACCAATATTTTAAAAGGGCTCTAGAAGTGATCCTGGTAATTACAGACTGTTCTTCCCTGAAGAGTGTCCAGGTAGGCTGCTGAGAGGGTTATGATGGGGTAAATGAAGTCAGAGGAGACTTGTTCCTCATGGCTTTTCTTTGTGTTGCTTTTGTGACCCTGCTGGAGGAGGCTGAAGCATCATTTGAGTTTATTTCAGTATCTTGGGTTGTACTCACATTGTGACCCTGAGCACCACTGAGTTGAACAGAAGGAAGGTTTTTAAATCAGGTTCTCTCAAATGCTAAAAGTTCAGATGGTTCTTGGAGGTTGCAGACACATGAGCAACCAGAATTTTCACAAGATTTCACACCCACCACTAGAGCTAGATTTTCAACTCCCAGTTAGGCCCCTAAATGTTTGCTCAGTTTTTCATCTTGAGTCAGCCTGAAAGTCTAAATATTTGCCTGGTTTTTCATTTTGGGTCAAAGTGAATGACTATTATTGTTATTATAATGATGTCTAGGCTAGCTAGAAAGCGGGGGGAATAACTTGATATGTCAATTTGCGTGTAAGGTCATGCAGCCTGGGCTTTGAGGTGCACAGTGGAAACAAGCCCACATTCTGCTACATTTTGTTCTGTTTCGGTAGGAAGCTTTGATTTTCATATGGTCTCCAAAGCCCTTCCCAACATCAAGTAGAAGATGGGGGAATTAGGAAAAACATGGACTTCCTGAAATTGCAAGGCAAGAATAATTGAACTTTTTTTGACATAAAGTCATTTTCTTCTGAGTGGGAATCAAACGTAGGCCATGGTAATGAAAATGCCAAATCCTAACCACTAGACAACCAGGGAGCTGGCAATGCTCTTTCCTTCCCATTTATACTACAATTTCTTAAGCTACTATCTAGCCAATTTCTGAAGCTGTTCCTTTGTCCATTCCCTAAGAGAGTAAGATCAGAGAGTGCAGGAACCCCTGTGCTCAGGGTCACAACCAAGGTCCTGAAACAAACTCAAATGACCCTTCCTCCAGCAGGATCACAGAGCAACACAAAGAAAAACCCATGAGGAAAAGTCTGCACCTGAATTCTTTTAGCCCATCACAATCCTCTTCCAGGAAGGACACTGAGTTGCTAGGAGCTCTGGAAGAGAGACCAAGGGAGGGGTGTTGTTCCCCCTCATGTGAGTTGGTAGCATTTTTACTCTATGTAATGGGGCTCTGAGCTTTGCCATCTTGTGAGTTCTGTGTCCTCAACAAAAAAACATAATGCTGATCCCCCAGAGCAGAGGGTGAAGCGGCTCATGAGACAGCTGGCGGAGGAGCTTGCAGTGAGGGCTGCAGCAGAACCCCACGGAGAGGTGGGGCAGTCAGCCTTGAACCACACATGGTGCCCCTTAATCTGCCCCACCATTTCCATCCAGGCTCGGAGGTAAAACTCTGCAGATGAAATTACCCCATCTTCTTCTCCTCTTTGTGAAATACTGTTGCAAATCTGCTGCAGCCTAACCCTGGGCATTGGATTCAATATGCCAGACCATTATTGCTAGCTCCGGGTTAGGGCATTGCCATTGTGATGTCAGGCCATGTTGATTCTAAACTTTCACCAATTTTATTATTGATCCCTTGAAAGGGAAACTTTCCTGAGGTGTCTCCTGCCCTGGGGAAGACACAGAAGGAGCATAAATTGCAGTTTTGGGAAGACACTTTTCCCCCATTAGCTGAAGGTTCTCCCCATACACACATATCCTCTCCCCTGATCTACACTCCAGTGTTATGTCAATACAAGGCAACTTTGGGAGTGTGTCTACACAAAAATTTGGCTCCCTGTGACTGGGTGGGAGGGACCCCATCCAGTGTGAGGTGAGTGCACCCCTTCCTTCAACCAGCCCTCTGACCCTAGGCAGTGAGAGCCAAGGCCTAAAGTCAACAAGGTTGCAGGGCTGAAAGGCCTAGTGGCCAGAGTCTATATGATTTCCCTGATCCACAGAACAATAGGGCCCTGTGGGTCAAGTTGATCCAGCCTCCTTTTGAAAACCTTCCCATGAAGGAGCTTCACAAACTGGGCAGTCTGTTCCATTCTCTGACAGTTCTTATACTTAGGAAGTCTTTCCTGACATTTATCCGAAATCTCCTGTGCTATAGTTTGAACCCATTACCTCTTGTCCTGCCCTCTGTGACAAGAGAAAAGAACTTTTCTCCATCTTTTTTTATGGCAGCCTTTCAAGGATGTGAAAACCACTATCATGTTCTCTCTTTCATTGCCTCTTTTCCATACCAAACATCCGCAGTTCCCTCAGCCTTTGCTCAGAAAACTGAGCTCAGCATTGGCTGTGAATTAAGCCCAGGCTTGCTGGATGAGAGACAAGAATTCTCCCACTGAACCACAATTGTGCAAAATATATAACAGGGACCAGAGCATTACAGCCCCTGCTCGCTGCCCAGACCCCACTGTGCTGCAGGACACAGGGAGCTGACACTCCCAGGAATACTGTGTTTCTGGTCAGGATGCTGTTATTTGGGAGTTCCTTAATGAATGTGCTGGGGAGTAATGGGTTCTGTTTCCATGTACCCTGGGCCTTTGAGGGTTTGGAGAAATGCTGGTGAATTTAAATTGCACAGAGCTGGGGAGCAGGGTGTGCTCCCAGGTAAGTAGTAGCTGTGCTGTGGTGAGACTGAGCAGGTGTGGGGATTGTGTAAGGTGTGGTGCTCACCTGTACATATGTTT
This sequence comes from Dermatemys mawii, assembly GCA_007922305.1. Lineage (NCBI taxonomy): Eukaryota > Metazoa > Chordata > Testudines > Dermatemydidae > Dermatemys > Dermatemys mawii. The sequence goes on along the minus strand of ML677499.1, from coordinate 21,633 downwards.
AATAAAATCTCATTTTTATACCACCCATGCCTGGAAGGTAAGAGGAGTGCCTTGAAGTAACGTGTGTCCTTCATAATCCCCAAGATCAGTGGCTCCCTCATTGCAGTGTTACAGAGAGTATAGCTTGGTGGTAAAGCATTTGACTGTAGGTCAAGAGGTCCCTGTGGTGAGGTGGGGAGACCCTGGTTCTAATCCAAATGTTCCTTTAAGAATAGGCTTTTATTTTTTCATGTAAATATATTTTCAGATCCATTTCCACTATGTTCAGCAGTTCCACTGAATGGAGGGCTTGTATAATGTCTAAAAACCTAGCAAACCTGTCCATCAGCTGAAATCAGATCCAGTCCTCTAATTGTGATTCAGTGTACCCCAGGTAATGCCCTGAACCCCCCATTCACCACTGTTATATGGTTATGATATCATTTGTACAAAGTATGCTTTGTTAGGTATCCTTTGAAAACTCATAATTTACTGAAGATCGTTGTCCTGTTAAAACAAGTGCACCAACACTATCTGTGGAGCTATGAGATTTTACTGAATCTCATGTTTTTTTAACTGAAGAATGTTGTAATTCTGACTCCTCTGTGTCAACAAGGACTGACTGTACTATTAGTAACTGAAGTAACCATTCACCACCAGGGGGACTGTAAACAAAGGATTTGCATGTCATTCCTGAAGACATCTCAAACTTCACGTGCCCAGAAAGTATGAACAAGACATTTACAATTCAGCTGAAAGATGCTTTGAATCTCCTACACAAGGGACTGTTTTCTCTACAAAACAGTGAGGGGAGGAATCCTCAAAGAGAGAGGGAGGGTGTGACGTTATGAGTGTAATATAGAATCTCATTGACAGGTGACAGGGCCAGAAAGAGTTAATGAATTCATGGACTGACCTGACCGATGGCCCAACTTTAAAGATTGCCTTGAAGGATCTGTAAATGACTAGTGCTTTGAATTGCAGCCTGCATGGTTAGAGATAGAAGAGTAGATGTTTGGTCAGGTCATCCCAAATTAAAACATCTGACTGTCATGAATTCCACTGCCTATTGCTTACTGGAACGTTGCTACATGCAGTGAATCATATACATGTAGCGATGTTCCAGTAAAGTACTATACATAGGTCAGTTACACCAACCTTACTTTGTAGCATAGACCTGACTAAAGAATCCCACACACACCTTGGGAGTGAAACTTCACCTGCTCCTCTGCTTTACAGAATCCAAACACAAGCAAAGCTTGTCAGGCCCCAGTGGGGGGTTGGCTAAGAATCAGGTGTGGGCAGACAAAAGGTATCAAGCAGTAGCAGGCACTGTGGCTTAGTTGGTTAAAGCATCTCTTTTTTGTAAACAGGTGACCCTGGGTTCAACTCCCAGTGGTGTCTTGTTGTCTAGCTTTTGGGGCACCTGGTATTGGTGAGTTTCAGAAGACAAGATACACGGCTAGATGGGCCTTTGGGTCCAGCCCAGTGTGGCTGCTCCTATGGAGAGAACACTTCTAAACCCAAGTATTGCAGATGCTCAACCCTTCAGTTCACAAACCATGGGGCTAGTGAGGTGATGTCTACTAACCCTGGGCTTACATTGCAATGGAATCACATCCTTAGAGTGCATCTCTACAGGGAAAAAAGCTCTGTGGCCTGGCTGGCCTGGACCATCTGGGGATCAAGTTATGGAGCTAAAAATTGCAGTGTAGATATTTGGGCTCAGGCTTTAGGCTAAGCTCGGAGACCCTCACCCCTTGTGGGCTCCCAGAGGCTGGGTTTAAGTTCATGCTTCTACACTAGAATTTTATACCCTGCAGCACAAGCCTGCATCAGCTGATCCCAGCTTTGAGACAAGAGCCTTGGGTGTGTTAATGGCAGTCTAGAAGTAAGGTTATCATATGTCTACACTGCAATAAAACACTCATGGCTGGCCCAGGGCAGCTAACTCAGGCTCACTGAGCTGTAAAGTTACAGTGTAGGCCTCTGGTTTCAGGCTCAATGTCCTGCTGTAGGAGCTCACAAGGTTGGGAGGAAGTTTAGCAAGTTAAAATTAAAAACGTTCAATGGAGTATTACCCTGGACTCACTGGCATTTCTCCATGGGTCTGTCTCCTTTGGGACAGGGACAATAACACATCCTGGTGCACTTGCTATTTCAATGGGCGATTTAGGATTTTCATTTCAAACCTGCTGCACAGAGCAGGACTCAAACCTCAGTGTAAATGAAAGAGCCACCCACAGAATCCAACAGCCACAATGTGCCATTTGTGCCACCGGCATGTGAACTGCGGAAGCCCTATGACACCTCCTTCCCCAAGACTCCTCACTCATTCCATCCCCTACTCCCTAGGGGCCCAACCCCACACCACCCCTTCTTCTGGAGGCTCTGCCCCACCCCTCAAAGCCACAGCCTCAGAAAACCTCTTTCCCCCAAGACTCCACCTTGTCCCCCCTCCATCATTCATCCTTACAGCTGGTAAAAAGTGTTGGGGCTATGGCCCTCTAAACCCCCTGTTCCTGCGCCCCTGACACAGAGCCAGGCAGGCAGCAGCATGTGTGTGTGTGTATTGCAAAGACTGCTGTGCTGTGCTGAGCCAGTGAGGGAAGTGAGGGCTGTGTTGGGGTTGTCCCCCTCCCCCTGCCTCCAGACTGGTTGCTTCCAGCAGCTGTGTGAACTTAGAGACTGTGAGCCAACATACTCTCTCTTCCTTAATGCACACACTCCCCCTACACACACATTGCCTCTACACACACACACACACACACACTCTGTCACACACTCTCTGCCCTGCCACACGTACTTCAGTTGAGAAGCAACTGACCATCTTGTAGGATGCCCATGGAACAATGGGATAGAAAAACCTGCATCATGTGATGCTGTTCTGGCCCATGAGCCATTACAAACTCTTCCCAACACGCCCTCCAGCCAGTTGTACAGTGTGATAGCTACCCACAGTGCACTGCTCTCTGGGGCAATGCAAGAGTTGCTAGAGTGGATGCGCTCTGGTGACACAAGGAACACAGTGTTTAATTAAAATACTTCAAGTAAAGTGGCATAAAACTGTAGTGTAGACATAGCCTGAGAATGAGACAGGCCCTTGCTCCCTTTGATGCAAAGGATGCTGAGGCATTGAAACTAAAGAACCACTGGCTTCTCCATAGTTAACAGGATTCAAACCTGTGTGGGGGAAAACCCCAAGAGACTGCAAGGCCATTGCCTTAACCACTCAGCCACAACTACTTACTTGAGACTCTTCTCTCACTACACTCTACTTTTGTTTTGAATGATCATTTCCAATTATTTCCTCAGACCAGCTTCCACAACACACTCACTGCTGAACTATTGTGTAAGTGTGTCCATGACTGAACAGCAAGAATTCCTGCTCATTTCCCTTCTGGCTGGACCATGATGAGAGTGAGTTTGTGGTTAGTGATGTTGCTGTAGATCAGGGGTAGGCAACCTATGGCACAGGTGCTGAAGGTGGCACGTGAGCTGATTTTCAGTGGCACTCACACCAGTCTGGGGGGCTCTACATTTTAATTTAATTTTAAATGAAGCATCTTGAAAACTTTATTTACTTTACATACAACAAGAGTTTAGTTCTATATCATAGACCAGGCCTGCACAACATGTGGCCCGGAGGACAAATGCGGCCCGCACGGGCTCACTGTGCGGCCTGCAGGGGGTGAGTAGGGATGGGGCAAGCCAAGTGGTGGGCTGGGGGGAAGTGGATGGGGGTGAGGCGAGGGCAGGGCTTTTCAGCCCGCAGCTGTTTTTTTCGCAGTAATATGGCCCTCGCTGCTTCTTGAGTTGTGCAGGCTTGTCATAGACTTATAAAAAAAGACCTTCTAAAAATATGAAGATGTATTACTGGAATGCAGAACCTTAAATGAGAGTGAATAAATGAAGACTTGGCACACCTCTTCTGAAAGGTTGCCGACCCCTGCTGTAGATTTTTGTCCATTTCCTGCCTTGATAATTCAGACAGTCCCTTTCCCATCATATCCCCAAATATCAGTGATTGAAATAGCAGGGGGCAGGTTATCACTGGGACACTGAGCTTTTCCAGGGGGTTGGTGGCTCCATTCTTTCCTCACTCCAGAGTAAACTCAGCTTTTTATTCCATCCTTGATGTTTCATGGAATAATAACAGCAGCATGAAGAAAAAGGAGAGTGAAAAGCTCGCTGTCAGGGGAAGGTAGCCACGTCCCCTCTGTCTAACTGTTTTCATTGCAGAAGAGGTTTCAATGGAATTGAATGTCATGGCTCAGACAGGAGACACAGAAAGATTTTACTCTTCTTGGATCTATGCAAAGGAAATTATCTGGGGGAGATTGGGGGAGATTATGAGGATGTTACTTTTTGAGATTAAATGTAAGATACAGAACTAGAGAATTCTTCTTGAAACTGGAGACTTAGACATCCAAGAGGAGTCAGGACGAGGTCTACCCTGACATCTGGTGGTGAATTGTGGCATGTTGTGGAAAAGAGCATCAGGGGCTGATCTCATTTGCATAGGCACACCCACCTGGTCTAGATGGCCTTTGGCTGCTGTAGGATCCCCAGTTTCTCTGTTATTGGGGCAGGAAAAATAAAGTGTTGTTATCCTGATTATGTGACTCAAGGACAGTAGAACTGTCCTTGTCCTTTTTTTAAAAAAAAGATGGAGGGACTCACCATTAACTAAGTCTCTCTCACAAGGAAGGGATATGGCTTCCAAAGGCAAGTGAAGGGGGAGGTTGTGCAGCTTAAGAATGATAAATGCTATTTTTCTAGTGGATGACAGCAGAGTTATTTTTATTCATTTAGGAGTTTGGTTATAGGTTGCAGAGTTGGATTTTTTGTGGGCTAATGGTGTGCCAGTACTGAGATTCCCATACTATGAGCTAAAATCATTGAGTATTGTGTTAAGTAGGAGAGGCATGAAAGATATATTGGTGAGTGGGTAGCAGAGATGCACAGCTTGCAAGCAGAGATGCACAGCTTGCAGGAAGGCTACTGGAGAGGAGCAGCTGGTGGAGAGGTGCAGCTTGAGGTGAAGGCTGCAGAAGAATCTCATACAGAGGCAGGACAGTTGGTTGTCAGAGCACGTAAGTTGCCCTCTATCCACTCCAATTCCACAGTTTGGTGGGCGTGTAAAACTTCAGATGAACATTTGAACTCTGGGGCTGCACTGATCTGGGACAGAGACATTGGGGTTATGGGGCTTTTGGGTTGCTGGACTCAAGAACCAAAGGGAATGACACAGCCCAGTTTGCTTGGGGTGGGTTTTTTGCTCATTGTTTGTGTTATGAATCCTGTTTGTGGTGTTTCCCCAACATAATGTCACATTGTTTCTCTCTGTTAAGAGGCTTTTACATACTCAGACTCTGTGCTTGTGAGAGGGGAAGTATTGCCTCTTATAGGCACTGGGGGTGTGGTACATATTTGTCCTAGGTCACTGGGTAGGGGTCAAACCCATTTTGCATTGTGTTATTGGATCAGAACCCCTAGATACTGAACCTGGCCTTTCTTGCTGCCAATTCTGATGGGCAGGAGGGTTACAGACATAGTTTATTTAAAGCGAGGGAAGTCTAGGAAAGTTTCTGTTTGCAGGAAGCAACATGGTTTGGTCTTTTATTGTACCAAACAGGGAGATGGTTGTTTGTAAGAGAGTACGTACACCTGATGTGAGTGGGATTTGAAACCATGTATACAGAGCATAATGGATTAACAGTCCATCACCTTAACCACTTGGCCACCTCATCAGAGCTGGTAATGAAGGGTCATTGTGCCCTCTTATCTGGGTTTTCAGACCCTCTGAAGGCACAGTCAAGAACCAGGGTTGGGAGTGGCACTGTGGCTTCCTGGGGAGAGGGGTACAAACAGAGGTAAGGGGGGCTGAGGCCAGGCCAGGACCCAGGTTGGGTGCTGGGTTGGAGAAGAGCTGGGTCAGAGTTGGGATGAGTAATGCTTCTTCTCTGCCCTCCATGGGGGATGGCTTGGACCCTGAGGTGCCCCCATGAATTCTCCTCTGCACCCCCCAGGAGGCATGTCCCACAGGTCCAGGGGCAGGATAGTTCAGTGGTTAAAATGTGGGCCTACCAAACCCAGCCTTGTGAATTCAATCCCTGAGGGATCAGCTCTGTAGTGGGTTTGGCAAAGAGACGTAGAGCCAAGCAGCTCATGAGCGTCAGGCTCTCCTTTACTGTATTGCAGCAGGCACCATGGCTTAGTTGGCAAAAGGGCCTGTTTTGTAAACAGGAAATTCTGGGTTCAACTCCCTGTGGTGTCTGAGTGGGGGCTTTTCGTCATGGAGGTTCAGCTCAGTGGTAGGTTGTTTGACTATAGGTTAAATGATCCTTGCTTCAAATACAAGTGCCTACCTGCCCCTGGATTCTTCCACTGCATGCCTCTGACGAAGTGGGTATTAGCCCATGAAAGCTTATGCTCTAATACTTTAGTTAGTCTTTAAGGTGCCACAGAACTCTTAGTCACTTTTACTCCCGAAGGAGACAGCTCCCTTTAAAGCACATTTTGCGTTGGTTCCTGCTACATACAGATGGTTTTGCTGCTGCTGCTCCTTCCAATTCTTGGGCTCTGCCCAGATAAGGAACGACTCAGGGTGTCACTCAAGTGGAGATGGAGATGATTTTTTGGACAGGGTCAGCTACCTCATCTTAAGGGTGTTTGTCGGTCACCTTCTAGTCTGGCGGGTGCTGGGTACATGCAGGCAGCCCCCATTCCGGGGTCTCTCTTGTGGAAATAAAGTTTCTACCCAAAATACCAAAGCTTTTCACCAAAAGTAGGGGGAAAAAATGGCCATGAGGGGACAGCACATAAGGAATGTAACACAGCACCATTCTTAGGTGGTAAGCTAATATTTTTTGTCAAGGTCCAAAATTGTTGGTCAAAGTTCAGCCAGTGTGGCCTCCACTGGTGCATAGGATTCACACACAGTAATTATAATACAGTGGTGCTGGGGTTGTGTGCTTAAGCCTCCTCTAGAGCACCAGGCTTGGGGGATTTTATAGCAGCCTTCAACTAGCAAAAGGCTGGTTGCAAAGAGGGTTGAGCTCAGCTGTTCTCAGTGGTGGCAGATGACAGAATAAGGAGCGATGGTCTCAAGTTGCTGTGGCAGAAGTCTAGGTTGGCTATTAGGAAACACTATTGCCCGAGGAGGGTGGTGAAGCACTGGAATGGGTGACCTAGGGAGAAGGAGGCAGCTCCATCCTTAGAGGATTTTAAGGTCAGGCTTGACAAAGCCCTGGCTGGGATGATTTAGCTGGGGTTGGTTCTGCTTTGAGCAGGGAGTTGGACTAGATACCTCCTGAGGTCTCTTCCAACTCTGATATTCTATGATTCTAAGGGACAGACTGGTGAACTACCAGACTGAACAAGCCATGTTATCGATGGTGACACTAGAATTCAAGGATTATATCACATTATAAAGAATTGTAAATAAAACTGTCATCTGAACTTGAACTTCCTGTTGTCTTCTAGAAATGTCCCTGGGATCCCCACAATCCCCAGGAGGAGTGAACGGAGAAACCCCCAGCACTGCACTGGGCTCAAGGCTGATGCATCAGGGGTTGGGGGAATTGACTTCTTTGCTGCTGAGCAGGAGCCAGGGCAGTTCTCTGGGAATCAAGGATCCCAGCCTGACCCAGCTGCATCATTGCCACCTGGACTCCGGTAAACTTAGACTGTTCCCGAGGCCAGGCAGCTGCTCAGGGAGCTTTCCTGGTGTCACTGGCAGTGCAGGAATATCCCACTGTAAGGGTCTGAGTTCAGCCAATGGGAAAGGCAGCAGCTTTGCTCCCTCCTTCTAAACAGAGCGCCAAGGCCGTGGTTCTGAACCAGGGATCCAGAGCCCCCTTGGGAGCAGTGAGCAGGTTTCAGGAAGGGGTCTGCCAAAATAAACCAGACATCAGGGCTGACATTGGACTAAAATCTGAGCCTTACCACCTGAGACTGAAGCTGCAATAACTTAACTTCATGGGGCCCCTTGTGTTGTGGGGCCCTGCACAACTGCTCTGCTGGATGCCCCCTAATGACAGCCCTGCCTTTTAATCTCCTGGACATGCAGTAAAACAGTTGCTGTGGCACTGGTGGGCTGTGAAGTTTTTATATCATGTTGTGCAGGGGCCACAGAAAGAAAAAGGTTAGGAACCCCGGCTCCAGGGAATCCCGGAGAATAAAGACTCCATCCGACTCCATGCTGCTAACACTCATGATTTTACCTTGAGTCACATGAGAATTATTGTTTTCCTTAAAGCCCCAGCTCCTGGAGTCAGGTGATGATGTGATGATTTCAGCCTTCACTCATAAAGACACAGGACGTTCCTAGCCCTTGTGGCTGTGGAGAAATATTTAAAAATGTCACCCCAGTGCACCCTAAAGGCTCATCAAGCAGAAGGCAAATAAACACATCCCAAAATCTATTAATACAGAATCTCATGATTGTAAAGCCCAGCTCATGATTTTTGGGGAGTCTGACTCAGGGTTTTTGAACGTTCAAGGTTGGCCCTTCTGCAGACTGAGAGCTGGGCCCCCTCCTTCACATCCAGCACCCCCAGACTGTTCGAAAGCATAAACTCTTTCTTCTCTGTCATGCCGCTGTCATGCAGCTTGGAATCCCCATTCCTAGACGGGCTTTTCCACAGACAGTGAAATCCCCACAGGCCTGTTCTGGGGGCTCCTAACCTCATATCACTCCTTTGTGACTCCCAGGGACCCTACAGGGACAGGAGCCCTATGCTGGGCCCTGGGGAACCCCCAAAGCACTTGAGGGGAGGGGGCAGGGACACGAGGTTACCTCAGATGACTCCTGGCCAGGAGCACAGTGGGGGTGCAAAGACAGGGTTCCTGTCCTGGCACTGTGGACTGCACTGCACCCTGGAAGCAGCCAGCAGCAGATCTGGCTCCAAGGTGGAGGTGCGCAAGATGCAGCTCTGCATCCCCCTTGAAGTGTAAACAAGGAGAAAATTTGTTCCTCTTTTCTATGTGGAGCAAGTACAGGCAGGCTGGATTATTTCCAGGGCTGTAGGTAATAAAACACAAGCCAGCAGCAGGCGGTTTCAGTCCATCACCCTCTCAGTTATAAGCCAAGAATGTTTCTGTTTTGACCCTCTGCTCCATGCAGGTTTGTCTGTGGGATCTGTTCACAAGCAGCTGAGTTTGGCTGAAGACATTTTACTCCTGAGGGGATTCTGCACCGAAAAAATAAAATAAAATAAAAATTCTGTAAACAATATTTTAAAATTATGCAAAATGAATTTTTCAATAAATAAATGTGGCGGCTCCAGCATGGCAGAGGGGAGCACAGGCCACTGGATGCACAGAGATGGGAAATTGCCCCGCAGTCCCCTCCCCCAGGACACAGACTTAGTGGTGAGACTGCGCAGCTCTGCTGCCTTCTTCAGGGATCCAAAATGACATGCCTGTGCTGTTGAGAAGGGGTGCATGACTCCTCTTTTGGCGTCCCTTTGCTTCCCCATAAGGGTCATTTTTCTGCAGGGAAACAAATAAATCTTTGGGGGACATGAAGTCTGTGCTTGAGCAGTGGTGCAGATTTTCCAAAGGAGTAAGATTTGAATCTTTCAGGTGGCTTGTTTTAGTTGCAGAGTATTAATCAGGCTGATTCTACTTAGGAACCGTACTGCTCCTCCAGGAAAAAAAGACCCTGCTGCAGAAGAAACCATGTGATTGGAGTCATAGCACATCTGTTGTCTTACAGCAGTGGGATAAGGCTCTGCTGAGCCTTTATTTCTTCCTTTAATCACTGTGTAAGTGTAAACAAGGAGAGAATTTGTTCCTCTTATGTGGAGCAAATAACCCTATGAACAACCCTGCATTTGGTCAACAAGTCAGCACGCAGAACTTTGCTCCAGGCTCAGAGGCCTTTCTTCCTCCAGACTGCAAGACCATGTGAGAAGGATGCCACTTCAGATCCAGCCAATAGAGGGAGCTTCTTAGGAAAGGCCAAGTCCTAAAGAGAAAGGAGTAATATGAAGCAGGACAGGCCTTCCAAAGATTTTGGAGGATAGAACACAGGGAGAAGTTTTATCTGCCTGATGAGGGATTTGCACCCCAAACCCTCAGACTAATAGGCTGATACGGTACCCACGGAGTTAGCCAGGTTCAGACACCAAAAGGCCACATTGGTGTAGTCAAGAAAAAGAACCATTAGACCAAAAAGCTGCCCAG
>ML677499.1:0-11450 GCA_007922305.1 Dermatemys mawii | reverse complement strand
CAGGTTTACTCTTTTCAGCTTCCTCTAGCTGTCCAGCAAGGAGCTCCTCTTTCTGCCACTGGCCTGTCCCTGGATAATCCCAATCCCCGCATGAGAGAGGGTGGTGACATCAGTGGAGAAAGCACCTTGGAATCAGCCTGGGGAAGCTGGAGGAGTTGGGCCAGTCACCTTTCACAGGCTTGGGCTCATAGTCACCGACTTTACCCAGTGCCACTGGGTGCTCATGCCACTCCACCCTGCCCCCATTCCAACCCCTTCCCCAAATCCCCAGCCCTGCCTCCTCCCACATTTCCCCTCCTACTCTTCCCTCCCAGGCTTACTGTGCAAAAGACCTGTTTCCTGCAGCAAGCCTGAGGTGGGGGTGGGGCAATAAGTGGAGTCATGGCGTGCTCAGGGGAGCAGGTGAAGTTTAGCTAGAGTGCGGGGAGGGCTGCAAGATGCAACCCTCACAGGCAGCAGAGGAATCACTCCCCACCCCAGCTCAACTCTGCTCCATCGCCTCCTCCTCCCCGAGTGCACCGCCATTCCACTTCTTCCTCTTTGCTCCCAAGTGTGCTGCATGAAGCAGCTGTTTCAGGGCAAGCCTAGGGGGGAACGGAGCAGTGGTGCACATAGGGGAGCAGGTGGTAGAACACAAGGAGCTGCTGGTGGGTGCTGAGACCCACCAATTATTTCCTGTGAGTGCTCCAGCCCCAAGATCCATGGAGTTGATGCCTAAGCTTGTGGCCTGGCCTCCTCTTCCCTTGCAGACTGGCCTACACAGGCCAGCTCTTCCAGCTGGCCTCCTTTGCGTGAATTGCCAAAGGAGAAAGTGAGGTGGGAAAGGGACAAAAGTGGAAAGTACAGCTGAGGAAGGCAGGGGAGAAGCTGTAGGGTTAGTAGAGCACCATTCATTCTGCCAAAGCCTGGGGAGGGGCAGTTGGCTTCTGGGAGGTAGAGTCCTATGCCTGTCTCTTGGCTCCCCAGGATGTCGACATGCAGTGAAGGAGAAGAAGGGGGTCCAGGGTGGATGGAAGATTTGCAAAGCTGCGTACGGAGTGACCTGGGCCAGTGTTCTTTTGTGGCCAGGCTGGGTGTGGAGCAGCGAGATTCACTTCTCCTTAGTGGCCACATAGCTGGGGGTTTAGCAGACCCCTTCACCCTGGGCATGTCATCCTGGGCTTTCTTTGAGGAGTGCAGCTATGCCTTGAACTCATGAGTTTTCCTAGTTTCAGAGGCAACACTTGCAGAGGGAGGGATGTGGGGTCATGTGCCCACCTGGGTTAACTGTCCCTGCTACATCATTCTGTGTTGCCAGGCTCCCTCACTGCACAGCAGCTGCTGGAGGGGTAAGTGGAGCAGGGCTGCCTTTTCTGTTTCCTCTCCCTGCATTGTTCACACCTGGGAGATGCTGTTGATTAGAAGGGGGTGGGGCTGAACCTTGAAATTGTGCCCCCCTTTCAGGAGACTCTAGTCATCTGTGCCCAGTTTCCAGCTCCTCAGCCAGAGGAAAAAGTGGTATCCTGCGCCTGAGTGGCCAAACTTTACTTTCTTTCTCATGAAGGGGAGAAAAAAGAATCGCTTTTCAAAATCCCAGTCCTGCCATTGACCGAGGTGGGACTTTCTAAGTTCCTGCTATAGTGGAGGATTTAGGGTTAGTGGGGCCTCTGCATAAACTCCATGCCACCTTCCCCTTTCACCCCAGCCCTGGTATGTCTCCAGTAGCTGCAGTCCCCCAGTAGCAGCAAAGGAAGTTTCCACCCATCCAGGAGACCCCAGCCTGGGACTAAAGTCAGCTTCAGGCTTCTCCTCTCTCCCTTCTTGGAATCAAGTTCATTTTTTCAAGTTTTTACCATGTGTTAAAGCAGCCTGAACCCCCGGAGTCTGGATCAATGACACAAGTTCCCAGTGTCTCTATGGAAGACAATTGGTAAAATCCCAGATAAGTGAAGTTGAATCAGTTCCCAGCCTGAGTCCTTTGCTCTTAATCCTGAGGATATTGTCCCACCAGGAGGCCATGTCCTACCTCTCTTTCACACTGAAGCACAATTTTCTTTGTACAGACACAGGAACAGAACGATCTTTCTCTGTCCTTGTGTAAAGCAGGGTGTCAAATTCCCTGGAACTTTCCTCTTCTGCAAAGGAAACATGAATGAGCAGGGGGTCCTGGGCACATCCAGCCCTGGCAGTGAGATGTTCCCTCCCCTTTTCCTTCATGCTGCTGTTGTTATTTCATGGATTATCCAGGAAGGGGGAAAAGGTGAGTTTACTCCAGTGGGAGGGAAAAAAGGACCCTGAAAATCTCAGGGCCTCAGGGAAAACCCAACTGATGCTACCAGGAAAACTGCGGTGCTGCAGATCTGCATGGGAAAGGGACTGTGTGAACTGTGAAGGTGGGGAATGAATAACAATCCACAACTAGATCCACCTCATTTGCCACTACCACAGGCTAATCATCCTGCTGATAGAAGGGAAACCGGGAGTGATTCTTTGCTGTTCATCCATAGAAACAGTGACCCAATTTCACCCCAGTGAATGTGCTGGGAAAAGCTGGACTTTTCAGGCAGGTGGAAAGAGCAGATCCTAGGAACACCTGGAGCTCCCCATCCCACTTTTGACACCAGGGTCAGGGGCTGAGGTGCTTACAGTGCCCCCCACCACCATAACCTTCCAGCAGGGGGTGGCAGAACCACCCACCCAATGCTGGGGAGAGGGCTGAGAGTATCTCTGCACCCTGAATCCAGGGCACAGACTTTCTCTCCCCACACATAGAATCTGGCCCTGCTGCAAAGTGACCCCTAAGAACCAGCAACCTCCAGGACAGCAGGTTTGGCCCTCACAGCAGGAAATGTGTGGCACATGCTGCTGTTAGGCCACTGGATGCTCTGGAGACAGGAGGGCTCTGAGTAAATCATCTAGCCCACCTAGAGAGGTAGCTCAGTGGTAGAGTACAGGCTGTGTATGTGTGAGGCCCTGTGTTCAATCCCCAGCATCTCCAACTTTTCCTTTGCTTACACCCAGCAGGGAAGTGACCTGGCAGTCTCTCTGCGTGACTTTTCAATCCTGCTCAATGAGTGATGAGTGTCAATTGCTTGGAAAGTCTGGAGGGCTTTCTGCTTCTAAATCACCTGGGTACTTTCAAGATTCCCACCCACTGTGCAGTGTGGGGCAATGGTAGATGAGAAGGGAGAAGCCTCCAGCACTGCAGGGAAGAGTCCCATCTGCACAGGTGGAGAGGCAAGGAAAGGGGCAGTCAGTACTCAGAGAGCAGAAAGGACAGTGACTAACACCCACCAGGGGACAGTCTTTTTGAGGTCAGTGCAGGTGACTTGGGATGGTGCTGACAATGGGTCTAAAAAAGGCTGGAGCCAATGACAGATGAGACCAGGGAAGGGGAATGGCAGCTCCACCAATGGCCCTAGGGGCTCAAATGCCCCAGTTATAGGCACCCTGGCCAGTCCTAGAGAGAGGAAAGACAAAAAGGCGTCCAGACCCCCTACAGTGATCCCCTGGAGAAGAATCTGGTAGGGTAGGGGTCTTCAAACCATGGCCCAGAGGCTGGATCCGGCCTGCAGCTTCGATTTGTCCGGCCCCCAAGCTGAGCAGGCATACCAAGCAGGCAGGTGGGAAAGCCACCGCTCCCCCTGGCGTGAGCTGGAGTCAGCGGCCCCATGTGTGGAGGGGCGAGTGCCCCAGTGGCATGGCTGGACGAGCAAAGGTGGGGGCAGTGGTACAGCTGGAGGAGCAAAGGGTTAAATTTTAACTACAGCACTGAACCAAACAGGCCCAACCAACAGTGGGAATCTGGAGCTTCTCTTAGCAATGTCCAGCCAAACTTTTGAATATGTGTATTTGTATGATACAAATCTGTGAGTTTTTAGACATAAAATTAAAAAAATAAGTAAAATGATTTTTACTGTATTGACAAATAGTGTGTGTGATGTCACAGTCCCTGCACTGATTGCACGGCTACTTGTACACCTGGTTTAGAATTTAATGCAACACTGACACAGGAGAGCAGTGGTCGTCAAAGTGGGGTGTGCGCACCCCCAGTGGTGCGCAAGACCACCCACGGGGGAATATGGTGGCCCCAGAGGCAGGAGGGGCCAGGTGGCTCCAAAGCAAGCACCTCAGCGGCCCTGGCCAGAGGAGCCGGCACCGCAGCGCTTGCAGAGAAGCTGCTGCGGCAGCCCGGCTCCTCCTGCCTTATTGGAAACCTCCCAGTGGCGGGAGGAGCTGGGTTGCCCCCGCGGCTCCTCTGCAAGAGCCACAGTGGCCCCGCCTCCGGGAGCCACAGCAGGGACCAGCTCCAGGGGGGGCAGTTAGGGGAAGGGGTCCCAGAAGGGAGATTCAGGGGACAAGGGAGAGTTCTGAGGGGACAGTTGGGGGCAGGAAGTGGGAGGGAGTGACTGGGGTGGGGCTTCCCCTGTGGGGGTGGGTCCTCAAAAAAAAATTTCTGCGAGGGGTGCAGAAGTTAAGAAGTTTGGAGACCCCTGCAGTACAGTAGTGTTGTTTTTAACGCCGGATATATTTACATATATTTAATTTTTTTCACAGTCACTTTGGCCCGTGAAGCCCCTTCAAAAATCTCTGTCCCTCATCTCATAAGGTTTGGAGACCTCTGTGACAAGGAGTGCGGTGAAGGTTCCTTCTGGACAAATGGGAGCTGAAATCCCTCAGCGTCCTGGAATTTAAGTAATGCCAGCATCAAACCCTGCATAGGTGTGGGCTGAGGGGCATCACCAGAAGGTTGGGCTGGACAAGGGTGGCAGGTTTGTATAAGTTTTGGTGGTGCCTAGAATGGGACCAAGTCCTGCCCAACCCCCCTCCCCCACGTGCCTAAGGCTTTGTGAGGGAGTTGGTTGTGGAAGGGAGAGGGGTTGGACTCTGGGAGAGAGGTTGGGTGTGGGGTCTGGGCTTGGAAAGAGGTCCGGGAAGCAGGCTCTTGGAGGGAGTTTTGGTGTGGGGTTGAGGTCTGGGCTGGGGATATGGGAGAGGGTGAGGCATTTACCTCGGGTATCTCTCCAAAGCAACCCACACTTCTCTGGCAGCAGCCCCTAGGTGGTGGACCAGGCAGGTCTTTGCCCACCTCTGCCAGCAGACCCCTCCCACAGCTCCCATTGCCGTGTTCGGTAGAGTCTGCACTCAGGGCGGGGGCAGTGTGTGGAGGCCCCCTCTGCCTCAGTGGCCACAGGGACATGACAGCTGCTTCTGGGAGTGGCATGCCATGTGGAGTGAAGGTGGGCAGGAAGCTGCCTTATCCCCATTCTGCTGCCAGCAGTGGGGGTGGAGGTCCCTGGGCCCTTTTAAATTGCCCGGGGGTGGCAGGCGGGACCAGCAGGGACACACCCAACATTGCCTTGCACAATGATAAATCTTGGCACAGGACAGAAATGAAATGGTGGAAGAACCTAAGAAATTAAAAGCCTCCGGATTCCTCTGTGTGCATTGACTCCAAATGGGCAATGTAATTTGACTCGCTTTTTGTCTGCAGTGAGTAAAATATCAGGACAATGCCATCCCAGTGATTGTGACACTGGGTTGGAGGAGCTTTGATCTTATTCAAATGTAATTAGCATGTTACGCTTGTGTTTTTAAAGGTGGCTTCCCCAAGCAAGTACAAGTTGTCCTCCCTACAGCTGGGTGATGGTGGGCAGCAGGGGATCTCTCAGATATGGGGGGAATCTCTCTGAGCCCCACTGTTAGTTCTCCATCCTTTCTTCCCCTAACCACGCACACCCCTGGCCCACTCCTTATCAATGTTTTAGAGTGACCCCTCCCTCCCTTTATAGGATACAGACTGACTGGGGCTCCTCTCTGCATGGCCCCAATGGGGAAGGAAAGAGACTGGTGCGGGGGAGAATAGACGGACAGAAGGAGTCAAATGGGGCTAAATCAGAATAGGGGAGATTTTCTTCCAGTATAAATACACTGGAGTCTCATCGCTGAAAGACCACATCTTGAGTTAGGTTTGTACCAGCAGCCGTTCAGAGAGTGAGAACTGCTGATTCCCCAAGTTTGTGTAAGAAGCAACTGCATAGCGCAAAAGTGACTCCTACTGGGGTTATGAGTTCAGCCCTTACCTGGAGCACTGGTTAGTGCTACCCTTGTAGCTTCCCCAGCTTGCTTTGTCTTATTCCCATGGAAAGTGCCATACTAGGATAATGAGAGTAAGTTTTAAAATGCAGAGGTTGGTGCATAGCTTGGGAGTCGCCCCTCCTCCATGATGCCCTTTGCTCCAGGTGGATTGTTCACTAACAGAGAGAACTGATTTATTTGTTACGGAGAAAGCTGCCAGGACAGGTCTCTGGGCACCAGATCTCCCTGCTTCTTCCAGCACATTCCTGTCTCCAGCTCTGCCCCACCTTCTGCTGTAGGAGGGTCTTATAGGCACTGAGAGGGAGCTATTTTCAAGCCTTCTTAGCGTAGTAGGCAGGGCATCACTCCCATAATCTGAAGATCCTGCATTCAAGCCTCAGAGAGAGCAATTGTTTTTGGTTCAGAGATTAGAGCAGAGCGGTTTCTAGACACCATCCCGTCCAGCTAACTAACACACACACACACAGGCTTTTCTGAAGCATTAACGTTTCCTTCTCCTTTATGACTCTTTAATGCAGCTGCAAATACTGATCCCTAGAGGCCTCTTCCCACAGAGCAATGAGGAAAATGGGGGTGGCCAGGTTGTTGTGGGCAAGTTGTGAAAGGGATGCACCGAAAATCCATTTGGGCCAGTACCCCGAAACCTCACCCGCAAGAAACTTTGACTCTTGCTGACTGTGATGCTGAGTTTCCGCTGCCTCAGCATCCTTGACCCACCACTGGAGGTTTGTTCTTAGACCCCTGTTCATATTTCAGAGCCCAAATGGTTCATCACTGTCCAGCCACTCACCTTCTGCCCCAGGTGAACCAGCTGGTGGGCTGCATCCACCCGCAAACAGCTGATACTGGCAGTTCTCAAACTTTTTGTTGTGGCAGCCCTTTTTCTGTTCCCCATGAGCTGCTGTGACCCATGTGTGTCCACCGAAATGCCACTGAATAGAACGCTTCCGCTTTTGGATGCATTCCGGCGGACATGCTGTGCGCTTCAGAGTGTCCCCTGAAAATCCACCGAAACTGGAAACATTCACTTCAGTGGCTTTTTGGAGGACTCTCTGAAGCATACAGCATGTCCGCCGAAATGCTGCCAAAAGTGGAAGTGTTCTATTCGGCTGCACTTCAGATGTACAGGGACCCCGGGGGTCGCAACCCCCAGTTTGAGAACTGCTGGCTAATACCGCTCCCCTAAGAGCAGCAGCCACAGCTGTTGGCAGCGAATCCCTGCCTAAGGCTTGGGGGAAGGAGCTGGGATCACCTTCCCCACACATCGAGTCTCCCTGGGTTTGAACACATTTCTCTCTACACCTGATTTCAGGTCAGAGCCCCTCCCCGCATTGCTGCTTTACGCCTCATTCCTGTACAGATGTGAAAACAAAGAAACTTTGGGCAACCACTTAAAGCTACTTCCCTGAAGAGTTTTTAATGTAATAATTGATGCCTCCAACCACCATTAAGAACAGCTGATTTTATCCCCAGGTGCATCATCCTCCTCCATAACCATGTCATCAGAATCACCGGGATGACGGCTTGAAACTTCTGACACTCCACACTTCTCCTCATTCATGGGTGTGACCCCCACGTGGCTGGGGTGAGATCCATTTCCTCCCAGTTTTCCCACCTTGGGGGTTTGCCTCCCCTTCCTGGCCCCGCCAGGCCCTGTTGACTCCTGTTCACCTGTTGACCCCTGTTCAACTCCCTGTTGAGAGTGCACCTCCCCCAGCCCAGCTGTACCCCTGTCTCTGGCTCTCCCACAAAACTCTTCCCTGGCTCCGGGAGAGGGTCTAAAGGCCCCACGCGAGTTACAACATCCAGGGCACATTCACAGCCCGGCTCCACATTCCCCTGCACAACTGTCACTTCCGCTCCTGGGAGAGTGAGGAACTACATCTCCCTGCCTGCCCCGGGGGGTGTTTCTACCTTCTCCAACCCAGGTAAGGGATGCTGACCCTCCCCCACCTCTTATCCCCTCTCAGCTGCACCTCTCAGGAACTACATCTCCCAGACTGCCCTGGGGGGTGCTTCCACCTTCGCCAGCTCAGGTAAGGGATGTCTCCCAGGCCAGGCTGACCCTCCCCCACCTTTCATCTCCTTCCAGCCAGCAACTCTCAGGAACTACATCTCCCAGCCTGCCTCACTGCAAAACAGAGTTTTCCTGGGCTGGGGGCCAGGCAGGGTGTTTGTGACTGGCTGGATTTCACTATGGGAAAAGTGGGGGGAGGGGCTGGTTTCCTGAATCATTAGACTAAGGAGACCCTAGAAGTGAATACAGCCATCAGTGGTGCAGCAGGCGTGTACTAGGCCCATAACCCAGAGGCTGATAAATCAAAACTATCCTCTGCTAGTTTGTGTGCTGTTACTTGCAGCCTTCAAAATAATTTAGCCTTCCTTTATTTGCTCCACAGAGGAATGAGGAACTAATTCTCTCGCTGCTTACACTTCCACAGTGATTAAAGGAAGAATTAAAAGCCCAGCAGAGTCTTATCCCACAGAAACCTTATCCCACTGCTGTAAGATAACAGATGTGCTATGACTCCAATCACATGGTTTCTTCTGCAGCAGGGTCTTTTTTTCCCAGAGGAGCAGTACGGTTCCCAAGTAGAATCAGCCTGATTAATCCTCTGCAACTAAAAGAGGCCACCTGAAAAATTCGGATCTTACTCCTTTGGAAAATTTGCACCACTGCACAAACACAGACTTCTTATCCCCCAAAGATGTATTTGTTTCCCTGCAGAAATATCACTCTTATGGGGAAGCAAAGGGAAGCCACAAGACGGATCCTGCACCCCATCCCAGGAATGTGGTTTTGGATCCCTGGAGAAGGCAGCAGAGAGATGTAGTCTCACCACTGAGTCCATGTCCTGGGGGAAGGGGCTGCAAGGTGATTTCCCATCTCTGTGCATCCAGTGGCCTGTGCTCCCCACTGCCATGCTGGAGCCTCCACATTTATTTATTGACAAATACACTTTGCAGAATTTTAAAATATTGTACACAGAATATTTATTTTATTTTATTTTTCAGTGCAGAATCCTCTCAGGAGTAAAATTTATTCAGCCAAATTCAGTTGCTCTGTAAATAGATCCTACAGACAAACCTACGTGGAGCAGAGGGTCACAGCGGAAGTGTGATGGGCCTATAACCGAAAGGTCGATAGATTAAAACCATCCTCTGCTAGCTTGTGTGTTATTACTTACAGCCCTGGAGATAATGCACCTGCCTGTATTTCTTCCACATAGAAAAGAGGAGCAAATTCTCTCCCCATTTACACTTCTAGGGGGGATGTGGCGCCGTATCTTACACACCTGCACCTAGGAGCCAGATCTGCTGCTGGCTGCTTCCAGGGTGCAGTGCAGTCCGCAGTGCCAGGACAGGAACCCTGTCTTTGCACCCCCCACTGCGCTCCTGGCCAGGAGTCACCTGAGGTAACCTCGTGTCCCTGCCCCCTCTCCCCAGGTGCTTTAGGGGTTCCTCAGGGCCAAGCATGGAGCTGCTGTCCCTGCAGGGTCCCTGGGAGTCACAAAGGGGTGATGTGAGGTTATGAGCCCCCAGAACAGCCCTGTGGGGACTCAGGCCTGTGGGGAATTCACTGTCTGTGGAAAAGCCCACCTAGGAATGGGGATTCCCAGCTGCATGACAGAGGCATGATGGAGAAGAAAGAGTTAATGCTTTCGAACAGTCTGGGGGTGCTGGAGGTGAAGGAGGGGGCCCAGCTCTCAGTCTGCAGAAGGGCCAACCCCAAACGTTCAAAAATCCTGAGTCAGGCTCCTCAAAAATCATGAGCTGAGCTTTACAATCATGAGATTATGCACAATTAATATCTTTGGGGATCTGTTAATTTATTTTCTGCTTGATGAGCCATTAGGGCAGACTGGGGTGACATTTCGAATCTTTCTCCACAGCCAGAAGGGCTAGGAACGTCCTGTGTCTTTAAGAGTGAAGGTTGAAATCATCACATCTCCACCTGACTGCAGGAGCTGGGGCTTTAAGGAAAACAATAATTCTCATGAGACTCAAGGTAAAATCATGAGTGTTTGTAGCACTGAGTGGGATGGAGTCTTTACTCTCCAGGGTTCCCTGGAGCTGGGGTTCCCAACCCTTTTCTCTCTGTGGCCCCTGCCCAACATGGTATAAAATCTCCACAGCTCACCCATGCTACAGCAACTGTTTTACTACATGTGCAGTAGATTAAAAGGCAGGGCTGTCACTAGGGCTTGGCCAGCAGAGCAAATGTACAGGGCCCCACAGCACAGGGCTCCCCATAAAGTTAAATTGCTCCGGCTTCAGTCCCAGGCGGTAGGGCTCAGATTTCAGCTTTCTGCCCTGAGCCCCAGTGAGTCTAACACCAGCCCTGTTTTCTGGGTTATTTTGGCAGACCCACATACTCTGAAACCTGCTCGCTGTCCCCGCAGTTCCTCTCTCTGCCCTATCGGATTCTGAGTCCCAAGGTTTCTGAGGTCACTTTGATTGCACGCTCTTGTTTAAAGAAACAGTCTTAAAGTCTGCATCTGCCTTGCCAGCTCCTTTCAAGACCTTTGCATTATATTTATATTATAGCATTCTGGTGACACACTGATTTCCTGTGTTCTTTTACAGACTTAACCCAAAAAAGTCCATGAAATATTATCAAGAAATAGAAAACGAAGAAAGTCAAAGTGTTTGTGAAAATGTTCATGGTTTCAAAAGCCACCTCTTGGGTCCATGAACCCTGATCCAGACACATTCGCGCCAGACTGGGCACTGGGAGGTAACATCCAGTTGAGAGACAAAGTTTCCTTCTTCCCCAGCAGCAGGGGCAGCAAAGCCAGTGTCACATCAGCTGGCCGGGCCCATGTCCAGGACGGGTTGGGTCCATTTCCAGAACCTCGGAGACAGCCTGGCCGGAGGCTCCGTAGGACTGACACGTTGTAGACCTGAGTCTGAGAAATGAAAAGGGAGGGACACCGAACAAGTCAGCACAACCCACTGCTTTTCATGGGGGGTTTGTAAAATGAACAAAAATCCTCAACGTTTTAGTTCTGGGTTCAGATTTCCACTGGAAACCACAAAGGTTTCTTGAGCGATTAAAAAGACCTCCCACAAACACAGCTGGAATTTTCGGTCTGACTCTGCTCTGCTCACAGGAAATCAGCCCTTCCTGGTCCCCCAGGGAGACTGTCTCTAGGCTTCATTCCATGTGTGTCTCTCCTGAAGACAGGCTCTGCTGGAGGATGGAGTCCCTGGTGTGACACACGCTTTGGTTCATGCTCTGTTTTTTGGGCCCGGAGTGCCTGGGCACCAGGAATATTCCTGGCCCGGGGCCTGGCTCCAGCACTGTCTGAAGACAGGTCTCCCCACGTGGCTACCAGCTCCTCCCTGCTGCCCCTGCACGGGATGGGTCT
>ML677498.1:156723-174545 GCA_007922305.1 Dermatemys mawii | reverse complement strand
ACCCCGACCACATCATGGCCCCGCCGCGCCGGGCGCTGCACAGACCCTGACCACATCATGGCCCCGCCGCGCCGGGCGCTGCACAGACCCCGACCAGATCATGGTCCTGCCGCGCCGGGCACTGCACAGACCCCAACACAGATCAGGGCCCTGTCGCCAAGCACAGACCCTGATGGAGCTGGGCATCTGATATCACCAGCCTGCTCCGCCTCTGTCCTTTGTCTGTCCCAGGCAAACAAGCCGTCCTCTGGCTGATCAGGTCAGCGGGATCCTCTCCCCAGCCCATTGTCCTCCCACTGGCCAGAACCGGCTGGGACTCCTGAACTGGGCTCTTGGTCACCAGGTCACCGGTCGTGTCCATTCTCCAGGCCGGTGGCTGGCCTGTGTAACAACCACCTCCCTCTCCCACCTCCTCATTCAACCGTAACCCCCAGGGAAACTGAGTCCCACCCCTGCATGCAAACCAGTGATAACAGCAAGAAACATCCCCTCTCCACGCTTCAGCACAGCCTCCCGGGCTGCTGACAGGTCCGCACTGTCCGGAGCTGCTGGGATGCGGGTGGCGGATTGCTGGATCTGGAACACAGGCTCATGGCTACCCCACACGAAGTGGGACTGCACATATAGGTCAGCCCAAGGACAATGTCCTTGCAGGCAGCTGGGCTGGTGGGGAAGGGGCTCACTCTAGGGAGAGGCTGGAAGGGGTTAACAGTCAGATTGCTTTGGCAAAGGGGGGCCTGATCCTGAGCAAGTGTAGGGCTTCCTGCAGATTCCCCTCAGCCGGGGGCTCGGCCCTGACAGCCCCGTCCCTAGTCCCACTGCAGGCGGCTCTGTCTGCACCAGGCAGGGGAGGGGCCTGGGGGGGGCGGGCTGCTCTGTGCACTACTGTTAACCTGTAAGGGGCTAATGGCTGCCAAGAAGCCAGTCACAGACCTGGCTAAAGCTGCTGGCCGTGGTGAGCCCCCTTCAGCCAGGGTGAATGGAAGGAGCGATTAAGCGCCTTTATGGTGTGATAGCTAGAAATAGTAGGTCACCACCCAAGGCACTGGGTTGCCTGGCAAGGTCTGCTCAAGGCTGGGATAGCGGGGGGGGTCAGGACCTGTGTAATGGGGAGCCAGGGCTTGGACACCAGGGGGCTGCACCACAGTGGCCCCAAACCCCACACCCTCCAAAGAGGCCACTGTAGGGCCGCTGGCGTTTCCCTCGTGCGGGTCTTTGTGCTGAACTGATGATGGACTAAAGGGGGAAGATGGGACCCGCAGGCGCCGATGGATGGGCTCAGCGCCCCACTCCCCCAGCACAAGCAGCATCTCCTGTGATTGATCACCCAGCTCGTCAGCTGACGAGGGCACTGGTCATGTGACCGCGGCAGCGGCCCAGCCTTGGTGATGTCATGAGCGTGGCTGACCGCGGCGGGCTGTCCGGGGATTAGTGCTGAAGTAATTAAGATGGAATTAAAAATTAATTCTTTTCTCCAGCGCGGTCGCAGCGCAGGGCTAAGCCGCAGGTTGCAGCCTTTGTGTGAATTCAACTGGCGGGAGGCGGATTAACGGGCTGTGAAGCGCCGGGCAGGAGCAATGAGCGGGGATCGAGATCTCTCGCTATGACGGGGCCCATCCTTGTTCGATGCCCGAGGGGCGCAGACTGGCACATTCGCCGCCCCCTGCTCCAGGACTAGACCCTTCTGAGGGCTCCGCTTCTTCCTCCCAGGGCCTGGGGGCTGGGGGGACCCGCGCAGAGCTCCTGAGCGGGCACTAAGACACGCTCTCCCTGTGGCACTGGCAGCCCTGGGCACACGGCAGGCCGGGTGGGGCCGCCAGGAGCCCTGCTGAAGGCAGGTGGGAGGAGGGTGGGGCCTGGCTCGTCAGGGTCTGGCAGACAGACTTGCAGACCTGTGTTGACAGATGCCAGCAGAGAGGCGGGTGCACCCCCTGGTCTCGCACAGCTGCCTGGCCGAACCAGCCCAGCCCCTCACCGTGTGCCCCCTGCAGCCCCTCGCCCGCTGACACAGCCGTACGTTCTAGAGAGGACAGTGCCCTCCTGCCTCGGCAGCAGCCGTTCAGACCAGGAGCCCCCCAAGCCCAGTGTCCTGTCCCCCACGCGAGTGCTTCAGGGAGAGAGGAAAACCCCACCACACACCTGGCCCCAGGCCACTGCTCAGACCTAGCTCGTGCTCCAGGAATTTCGGTTTTAATTCTCCTCTGTGCTGGGAGAGGCTCCAGTGGGCTGCACCCGGGACAAGGTTTGCTGTGTTGATGGGGTGTGGGACAGCCTCAGGGAGGGGCTCAGGTGGGAAGTTATTTGCCAGTCGCACTGGTGGCATGAGATCTGAAGTGTGGAAGGAAAGGTGAGCGCTGGGCATGGCTGAAGGGACAGCACAAGAGTCCGGGGACACATCCTTCCTTGCCCTATCGCCCCTGGGGGCTGGCCAGCTGAGCTGTAGAACCAGTGAAAGGCAATGCTTCAGACCCATGGAACTCCCTGCTGCAGGATTTCTGGGCATTGAGACAACGACCAAAACTGAGCTGCAAGAAAGGGCTGTATAATCTTGGGTACCTCATCATGCCGGGGTGAACCAAACTCGTGTATGAGGGAGCAGCGAGGAACACACATGCTTACCCTCCTCCCCCACACACGTCTAGCTGTGTCACAGGGTCTTTGTCCGGCCAAGCAGGGATGCCCTGCAGGCCCAGCCTGGCCTGGCCAAGTCTCCTCTGCCCGTGGGCTCCTTGCTGGGTACAGGAGAGGCCCTGGCCCAGGGAGAGCTGCGGGAGGCGCCCGTGGCAGAGGATGGCTGGGAACAGGAGAAGGATGAATCGGGCTGGCGACCCCCTAAGGGGGATGAAATGGGTCATTGGCACGAGTTGATTCAAGCTCGTCAGGCTGGGGGAGGCGCTCGGTGGCCCTGCCCTGTGCACACGTGGGCCCTGGGCCGGGCAGAGCCCCTGTGGCTCCCCTCGGGCTGGGACCTAGGGGCCAGAGCCGGAGGCGACCTGGCAGAGCCGGGCGATGCCGGGAGCAGGGGCTCCGCACGCTCGGGGGGCTGGCTGGGGCCGGGGAGGACGCCAGCCCCAGAGCAAGCGCAGCCAGCCGTGCGTGGGCGTCGTCTCTCGTTCCTTCCTGACGACACGTCCCAGCCATCTGGATGCTGCATGGCGAGGCGGTGTCCCAGAATGCTTTGCAGCACAGGCCTTGGCAGCCCGCCATCGGGTCGCCATCTCCCCTGCCCCGCCGCGCACAGTGAGCCCAGAGCCGGGCGGGAGCCAGGCCGGCTCCTCCTGCCACTACAGGGTGGGGGATATGCCCGGGGGCAAACCCCGGAGCTGGCAGGACGCTCCCCATTGGCTCCAGGGCTCTGGGACCCTGCCACCAGACAGACAACGACCACAGGATCATCCCCCCCTGCCCCCGGCACTGACTGGCAGGTTCAAACGGGCAGCGCCCACCACTTAGACTTGGGTCTGCAGCCCAGGCCTTCGCCAGCCCACGGCAGCAGGGCACTAGCAAGGCAGAGCAGGAGGAAGAGGGGGCCAGCCCCCTAGCCTGCCTGCCCAGCGAGCCCAGCGATGCCACCTGGCCCCCTTGGACCTGAGCCGTGGCAGGGGCTGGGAGCATGGCAGAGGCTGGGGCCGGGGCAGGGGCCGGGAGCTGGTCTTGCAGGTGCCAGGGGCATGGCAGGACTGGGCACATGGCAGGGGCTGGGCACGTGGCAGGGACCAGGGGCTGGTCTTGCAGGTGCCAGGGGCAAGGCAGGGCCGGGCGTACTGACTGGGAGCATGTGGCAGGAGCAGGAAGGGGCCCCAGCCGCGAGGTCTCTAAGGCTTTTTGAGCCTCTGCCTTGGATTTTCTCTCCGGCCAGCCAAGCAGAAATCTCATTACAGCCGAGCACGAAGGCCTGTCCCCAGAGCGCAGGGCTGAGAGGAGGGAGCGGGAGGCTGGTGCAGGTGGAGAGGGGCTGGGGAGGAGTTTGAGACACCAAGCAGCCACTCAGAGTGCAAAGGAGCCAGGAACGAGGCTGCTCCATCCTGCCCTGCTGCAGCACCCCCCCCCACCACCACCTCTGTCCCAGCCCCACGCCTGGCCAAAACCTGCCCACAGCCCTAATGCAGCCAGTTCCTCTTCCGCTCCCTGGCAAATCCTTACCTGGAGGTGGCAGCGGGTTTTGAGTAAAGTCGAGGGTTCATAGCTGGAAGGTTAGCTGCTGCCATCCAATGGGTCTTCGCTCATCACAGACCTTGTTAAATCCAAGGAGTGGGCTAAGTCCCCTTCAAGCAGGCTACATAGAAGGAGCAATTAAATGGCCCTTTATGTGATGGTAGCAGGAAATAACAGAATCCACCACCCAAGGCATGCAGCTGCCCTGCAACACCTGCCCAGCGCTAAGCTGTGAGGTTTGAGGGTTTCCTGAGAGGTGGAAAGGCAGCGCCAGAGAGAGGAGCAGTCAGGAGCGCGGCCCTGAGAGGGAGCAGGAAGACGGAGATCCCTGGAGCATCAGGCTGGCTGCAGGGGCAGGATGGAAACTGCCGGCCGCTGTTTGTTTCTATTGTGTTCAGGGACACGGGGCTTTGGGTCTGTTCCTTGTAAAGAAACAGGACTGCACCAGGGACAAACCTGCCTTGTAGCCTCCATTTCGCCCTCTCACAGACACAGCCTGGGCTCACGGATCCGCTGGCTGGGTGCTTTGGAACAGCCTCTGGAGGACCCTCCAGCGTCCCAGACCCCCAGGGGGCTCCCAAGTCCCCCAGGGGGGGCCCTGCGGCCTCCTCGGACCGAACCTCTGGGCTCTAGCCCTCTGCTCCCCCTGCCCCACGAGCTCTGCCCAGCGAGTCCAGCTGAGCCAGACATGTCCCCTCCGCAGGGGCAGGGCCCCTCAGCCAGTGCTGGGCTCGGGCAGGCAGCGGGCCCAGCACAGGGAGTCCTTGGGGGAGCCCAGCGAGCGGCAGGCAAGAGCTCGGCCCAGCCAAGCTGTGGGAGCCCCCTTGTTCAAGCTCTGTCTGTTCCTCTGTTTGACCCTTGTTCAGACCCCAGGGGAGAGCCCCGGGCTCCTCCAGCAGCCCCACTCTCATCCGCACTGTGAGCGAAATACTGTCGTTACACCCCCTCGGCTGTACCTGGGGCAGCACTGAAGGCCCTTGTGATGAACATGGCGGGTGTGTCAGCTCTGCGGCCAGGCCAGGCAGGACGTGACATGGAGTCAAGAGGAAACTAAGAGTAGAGACAGAAAGAACGAAGTAAGAGCGGAAGCAGAGTCTCACCAACAAGCCCCTGTCAATGCCCAGAGAACATCAGCGCTGACCAGCCGCACAGGGTTCTGTTCTGCAAGATTTCAAATTGCAAACTGTGATGAAGCGGGACTGTTCGTAATGTTTCCTCTGGATACTGTGTGAGTGCCTCAGTTTCCCCTGTGCATTCCTTAAGTCTCTAGGTGGGGGGATGGGGGTGTGATTGTGGCAGAGCAGAGAACCAGTGTGAGGGAATGGCCAACACCCTGTCTCCTGATCACTGATGGCCTGGGCCCCTCGTCCGCTGCAAGATGACAACTGAAGGTGTTGGAGAACAAAGGGACCAGGTGACTTCCTGGCCTGGGAAAGAGACAAAGGAGGGGAAGGGCTGGAGAGAAGGGCTGGCAGTTTGGAGCTGGCTGGGGAAATGGAGGGAGGCACAGATGTGTACATCTGGCCTCCCTGCTCCCCAAGATGGACCTGACTGAGGGGTCCTGTTCTCTGTACCTACAAGCTCTGTTTTAGATCATGGTTCTGTCATCTAAGAAACCTTCTGTTTTCCCGACTGGCTGAGAGTCACGTCTGATTGCGGAGTTGGGGGGCAGGGCCCTCTGGCTTCCCCAGGACCCCGCCTGGGCAGGCTCGCTGGGGGAAGCGCACGGAGGGGCAGAGGATGCTGAATGCTCCAAGGTCAGACCCAGGAAGGTGGAAGCCGAGTGAGATTCTTGTCCTGAGGACAGTTCCTCACAGAGATGAGGCTTCACCAGAGTCCTGACTGGCTAGGTAGGGAGCAGTTCCAGAGCATCACCCAGGGACCCTGTGACACAAATGAACTCTGCAGAGACACTGAAGACATCCAGGTATCACCGTTAATTGGTGCTCTGGGGAAGCAGGTGGAGCGTATCTTTAGCACCTTTGACTTTTCTGAAGACAGTCACAAAGAGGACTATGAAAGGGCTCTGGCTATGTTTGATACCTACTTTATACCCCAGAGAAATGTGGTTTATGAAAGAGGATGTTTTCAGCAGAGAATCCACGAACCAGAGGGAACATTGAGTGTTTGATAAGAGCTCTGCCTGCATTGGCTGAGAACTGAGTTTGGGGATGCAAACCACAAAAAGAGACAGGTCAGTTATTGGGTTAACAGATAAAAACCTTTCACAGCAGCTACAGTTGAAGAGAGATTTAACCCTAGCCCCAGCTATCCAGCTAGCAAAGCACCCAGAATTAGTCACACTCCAGAGCAAAAGGCAGGAGCAATCTGAAAAACCTGAAACTAGCTTGAAGCTACAAACAGACACTTGAGAGTTAAAAGCCATTGTCAGAAAACCCCTGAGGCCAGGAGAGAGAACTCCCAGGCTAAGAGTGACAATTCCAGCCTACATGCACAAGGTGTGGAAAAAGTCATATCCCAAGAGATGATGCATGTCCAGCCAGAGAGACACAGTGTAATAATACACAAAATATGGACGTTTGCAGTTGTTTGCCACCCGCAAAGCACTCAGGGGATTGACTCCCATTACAGACAATCGAGAGCCATTGTTGGTGGGATGTATCACTTGTGATGAGGCAGAGCCGGCCTGGGCAGCAAAACTGACTCTTCCTAGCTGGACCACTGACTCAGGAGCTGAGATCAGTCATCTCCGGAGGGGCTTACTGTCCCGTTCCCACACCCCCCTCTTCCTGGGATTCACAGTGATTCTTAGCCAGCCAGTAGATCAGAAGGTTTATTTGAGATGCCAGGCACACAATCCAGCTTAGAGCTGTCAGTACAAACAGGCCCCCTTGGCCCGGCCCTTCTGGGGGGGCAGGGAGATGAGACCCCGAATCCGGGCTCCCCACCAGCTTCCCCAGCCAGCGTCTAACCCCTTTTCAAACCCTCCAACGTCTGCCTGCCCTTTGTTCCCTTGCCAGCCCCAAGGTGTCAACTCCCCTCCCCCTCCATCTCAGGTTACAGCTCCAGGTTTCCAGGTCAGAGTAGTTTAGCCTCAGGAGTCATGTCCACCCTTCCCCCTACTTGTCACACTTACACCTCCCAGAACTGAAGTCACCTGGCACAGCTCTGACTAGCCCTGGAGTTACTCGGAACGGCAAGGGCCAGTTCCCCACAGAAACACGTTACAACGGCCAAAGCTTCACCTCTGTAGTGCATGGGTATCATGGAGTGGGGGGCGGGGTCAGGGACCTGCACCCCCACTTCCCGGGATTCACAGTGACTCTCAGCCAGCCAGTAGATTAGAAGGTTTATTAGGGATGACAGGAACCCAGTCCAAACCAGAGCTCGTAGGTACAAACAGGACCCTGTGGACAGGTTCTGCCAGGGGCAGGGAGATTAAACCCCAAGCTTAAGGCTCCCTTCTCTTCCCCAGCCAACTCCCCACCACAAATCCCCTTGAGCCCCCTGACCAGCCCCCGGCTGGATCCGACTCCGTGTCGCTGGGCCTGTCCCTGGAGCAATGGCCCCAGCAACACCAGCGGGGGGGTGGGGGGAGCTCGCTCAGCCTGGGGCCTCTCAGCCTAGAACTGCAGGGTTGGGGGCACCAGGGCCCATCCCTTTGGGGATGAGCCAAGGGGACTACCAGTGGCGGGGCAGGCGAAACCCAGCGAGTGGGAAGCGCCTCGTCGCCGCACCAATGGTGGGCAGTGAGCGGCTGAGTAGAGTGTGGAGAGCGGCTGAGGGGTGTGTGGAGAGAGGCTGAGTGGGGTGTGGAGAGCGGCTGAGGGGGGTGTGGAGAGCAGCTGAGGGGGTGTGTGGAGAGCAGCTGATGGGGGGGTGTGGAGAGCAGCTGAGGGGGTGTGTGGAGAGCAGCTGATGGGGGGGTGTGGAGAGCAGCTGAGGGGGTGTGTGGAGAGCAGCTGATGGGGGGGGTGTGGAGAGCGGCTGAGGGGTGTGTGGAGAGCGGCTGAGTGGGGTGTGGAGAGCGGCTGAGGGATGTGTGGAGAGAGGCTGAGTGGGGTGTGGAGAGCGGCTGAGGGGGGTGTGGAGAGCGGCTGAGGGGGGTGTGGAGAGCGGCTGAGGGGGGTTTGGAGAGCAGCTGAGGGAGTGTGTGGAGAGCAGCTGATGGGGGGGTGTGGAGAGCGGCTGAGGGGTGTGTGGAGAGAGGCTGAGTGGGGTGTGGAGAGCGGCTGAGGGGGGGTGTGGAGAGCGGCTGAGTGGAGTGTGGAGAGCGGCTGAGCGGGGTGGTGTTTGCTGAACTGGCTCAGTTTTAGCCAGTGCCTTAGTTAGCCTGTCCAACCCCAGACCCAGAGGGGGCTTAGCCCCCCTCCCTTATAGCAAGGAAACATCGAGGGGAAACTGAGGCACACATCAGGGCCATAACAATATTTCCCTTTGTCCAGCTGCCGCCTCCCACTGAGCCAGCCCTGGTCTCGTTACTGAACCAGCCACCTGCATTAACGCAGCAGTGCCTTGTCCTGGGCACTGTGGCTGGGGGACCTACAACCTGGGGCTGGGCAGCCCGAAACAGCCCCAGAGAGGAGCCGAGATGCCCTGCCCCCTTTCTGCCCCACACAGTGTTAGCCGTTCATGGAGTCCTGGGGCGCTGCTCTGAACTGCTCCCCATGGCGCCAGGCAGGACTCTGGGGGACCCTCCTCTCTGTGAGCGACTGTCTTCAGGGCAAGAATCTCACCCGGCTTCCACCTTCCTGGGTCTGACCTCGGAGTATTCAGCATCCCCTGCCGCACCGTGAGCTTCATCACGTTACTGAAATAATCTGGGAGCATACAGATCATTGTTGTAATCAAGATCCTGTAGTGGCCGCAAATCTTGTGTATAGGGGGTCATCTAAGGTGTGTAAGACCAGGTTCTGGTTTGCTGGTTATGATTCTGCTGTCGGTTGTGTGGATCATTTTTGTAGTCGAAGTTATGAATTTTGGGTCTGTACTGTCTGTCTGTCTGTCTGTCTGTTTTGTGCTACGCTGCTGGATAAGATTCCAGACCACTTGGTGTTAGCTCTGCTTAGCCTGTTTGATGGCCCATCAAGGACCATCAGCTACACAAGGGACCCATTGAGAGAGAGTGGACACATCCTGTGATTCAGCAAGGGATGCAGGGACTTGCCCATGGGACTCCAAACTCCATTTTGCTGTAAGGTTCCACAGCAAAGGACAAAGAAAATTCCTGCACCTGGACAGGCTATAAACGGGTGGTGCCCCACCTCCCTCTTGTCTTCAGGCGTCACGCTTACTCTGGAGGAATGTTTGCTACACATAGAAGCTTTCAACACAGGACTGACTGACCCACCCCTGCTCTGGATGTTTATATGTTTAGGGTTTGAAGGGGCTTCACAGGCCGCTGCCACAGCCTCCCCCTTCGCTCCTCCGGCCACTGCCGCGACCCCCCACCCCCTTTACTCCTCCAGCCACTGCCATGAGAGCACTCACTCCTCCACATATGGGGCTGCCATCAGCCGCTCGTGTGGCGGGGTGGGCAGTAGCTGCTTCTCCACCTGCCTGCTCAGCTGGGGCTGGGGAGCTGGACAAATTGACTCCGCGGGCCGGATTCGGCCCCCAGGCCATACTTTGGAGACACTTGCTTCAGAGACTTGATTTGACCCTGCAGTTTATTCTACCACGGATGCAAACCTGAACCAAGAATTTTGCCATCACTGCATGTGATTGATTTCATTTAACCATTTATAACTCTCACCTAGATCTTTTTCCTTTTATAAATAAATCTTTAGATTTTAGATTCTAAAGGATTAGGAACAATGTGATTTGTGGGTAAGATCTGATTTGTATATTGACCTGGGTCTGGGGCCCTATCCTTTGGGATCAGCAGAACCTTTTTCCTTTACTGGGGTATTGGTTTTCATAACCATTTGTCCCCAGGACAGGTGGCTGCTGGTGGTGACACTGGGAAGCTGGAGTGTCTCAGGGAATTGCTTGTGTGACTTGTCGTTTAGCCAGTGGGGTGAAACCAAAGTCTTCTCTGTTTGGCTGGTTTGGTGCCTTAGAGGTGGAGAAACCCCAGCCTAGGGCTGTAGCTGTCCTGCTTGGAGCAATTTGTGCTGACTTGGCGCTCTCAGTTGGGTCCCACCAGGAACAGCCCCGTCACAGCTTCCCACAGCCAGCATGCCCAGGTGGGACCCAGTTTCGCAGTCAGACGTGACTCTCAGCCAGCCAGTAAAACGGGTTCATTAGACGACAGGAACACGGTTTAAAACAGAGCCTGCAGGTATAAAGACCCAGTCCCCTCAGCTGGGTTCATCTTGAGGGGCAGTGAGCCAGACACCCCGTCTGCACTTCACTCCACGTCCCCAGCCAGCTCCCAACCCTCATTCACCCTCCAGCCCCTCCTCTGCCTTTGTCTCTCTCCGGGGGCCAGGAGGTCACCTGATCCCTTTGTTCTCCAACTCTTCCAGCTAACACCTGACAGGGGAAGAGGGGCCCGGGGGGAAGGGCATGGGGGGGACCCCCTCGTCTCTTCCATTTCTAGAGCACCAGGCTCACCCTGCCAGATACAATGCTGCTTTTGAGGGCAGAGCGTAGCAGCCACGTCCCAGCACAGCAGCCCTGCACCAGCCCCAAGCCCCAGCGGAGCCCCCGAAGGGAATGAGCTGACAAGCAGGTCACCAGCGCGGGTGCCAAGCTGAACGCCCGCACCCTGCGGAACGGGCCGGAGTCCCGTCACCGAACGCTCGGCCCCTGGGTCTGTTCTCATCTCAGGGGCACGATGCCGGGCTCTGTGCTGCACCCCCACCCCCAACGCCCCCCTGCCCAGGCCGGCTGTGCGGGCACAGTGCTTCCCGTCCCCCTGGCCGAGGCGAGGGAGGCACGTCTGGCTGGTGGCGTGTGCCGCGTGGCAGCGAGGCGCGTGGGGGGAGCTGTCCTTTATTCTAATCCTCCACCCATCAATCACAGCGGCAGAGGAGAACAAACAGCCTGTGACGGCTGCGGGGGGGCTGGCAGCCAGCCAGCGCAGCGTGGGGGGCAGCGGGGTGGGGGAGGGGCCGGGGAGCTCCCAGCCTTGCCTGGGCTCAAGGTGACCCTGGCAGAGCGGACGGCTGCGCGGTGGCCAGGGACAGACGGTGGCGCAGGCTGCAGCTGAGATAACGCATCCTGATGCCCCACGGGCCTGGGGGGCCAGGGCCGGGCCTGGCATTGCAGGGAGGGTCAGAATTGGGCCCTCACAGGGCCGGGCACTCTCCAGAGCCAGCCCAGCGCGGGCTGCTACAGAGCCGGCGAGGGCAGCAGGATCCGCCCCACCGGAGCCTTCACCCACCTCGTCACGCCAGCCCCTGTCCAGCCGCCTCCCCCGGAGCCAGGCAGCCCAGTTCCCCGCTGGGAAAGGGGGGGTGCCAGGCGGGGGGCGGCAGGCATCACGACTAGAACCCGGGCCCCTGGCCTCCCCCCAAGCCCATCCCTCCCCGTGCTCCGGGAGACTGGCCCCCCTCTCTGTCTCCTGCAGGGTGTGAGTGTGCGGGGATGCACGTGAGCGTGCGAGGTGCCAGCTCCCCAGAGCGGTTGGTGCCGTGTGCTCTGGGCACATTAGCTGTGCAGCTGGCACCAGGCCCTGAGCCACACATGGCGCCGTCTGCCGCTCCCTCTTCAGCGTTTGTGACGAGCTGCCACCTGTGAGGGGTGCCAAGGCCAGCCTGGGGGCTAGGACGTGGGGTTACTGCCCACAGCCAGCAGTGCCCAGGACTGACCGGGCACAGTGCTCCACCTCCTGCTGCCAGCCCAGCCCCATACGCTCCCATGGAGAGGATCTGGCTGTGCCGCTGGGGCTGGGGGGACTGGGAGAGCCCCTCGGACAGCCCAGGACCGGCCAGGCCCCTCCTGGGGACAGGTGCCAGAAAGTCCCAGGGCAGGTCTCCAGGGCAGCCGGGCCTGCGGGCAAGCCTGAGTCATTGCCCAGCATCACCTCTCCCACCCAGCTGGTTACCGTGGGTGGGGGGCAGAGGCTGCTCCGGGGCACTGCTCAGCCCCCCCGGCCCCGCTCCCCACACCGGGTCAGCCCGGGACTGCAGGCAGCAGCCATGTGGGCTGGAGCTGGCGGGTCTTGCAGGGCCCGGGTTGGGGTGGGGGGAGATCAAGCCCCCTATCTTCAGCCCAGGGTTCGAGGGACCCCCATAGTCATTGGCCAGTCTCCAGGCCTTGGGGTGGGTCCTTGCCTGGGCCAGCAGAGCCCCACATGGCTCCCCGTGCTGGGGAGTGAGACCACCCCATGTTCCCTGTGCTCCTCCCAGGCTGGGCAGAGGCCCCACATGGCAGGGGCGGGAGGCTATAGGAGTGGGGAGGCGACAGGGCCATGGCCCTTGCCGGGGCAGCCGGGTCACCTCCTTGCACAGGGGGCTGCTCTCTTCCCAGGCCTCCCGCGAGCCCAGCCTCCCCGTGCCCCATCCCTGGCCAGGTGCGCTGGGTGTTGTGCAGAGAGGTGCCATCTCTGCCCAAGGGGAGCCAGAGCAGGAAGGGCCAGGTCAGGGCAGTGCCCCGGGCTGGTGGGCAGAGGGAGCGACACTGCTGGTGAGGGCTGGCGGGTTCTGTCCCCAGACGGGTGCAGCAGGAGCCCTGCTCTGCCCCCAGCTCCCTGCCCCGCTGCGCTCCGCCCTCTGGGGGCAGCTGCCAGGGGCAGCAGAGGGCGGGGCAGGGTGGGGGTGCTGCGGGCAACCCTGGAGCCTGGGCAGCCAGGGCACAGACAACAGCTGGTCAGGGGCGCCCTCATGTGGTCAGAAGCCATCACTGCAGCCATGGGCATCCAGCCTCTGAGCACAGCCCCACAGGGTCAGCTCCTGACCCCGGCCCAGTGCAGGGTTTATGGGGTCAGACCCAGCTCCAGCCTCCTCTGGGACAGGCTGTTCACAGAGAGGGAGTTTACTGGGGCAGCAGCAGCCCCAGCTCAGCAGCTTCTTATAAGAAGCCCGGTTAGTCGCAGAGCGTAGTCAGGGGGTGGGCAGAGGGAACCCCCGGGCACAGCCGGGCACTGGCTTATGGGAGCTGGACAGAGGCCTGTACCCATCACCTGGCAGAGGGTGTCTCCTGGGGCCCAGCCCAGCCTGAGGAGCAGGCAGCGCTGCCTAAGCACAGCAGAGTCAATACATGAGAGAAAAGCAACGCCACGTCTGTATCCTGCTCACAGCGCTCACTTGGCCTCATGCCCTGCGGGGGGAGATACCCCCCCGCAGAGCAGCAGGGCCATGTTGGGGCCACAGCGACTCTGAGACCCCCCGTCACGGAGCCCCTGGGGTGATGCTCTGGAACTGCTCCCTACGAAGCCAGTCAGGACTCTGGGGAGAAACTTCCTCTCTGTGAACAGCCTGTCTCCAGGGCTAGGAGCTTCACAGGTTACAGCTTCCACCTTCCTGGGTCTGACCTCGGAGCATTCGGCACCTTCTGCCCCTCCATGCGCTTTCCTCAGCGAGCCCGCCCAGGCGGGGTCCTGGGGGAGCCCGTGGGTCCTGCACCTCAACTCCACAGTCAGACGTGACTCTCAGCCAGCCAGTAAAACAGAGGTTTAGTAGAGATGACGGGAACATGATCTAACACAGAGCTTGTATGTACAGTGAACGGGACCCCTCAGCTGGGTCCATTTTGGGGGCCCAGGGAGGTCAGACCATGTCTGGGCCTCCCTCCGCTTCCTCACCCAG
Organism: Dermatemys mawii; assembly: GCA_007922305.1. Lineage (NCBI taxonomy): Eukaryota > Metazoa > Chordata > Testudines > Dermatemydidae > Dermatemys > Dermatemys mawii. The sequence continues at coordinate 160,734 of ML677498.1, read as the reverse complement.
CTCCAGACTGAAACTCACTCTCCAGCCCCTCCTCTGCTTTTCCTTTGTCTCCTTCCTGGGCCAGGAGGTCAGCTGATCCCTTTGTTCTCACCTTCCAGCGAACACCTTATGGGGGGGAAGGACCAGGCCATCATTTGCCAGGAGACAGGGTGTTGGACACTCCTTTCCACTGGTCCTTTGTTCTGCAACACTCTCAGCCCTTATCCCACCACCTAGAGACGTAAGAAATGCACAGGGGAAACTGAGGCACTCACACAGTAGCCAGAGAGAACACTAAGACCACTCCCACTCCATCACACGCCCCCAGCCCAAGAGAAAGGGAGCCTGCCCTCCAAGCGAGGAATGTTACAGCTAGGGGGAGGCTTTCAGCCCACCGAGCCCCCTTTTCAGCATAATCCTCGCCCCAGGGCACTGGGGGCGGAGTCCTGTCCGGCCCCCAGCACAGCCCCCTGCATCGCCCCTGGAGGCTGGCTCCTGGGGCTGCACTATCCCACCGTGCAAAGGCGGCCCTGGTGATCTGCGGGGCGCAACCTCCAGAGAGTCTATTGGGGGCCCCACGGCTCCACCACCCCAAGGGGAGACCCGAGGGAGAGGGAACAGGGAGCAGCGAAAAGGAGACAGGCCTCAACCCTCCACCCCCACCCCCTGGCAGGTAAGAAGAGGGGGCTAGTGGGGGGCAGGAAGTGGTTCCTTCCCGAACGCCAGATCCCAGCCTTGCATCAGCTGGGAAATGTCAGGGGCAATGTGGGGGCTGCTGGGGCGGGAGCATCAGGGCACCCCACAGACAGTTACGTGTGGGGCAGGGCTAGGCACGTCCCTGTTCTGTACCTAAGAGTCAGGGGGTTCTCCTTCCCCCGCCCTGGGGGCATCCCAGCTAATGGGGTCTTGGCCTGGATCTCCAGCCAGACATGAGACCCACGCTGCCCACCCTCCTGTGAGGGAGCGGGGGGCTCCCGCTCTGTGTCCGTGAGCTCGCCAGTGCCCAGCAGGTGGTGAAGCATGGCCCCCCACCCCCACAACGATGCTGAGCCCACAAGGCCCCACACCATGCCATGGGGCAGACGGAGGCGTGGTGCCGGCCAAATGGGACCCCCAGACCCAGCCTGGGCAGCCCCCTAGGGAGCTAGCTGTAGAGCTCCGGCCTCCTGTGGACCCACAGTGACACCTGGTGGCCATGGCTGGGATCGGCGCCGAGCAGTCACACCTGTGCACGGCCCCGGAAGGGGATGGGGGTGTGATCCACCCCCAGCATCATGGCCCTGGTGTCCCCATGGAGCCAGCATCACCAATTCGCTTCACGGCCTCGCTGTGGCTTCTCAGGGTCTGTGCCAGATCTGAGAGGGAGAGTGGAGGAGAGCCCAGCCCCGGCCCTCCCGCAGGCCACACAGCTGGGCCGAACCCAGGTGTCTGGGAGCCCCCACAAGGGGAGCTCAGGGGTCCCAGCCCTGCCAGGGGTCGCTGCTCTCCAGCGAGCCAGCCGGGGCACAGCCCAGGACACGACATGGCCCCCTTCGGCTGGTGGGGGTGATCCCAGCCCCACGGTTGGATTGTCCTGCAGCCCCCCCTCAAACTGCTCCCCTCCCCGGCGTCGGGGGAGCTTTGCTGTTCCAGCTCCTGTGCAAGGAGAGGAAGGTCACGGGTGGGGCAGACCCCGTGCAAGCGAGGGGGGACCAGCAGAAACAGCTTCCTCCGGCACTGACCTGCCCCTGCAGCCCTGTGAGGCCCCAGCCAAGCCAGGCCCCTTGCATCTCCTCTGGGGCAGCTGCCCCTGGACTGTGTCGTGGACAGGGTGGCAGCAACCAGGGAGCCTGAGAGGAGGAGTTGACCCTCGGCACGCGGGGGATACTCCGAGGTGAAGAGGCTGCTAGCCCCAGAGAGGCCTGAGCGCTGGAGACTGACAGGTACCTGCCCCTGCCCCATCCCGGCACCGCCTGTCCCCAGCCCAGTGAGTGTTACCTGCCCCACCAGCCTCAGGGCCCTGCCCCATCCTGTCACCACTCCAAGCTCACTGTGACTCCATGTGATGGAGTGGGACCCTTCCTAATGTCCTGGATATAGCGTGGGTGCCTTAATTTCCCCTCTGCTTTTCTGAAGTGTCTCTAGGGGGTGGGATAAGGGCTGAGATTGGCCATTGCCCCATCTCCTGGCAAATGATGATCTGGCCCTTCCCCCTTGTAAGGTGTTAGGTGAGAACAAAGGGGTCAGGTGACCTCTTGACCCAGGAAGAAAACAAATGAAAAGAAAGAGGAGGGGATAAAAAGTAAGTTGTAGTGTAAGCTGGCTAAGGAAAGGCAGGGAGGCACAGACACGGTCTGGTCTCCCTGCCCCCTGCGCCCAATTGATCCAGCTGAGGGGTCTGGGTTTTTGTACCTACAAGCTCTGGTTTAGATCATGTTCCTGTCATCTAATAAACCTGTTTTAGTGGCTGGCTGAGAGTCACGTCTGACTGTGGAGTTGGGGTGCAGACCCACAGGCTCCCCCAGGACCCCAGCTGGGGGGACTCGCTGCGGGAAGCGCACGGGCGTTGGAGGGGGGTAGAAGGTGCTGAATGGCTCTGAAATCAGACCCAGGAAGCTGTGAAGCTCCTAGCCCTGGAGACAGGCTGTTCACAGAGGAAGCTTCCCCCCGAAGTGCTGACTGGCTTTGTGGGGGGCAGTTCCAAACCATTGCCCCAGCGGCTGCGTGACACACCAGCAGCTCTTGGCAAAGGGCCCCCTGCTCTTCACAAACAGCTGTCACCACAGGCCTGACAAATTCGCTGCACCCCACACGTGTCTTACAAGGCACTTACCCCCGAAGAGGAATGCAGACAGGATCTACACAAGGCTGGTAACTTGTCAAGAGTGAATCTCTGTGAGGTGTGCATGGGAAATATTGAGGGAAGAATGGATTTACCTTGTAAGGCTGCTTTATAGACGAAGTATTAAATTAGTCCTCAGGGGATAATGGCCCTTTGGGGCAAGGGGGATTCGTCACCGTGTCTAACCTGGCTGGTGATGCAAGGTTCAAGGGCTCCATGGTTGAGCCCTGCACAACAGTAAGACTTTGAATGAGACACCCGCAGAGCCCCTGGCAAATCACTGAAACACCGTCAAGGTAAAAAAGACCCATTCCAAGAGCCCTGACCCACTCAGACTGGCTGTTCATAGTGCTGAGGTTACTCACTGTCGGGGGGGGGGGGCGGGGGGAGGAGGGGGCACAAGGTGGAAATTTCACCCAGTCCTCAAAATCCTCTTGTACTGGCCCAGCCCTGTCTCCCCCAGTGCAACAGCTGTGCAGAGGAAGGTGTATGAACCCTGCAAGGGTCACAGGGGGAGAATCTGCCCCCCACAGAGGGTCTCCCCCATAGCCCCCCATCTAGACCAGCCCCAGCTGCTCTTCTCCTCCCTCCCTCCTGATCCTCAGCCCCTTTTATCCCTGCCCTAAGCCCCCCTTCCCCCCCACGCTGCTGTTCCTCACTCCCGACCCGCAGCCCCTCTGCTATCTTTGCCATAGACCCCTCCAGGGGCTGGGGGTGCAGGGACTACACTCAGTAGATATGGGCGGCTGTCACGTTACTGAAATTATCTGGGATCATATAGACCATTGGTGCAACCAAGGTCCTGTAGGGGCACTAAATCTTAGATAAAGGGGGTCATATAAGGTGTCTACGATCAGGTTATGGTCTGCTGATTATGAGTAAGCTATCTGTATGTGGGTATCATTTTTGTAGTTGAAGTTATGAATATTGACTCTATACTGTCTGTCTTTCTAAATATTGTGCTAGGCTGTTGGGGACATTTCAGAGCCCTTGGTGTTGAGTGTTGCTTGCCAGGCTTGATGGCCCATTAAGGACTATCAGCTATACAATGGACCCATTAAGGGAAGGCAGACACATCCTGTGTCTTAGCAAGGGGGGCAGGAATTGTCCAACTGACTCAAACTCCATTTTGCTGTAAGTTTCCACAGCGAAGGACAAAGAACGTTCCTGCACCTGGGAAGGATATAAAAGGGTGGTATCCCATCCCCATT
>ML677498.1:99649-142623 GCA_007922305.1 Dermatemys mawii | reverse complement strand
GGCATCGCACGCTCTGTGCACAGGGAGTGCAGGGGAACACCTGGCTCACACGGCATTGCACGCTCTGTGCATAGAGAGCATGGGGGAACACCTGGCCTGTACGGCATCGCACACTGTGCACAGGGAGCACGGGGGAACACCTGGCCTGCACGGCGTCACACGCTCTGTGCACAGGGAACTCGGGAGGAATACCTGGCTCGCACAGCATTGCACGCTCTGTGCAAAGGGAGCATGGTTCCCCCAAAAACACAGGTGCTAATGGCCCCTCTCGGGCAGCCGCTGGAGAGTCCCTGGGGCCAGCTGGGTTCAGCCAGGGTCCCTGCCCCAGCAGACGTCCACAGGCTGGGTAGCTGGAGTCGTTCAGCCCTGCCTGCCTTCGGTGGCCTTGACTGGCCAGTCAGTGCCCTTCCCCCACACGTCTCTCCTGCCCCTCCAATATCTGTCAACTGCTCCAGAACCCCCCGGCCCCGGTCCTCAGCCCAGAGAGAGAAGGGCTCCCGGATCCCCGCCCTTGGCACGCTCCTGGTAGGTGCTGATACAGCAGTTCTCCTAGCCACAGACCCCCAAACCATCGTCCCCCGGGCCTGGCCTGCACAGGGAGCTGGGTGAGCAGTGTCCACAGGCCAGGGCACCCCCTGCACCCCACAGCTCCACCCCAGAGCAAGGGGCAGCGAGTCCTGGCCAGACCCCAGCTGCCTCCCTGGCAATGTCAGCCCTGCTCAGTGCATCCCCCCGCTGCAGGATGCAGAGACCACGTGGGCAGGCACCCCCGGGACAGCCAGGAGCCCCCCAACCTGCCCTGGTGCCTCCCCATGGGAATGCCAGTATCTCGGTGCAATGACCAGGGTCTGGGGTGTGAGGGAGTGTCGGGGAGGACAGTATGAGGGCTGGTTGCCCTAGTCTTCCCCCCTCACCCCCCGCACCCCAGAGGAGCTGCTGACATGACTCAGCAGCTGTGCGCAGTGCTGGGATCGCAGGAGCTCCAGGCTTGGGCCAAAGGGCAGCCCCAGAGCCGCGCGGTGGGTCCCCGCGTGGGCAACTGCAGCCAGGGCTTTGCCCCACACACATGTCCGGCCACCGGGGTCCTTCCGTGGGCAGCCCCAGACCCCCCTGGCACCAGCCCCTCTAACCCCCCCTCTCTCTCACTCTCTCTAGGAAGCAAAACCCAAGGCGTGGTGCAAGGCGTCACCTCAGGTACCAGCTGCTCTGTTCCCCCAGCCCTGTGCCACGCGGGGGCTGCTGCGTTAACGAGCTCAGGCTAATTGGGCTGGGACGTCACCAGCCTAAAGCCGCTTATGGAGCATGGGCAGGAGCATAGGCCTCGTTGTCAGGGGCCCCATGCCCCCCCCCCCGGGTGAGCCGGGCCTGGCGGGGGGAGGGAGAAGTTTGCCCCACAGGGCACATGTGGGGTGGAGGGGAGGTGCCTGAGCCCCCAGTGCTCGCTGGGGCTAGTAGTGCGAGCACAGGCCCGGGAGCCAACCCCCCGCTCCCCCTGAGCGCTAGCCCCAGCTGGGCCCTGCAGGGCAGCCGAGGGGCGCCACCCCCAGGCTGGGGCTGTAACACGGCTCCGCCTGCCTCTTCCAGTGGCTGAGAAGACCAAGGAGCAGGCGTCCCAGCTGGGAGGGGCCGTCATCTCGGGGGCCGGGAACATCGCGGCCGCCACCGGCCTGGTCAAGAAGGAGGAGTTCCCCAGTGACCTGAAGGTGAGAGTGTCCCGGACTCCTAGGTCGGGCCCATGCTTGGCCCCGTGCGGTCTGTGTGGGGAACTCGGTTCAGTGTGACAGCCCCTCTCGGGGGTCCCCTCTCTCCTGGGGTCCAGCCCCTCCCCCTCCTGGAGCCACACCTCTCTGCCGTGGGCCCCTCAGGGAATCCCCTCGCCTGGGACCCCCGGGGCCTCCACCCCCAAAGGGGACAATGTGCCCCCCCGCGTCCTGTTCTCTACCCTGGAGTGACTCTCAGCCAGCGTCACACGGGAGGTTTATTGAGCCTTGAACCCAGCCCAGGAAACTCTCAGAGCCTCAGGCCTGGCCTCCCTCAGCCCAGCACATCCCAGTCTCCCTGCACCCAGGGGTGCTCTGACTGCTCCCCCCTCTCCAGCCCAGAGCCCCCCTGCTCCCCGCTGGGCAGCTGAGATCCCGGCCCCCAGCCCCGCCTCTGTCCATTGTCTGCTGTCCAGGTGAACAGGGTCGTAAAATGGGTCGTCTGGGTCCCCTCTGCTCTCTTGTCCTCTGGCTGGAACCGGTTGGTCCAGTCACCAGCGTCCTCTCTCCACAGCCCATTGTCCTCCCACTGGCCAGAACCGGCTGCGACTCCTGAGCTGGGCTCCAGGTCACCGGTCACTGGGGTCTCCATCCTCCAGGCCATGGCCTGGGGTCCCAAGTTCCCTCCCTGGTCCTGTGTAACAACCAACTCCCTCTCTCCTCACCTTGTTAAACCCGTAACCCCCAGGGAAACTGAGTCCCACCCCCTCAGCATGTCACCCATAGGAAACCCCCCACAGGAAACCAGGAAACTCCCCCACTTCATCACAGAGTGTCCCCTGCAGCAAGCCGGGAGCTGCCACCTCTCCAGGGGGACAAGGGGCGTTCCGCACCCGCGTCCACAGGGTGGCTGTCAGGTCCTGCCCGCTGCACCTGCCTCAGTTTCCCCTGTCTTCTGCCCATGAACGGAACATCATCTCAGGGGCTGATACCCCCTCCCGAGCATCACTGCAATAATTCTCCAAAAGTCGGTTTCCTATCCCCCTCTGCCTCCCCGCCTCTGCTTGGGGGACCCCCCCTCCTGTGCCAGCTCCCCAACCAAACAGGAGCCTCCCCTGCTCCCAGGAGCCCTGCCCCAGCCTCCCGCTTCTCAGGGGCTCCCAGCTCTGGCCAGTTCTCACCCCCACCCCCCTGGGGTCCTGGCTGCAGCTCCAGGTGCTGCTCTTGTACACTTGTTCCTGGCTCAGGCTCTGACCCCTCTCTGGAGCCCAGTTGGGGTCAGTTGACCTGGCACAGGTCAAGGGCCAGCTCTCCCTGTGGCAGGGAGTTCCCCAGGTGCAGCAGGGCCCAGACTGCCAGGGTGATGGTGGTGGTGAGCGTCTGGAAGGTGGAAAGTCCCAACTGCGAATTGGGTTCAGCCCCGGTCAGGCTGCCCAGTCGCCCGCAGACAAGGGGCCCCTCAGTGCAGCTGACGGCCCAGCCGGCGCGGGGGCAGTGAGGCCTGGCTGGCTGGGTCCTTTGCTGAGTGGGATGACTCTCCCCCATCCCGCTGGCTGGACGGGAATTGCTGAGTGGGGGTGTGGGGGTGCCCAGCGGGTACAGAAGGGGGACGCCAGGATGTGTGTACAAGCGGGCAGAGAAGGGGGATGCGTGCATGGACGTATGTGGGCACGTATGCACATGGAAATGTGCGTGTGGAAAGGTGTGCACGTGCAGGAACGTGTGTATGCATGTGTGTGTCCAAGGCCATGCGTGTGCACATGCAGGGATGTGTATGGGTGGGTGTCCAAGGCCGTGTGCGAGTGTGTGCACGCGCAGGGACGTTTACATGCATGTCCAAGGCCGTGCATTGGTGTGTGCATGCAGAGAGATGTGTGTGTGCGTGTCCAAGACCGTGCGTGGGTGTGTGCACGTGCAGGGACGTGCACTGCCGTGGCTCCTCTCACTGGAGCCGTGCGAGCCGTGAGGTGCCCGACAACTGCAGCCTCCACAAGCCGAGTTGCCACAATGAGCTTCCAGTTTATCCAGAAATAGCAACAGCTGAACTCAGGAGGCCCCGGCGGCTCCGAGGGGAGGGCTGGGGGGACGCGGCTGCCAGGCCAATCGTTGGGGCTGTGCTGAGCCCAGACGTCAGCAGCCTGAGCCGCTCCTGGGAGCAGGGGAGTGAGCCCCAGCACAGGGCCGGTGGAGCCTGGGGGGGCAGGCTGAGGGGTGTTGCCCCCTGGCCCCCCAGGCTGAGGAGCCCAAACCCCTCGCACCCAGGGGCCCAGCCTGGTTCCCCACCACGACCTAGCCCAGTCCCAGAGGCCCGGTGCCCAGCACTGCCCCCCTGCATCCAGCCCCTCTGCCCCCCATTCCTTGCAGCACCGCGGGCAGGGCCCAGCTGCCCCAACCAGCCAAGCTCTGGGCTGTGGGGACCTGGAGACAGGTGGGGCCTGGTCGCTGCCTTCGTTGTCTGCGTGGGACTACCAGGGGGGCAGGGGGGCTGGCGGAGGCGGGGGGGGGCATTACTACCCACAGTGCCCCAGGGCCCACGTACAGCACAAAAGAGAGCAACAAATGGCCCAAACCGCACCCCCCAGGGGTATTCCTGTCCTCCCACACTGACCCCCTAGCTCTACTGCCCCACTCCCTAAGCCCTCTGCCACCACCCTGCTGCTGCCACCCCCCACCCCTGGCCCAAGAGCCCTATTGAGCCCTGCTGCCCCCACCTCTCTGTCCCCACTCCTGCCCCCCAGAGCCCTGCTGCCCCCCCACTCCTGCCCCCCACCTCTCTGCCCCCACTCCTGGCCCCCCCGAGTCCTGCTTCCCCCCACCTCTGGCCCCAGAGCCCTGCTGCCCCCCCACCTCTACCCTAGAGGAGGGGCAGGTCCTCACACTTGCCAGGGCTTTGGGGCCCATCCACCTTCCGGCTCTAACAGGAAGCCCAGGCCCGAGCAGAGGGGACTGGACACCTCCCCAAAAGGGAGCGGCTGGGCCCAGGGAGGGGAACACGTGCCTGGCCCTGGGGGCTCCCCAAGCCATGAGCTCTAGGCAGGGAGCACCTGGGCACGTGGCCCGCAGGCTGCATGGCGGGGTGGGGGGCAAACCTGCAGCCCCCCACAGCCAGAGAGAGGCGGAGCAGCATCAACCAGCACCTGCTGCCTCCGGGAATCCATTAGTAACCACGCAGCCGTCAGAGCCCAGTCGGGAGTGAGGGGCACCGGCAGAGCTGGGGGGGGCAGGGCTGCGGGGGCAGAGTGAGGGGCACCAGCAGAGCTGGGGTGGACAGGGCTGCGGGTCGGGAGTGAGGGGCACCAACAGAGCGGGAAGGAGGCAGGGGGCTGCGGGTCGGGAGTGAGGGGCACCGGCAGAGCTGTGTGTGTGTTAAGCCCAGTAACACACCTCTCTGGGCCCGGTGCTGTGGCACCCAGGGGAGGTGCCATGCTGGGGTCCTTTGGGGAGCTGCTCCTGACACCCCCCATCTCCCCTGCAGCCTGAGGAGGTCGGGCAGGAGGCTGTGGAAGAGCCGCTGATAGAGCCTGAGGGTGAGAACTACGAAGAGCCGCCCCAGGTACGGGTAGGTCGGTGGGTGGCAGGGGGTGGGGCGGACTGCAAGCAGGAGCCCGGATGCCCAGGGCACCAGCACAGAGTGACTCTCTCCCATGCTGGTGCCCACACCCTGGACTCCACTGCAGCTGCAGCCCTTCAGCCTGGGCTGTGTGTGGCCCAGGGTCCCTGGGTACAGCCCCCTCCCTAGATGCACTCAGGTGGGGACTCTACGCAGCAGGCCTAGCCCTGAGCCAGCGGCCAGGTGGGTCAGAGCCATGGGGCTCTGGGAGCAGCCGCAGGGCCCATCGGCGTGGGGATGGGAGCTCATGGGCAGGGCAGGCTGTGGGGGGCAGGGACCAGGGGGACTGCGGGGGGCACAGCGCGGGGGTGGGAGTGCGGTTCTTTGTGGCTGGAAGCTAGTAAAGGCCCCGTTCCTGGCCCCGCTGCCCCTGGGCGTGTTCCACCCAACGGGCTGGTAACACCCGGTCAGCTGGGGGTGACGTCAGGCTGAGTGTAGCAGGGCCCAGCGACACCAGCTCACGCCACACGCTGCCCCTTGGAGGAATGCGCCACGCCTGGGCACGGCCCCAGGTCGGAGCAGACTGCGCTGGGGGCTCGTCACCCACCTGCTTTCCAGGCCCTCGCCCGCAAGCTTGAGGAAATGCCTCGATGGCGAGTGCTGCCCAGCCTGGCTGGCGATGGTGTCGTGATTCCACAGCAGGGTCAGGCCATGGTCAGAGCACCCTGCGCCCGGCGGGTCTCGGCACCAGGGGCAGCCCAGGCACCAGTCGGAGCAGCCCTGGGGCTGCACTCGGGCTGGGACAGAAGGGGCGAGGGGGTGTGTGTCCAGACTGGTCCAAAGGCTTCCGGGAATGCCCCAGGTGGAGTGAGGCCACGTCACCACCCAGGGTCTCTCGGGCATGGCCTGAGGGGCCCAGCGGGCTGCAGCTTAGCAGGGGCTGCTGAGAGGTGCCAGGGGACAAAGGCCCCGGGACAGCCCTGTCCAAGCCGCTCCCCCGCACCCCGTGGAAGCAGTGCCGGGCGCCCTGGCACCGCGCAGCCCCCGGCTTACACCAGGCACGTTTCTCTTCCCGCAGGAGGACTATCAGGAGTACGAGCCGGAGGCATAATGGCCGCGCCCAGCCCGCCACCTCCACCAGCAGCACAACACTGACAATACCCCCTCGTGCCCCTCCCCGGCCTCTCCCCAGGCAGGTACCAGCACAGGGGGCGATGGAGAGAATCCCTCACCCCGTTAAGTCACAAGTTCTTCCTGCGGCCCTGCTCCCAGGGGCCCCGCCGGAGGCCGTGTCGCTGTCCTGTCCCGTAGCGTTCAGAGCCCAGAGGGGTTCGTGTCCACAGCCCGGCTTGTGGCTCTGCGTCCCTCCCAGCGCCAGAAGCCGGCCTGGCCCCATGCCCATCCGAAGCATGCGTAGTTGAGCCCGCCCCCAGGGCTGCTGTACATTCGCTTGCACGCGCCTCCTGGCAACTTCGCTCCTGCCCTCGTGGAACTTTTTTTGATATTCCGATGGATCATTTCTGCCCTTGTGCCCCCCGCAGTGCGGCTGCCCACTCTGTGCTCTCCGACCCCCCCCCAACATTGTGTTGTGACGTGGCATGGAGTTCCCCCTCCCCCACCCTGCGTGTGCAATTCGGGGCAGCTGCCAGTGACACAGCTGCCCCTGAATAAAGCCAGCTCTTGTCTGTAGCTGCCCGTGTGGGTCTGTTCCTAGGCTGGGGGGCAGCAGCACCAAGCTGCAGGGCCATGGGGTCACGCCCCCAGAGGGGGGACAACCTCTTCCCTCCAGCCAGGGGCTTCTGGGCTCGGTCCCTAGCCCAGGTCAGAGGCCAAATCACCATGCTGGGCACAGCCCACCCCTAGGGACCTGCCTACCACAGGCCTCTTCACTGGGGGTCGGGGGGAGGTGTGTGGCTCAGAGACCCTAGATCCAGGCCCAGCCCCCACCTCATGCTACAGAGCATCATGGGGGAGGTGGCAGGTCCAGGTGCCCCCCAGGGTCCCCTCAGTTCAGCCCATGGGGATCCCCTGGCCTGGGCACCTTGCTCTAGCACTAGGAAGAGCCCATACCTGGAGCATGGGGCCTAGATCAACAGGAGGCCCCACGGGCACCAGCTCTAGGGGGAAGGGCCTGGGTGGTGCATGCTGAGCAGTCTGACTCTGGGCCCACCCCAGCCCCCTTGCCATGGGTCCCAGATCCCACAGGGCAGGGGACAGGCTGTCTGGGACCCAAGCCCTCCACAGAGCCCTGCAGGGCCTGGCCCCCTGTGTAAGGGGGGGGGAGCAGGCATGAGGCTGTGCAGTGACTTCCCAAGCATCATGCAGCGAACCAGGCCCAGAACCCAGGAGTCCTGGTGGCCCTAGGCCCTGCCACTGCCCCGTGGCTGGAGTTAGCCACTCCTGCAAAGGGGCTGCAGATACAGACAAGGGTGATAGGGCCTGGCCAGAGGAATCCCAAGAGGCCATAAGGGGGTGGGGGGTCTCATGGCTGCTAGAGGCTCACCCGGAATCCACCAGCCAGGCCTGGACACAGGGAGGTGGGGGGGGGGGGAACAGGCTGGGGTGCAGGGTGTTGAGGAGGGACAGACCAGCAATGGGGGGACAGGCCGGGGCGCAGGGTGGTGGGGAGGGACAGACCGGGGTGGAGGTGGGGACAGGCTGATGCAGGTCAGTGACTTTAGAGTTACTGGCTCTACGACTGCTCCCCTCCCCTCCCCTCCCCTCCGCTGGCTGCAGGCCCTGCAGAAGTTGGGGTTCAGCACCCTGCAGGCTCCCTGCCAAGGGGGCCGGGTCCCAAGAGCCCCTCTCCCCCTGCTGCAGGCACGGCTCAGGGCTCCTGGCTCTGGCCCCACAGCATCCCTGACCCAGCAACCGTCAGCCAGGCACCACGCCACCCCACGGGCCAGGCACAGCCCTGAGGAAAGGTGGGGCTGTGAAAACAGGTAACCCAGGGCAACCCACCTAGGGCCAACATACACCCTTCACTGGAGACCACTGCTCATAGGTCTCCCCCCACCCCCTAAGTTACAGCCCCCAAGCCTGGCCTGCTGGTCACCGCCCCCAGCACAGAAGGGGCACCACTTGGCACCCCCACCTCCACGAGTTCACTCATGCTTCAAATCCCCCCACAGCACCCTGTGCCCCAGCTCCTGGCACCACTACACGGGGTGCCCAGCAGTGCCACTGAGCAAAAACGGGCTCTCCCCGCCCTGCAACGCAGACACACGCAGCAGCCAGATCCCTGCAGCCCCGCAGCCAACACACCCAGCAGCCATGGGGCCCAGGCGTTAACCAAATCAGAGAGACCCTTTTCCCACCCAGGGGCACCTGCTGTCAGCTTGCAGAGGGACAGGACTAGAGGGCGGGGTCCTCTGAAAAGATGGAAACGTCCCAGAAAAACGACCTGTTTCCTCTAAGGCCGAGTACGGAAAAACTGGGGGCAAAAATGAAAAGAAACTTGTGAAAAGTTCTCTCGGGAAGAGCGTGAACGAGGGAGGAGGTGGCCGCCCGGAGCTACGCCAGCACTTCAGCACTGACGTTGTACCGGTCCGTACGGTGGCGAGCTCTGCCTAGAATCACAGCACACCTGGCGGCTAACGCACGGTGGGAGTCCGGGCTCACCGGCTCTACACTCAAATCTCCTGCTCAGTTAGGGGATGCTCATTCCCTAGAAACACGCCTTCCTCCTGAGGCTGCCGAGACCTCCCCCGTTGCTCACACCAGGATTGATGGTTTCAACAGCTATTTTTCTTCGATTCGCCACTGGGCGGAAAAACACCCACTTAAGCGTGCGGCTGTGGCTCCCCCCACCCCCCCAAGCCAAGCGGTGTGTGACATCACTACTCCAGCCAAATTTATACGTATTTCCAAAACCTCCCCCAGCTCCCCGGCTCGCTGCCTTCTCCATGGCACACGGCTCATTCTCCCAGAAGCCAGGAACGGTTCATTTTGACAAACACGTTAACTACGGCAGGAAGTTCAATTTTTCTCAACGTTTCCGTTAACAAAAAACAAACCCGACCCCCAAACCTGTTTTCTCCGTCCCTCCAAGGTGCCCAGAGATGTCCTTCGCTAGGCAGGCCCCCCTGCTGCACACACTACCCCACAGCGGCCCAGCTGAGTACACCTGATGTCAGTGCCATGGGGCAGCCTCGCTCTACCCTTCTGCCATAGGAGGCTGCCAAGCTGGGTATAATGCTCGTGCCCACACCACGCTCCAGGATGTGGCGCGAGCGGGGAGCAGGGCAGGGGGAAGGAGCTCAGAGGCAGGTGGGGAATCCATGAAATCCAGCAGGCAGGAAGTCAGCGGCATGGCCCAGGATGGGGCGGGAGCTGGGCCCTGGCTGGGGGAGCTCAGAGTGTCCCTGGATCCGCAACGCTATGGCCACTGCCACGCCAAGGCCCTGGGGGCACGGCCTGCCCTGTACCCCTGTGGGCAGCCCAGGGGCTCTGCCTGCCCTCTCCCAAGGCGCTCGCTCTGTGGGAATGACATGAAGGCCTGGCTGCTGCTGGGGGCAGGACGTCACCAGCAGCCTCCCCTCCCCAGCTAGGGCAGCCCAGGAAGCAGAGCCGTGCCAGGAGAGCTGCAGGCCTGGGAAGATGTGGGCCCCGGTGACCCAGCCGACCCCGAGCACTCTCAGCACAGCTGCACCCGAAGCCCAAGAGGGGTCTGGGCAGAGCTGGGGTCGCCGGGACGCACAGTCCTCCCCCACAAAGGGAAATGCTGAGATGGGGGGGCCCATTGCTCCCAGTAACTGGTTTGTGAAGAGGCGATGCGCTGCCATACACAGAACCAGGTGACCCCAAGGCAGCCTCCGCAGCGACGGGGCCGAGGCTGGAGCCACAGGGAGAAGAGAGTCTCTGTCCGGGAGCATTTGAGGCCGTGCCCGTAGCCCGCCCAGGGAGGGAGGGAGAGGAGCCGGCCGAGGCCAGGCGCTGGCTCCTGTCAGTAGGCGAACCCAGCTTCGTTGTACACCCTGAACACCTTCTCGATGGCGCACAGGTAGGCAGCAGTTCTCTGGTCCAGGCCCAGGTTGTACCTCGTGGCCATGCTCATGATTTGCTAGAAAACAAACAATGGCAAAGGCTCGGCTGGGTGCGGGGAGGGGGAGGCGGGGGGCAGGGTGAAATCCAGCCACCTCCTGCAAGCCTGGGCCCAGGACGATCCTTTGTGCAGCTCCAGCAGCGAGACGGGGCAGCAGAGCCCGGCTGGGAGGGGGCCCCGAGGCGTAGGTCAGACCCCACGCTGGGAAAACGGAGTCGTTATGGTCAGGCTCGGGGCCGGCCTGGCAGGGCTCTCCCCGTCGCCGGAGACGTCTGCCCTCAGCCGTTCTGATGGAACGATCCCAGCGCTGCTACCACCTGGTAACGGGACCAGTGCCCCCACGCTGCACTGTGGACAGGCCCCCCCCAGAGCATCTCCGGGGGGACCCCCTCTCCCCCTTCGGCAGTACCTATTCTACCCACAGACGTTTCGCCAGCTCCTAGCCCTCACCAACCCCGGCCACGGCTCAGTCACTCCAGGCCGAGGCTGCGTCCAGCTCAGCCAGCTGCTCCCCATCCCAACACGATGGGGGAGGCCTGGGAGGGACCGGATCCAGCACCCAGGGGATCCCCAGAGCTCCAGGCTGCTCCCAGCCCTGCGATGGTGACTGGCTCGAGGCGCTGGAGCTGCCGGGCCTCCCGCCCTGCGCGCCGATGACGGCGGAGGCCTGGCCGAAGGAAGCGTTTTACTGGGGCTACAAATGGAAAAGTTGCAAACTAGGTTACAGCCGGGGGGCGCCCAGGAGGAAGGGATCAGAATGAACCGCAGCCTTGGGGCCCCGGCGCAGAGCAGCTCCTGAGGCGCGCCGGCCCCGTAGGAATCCCAGACAGAGCCCTGGCCAGGAGGGGGTGAGGACTGGGACCCCTGACCCGTTAGCACAACAGGTGGGGGCAGAGGCACGTACCTGGGCCGAGTGGTCCATGGTGTAGGCCAGCCCCGAGTGCACGATATCCTTCTCGGAGGCCCCCTGCCAGGGGAAAACAAATGACTCCCATGACGGGGAGGTGGTGAGCGTAGCCGGACAGCGCCTCGGGGCGAGAGCAGCACCCTGCACAGGCTGGAGGCCAGGGACACTCCCCTGGCTCGGTGGGACCCCCCGTTTACAGCAGCAGGAACCTGGTCAGCCCCGGTCTCGGATCACCGTAACTTGTGCTCCGTCCCACGATAAGCCAGCCACTGCCCTGAACAACGGCCTGGCCCTGAGAGATCTGCAGGGCGCTCGCTGCTCTAACACTGACTCACCCCCGTCTCCCTGAACACCCGTCTGCCTTGCCAAGGCCTTGGCCTCAGTCTCGTTGTAGTCCAGAGCCCTGCTCGAGCACACACCTGACTACAGGAACCCGGGGGTCCAGACCGTCAGCTGAGCTCCAGGTAGCCAAAGTGCAGGCTGCCTGCAGCCCGGGGGCCACCACGTCCCTGCGACAGCCCCGGCTTTGCCATGGAGCTCGGCCTGCGGGGGCCTGTGAGCCACACGTCCCAGTCTCCACCCTGCCTTCTATCCCGCACCCTTCCGGGCATCTGTCCTTCAAGGGTTCGGTGAGTCGGGACAGTCGACCCAGGGCCCGTCCACTCCAGTGATACTGGGGCAAAGGGCCGGCAGGACTAGCACAAGGTCCTCCCGGGAACCCCAAGCATGGGGGGCTCTGTGTCACCCCCACAGCAGGCCCAGCCGCAGCCATGTTCTGTGGGAGCTGGGGTCAGGGCTGCGGCCGGGTAATTCTGCACCCTTGCGAAGACCCATGGGCCCCTGGCAGCCCTTTACCACGTCAGCGCCCACTGCACTCCAATGAGGGGGTCTCTGTCCCTGCACCAGCACCGGCCTGGATCGGGCCCACAGCTCTGGAGCCCTTTCCCCAGCAGTCCCTGCCCCCCAGGAGAAAGGAGAGCGGGAAAAGCCTGGACTTACTGCCACCCTGGCCTGGAACTCCGGGGAGGGGACAACGGGGATCTCGCCACTGCCCTTCCCAAGGCTCCGCTCCAGGCTCTGCTGCACAGACATCAGCAAGTGGTAGTTGGAGTCCCGCTCGTACTTGAAGGTCAGGCGGCCATAGCTCACGTGGTTCAGGTTCTTCAGCCACTCAAAGAAGGAAACGGTCACGCCACCCGCGTTCACATACAGGTCCTGCCAGGGGAGAGGCCGCGAGGTACAGACCCGCCCAGGGCAGCAGAGCAGAGTCCCGACACCTCAGCTCGAGTCACCCTAGGACAGCTGCCACGGGCAGGGCTCTCCCGTCTCACGGGAGTCACGGGGGGAACCGTGAGCAGGCAGCACCTCGCTGAGGATGAGAGTCCCGGATCCTGCCAGATCAGCTGCACCTGCACCAGGGCTGGGGGTGACACTGCCAAGCAGGCCTGGGGAGGAGGAGAGATCCAGAGCGTCTGGTCTGTTCAGAGCCGTGCAGCCTGGGCACAGTCCTGGCCAGCTTTCACTCTGCTCCCTAGGAGCCCCGACACAGACCCAGCCCTGGGGGGTCCCAGAGCTCTGTCACCGAAGAGCCACCACGCCAGCTTCATGGGTGTTTGGAAGCTGATGAAGGGCAGAATCCTGCCCCCAGAGCAGAGACAAGCCCTGGACAAGGGCCCCGTTCTCACAGAACCACACCCATGGGACAGACCTTCCAGTCCCCCCTGTGCGCTGGGGGCAGGGAACAAAGCCGGATTTCATGGGCCAAACTTGAGGGAGCAGGTCAGACTCCCCGGGCAAATCTGGGGCAAACTCAGTGAGCCCTGAAATGGGCTTGAGATCAGGCTGGAAAACAGAGCACAAGGCAAAGCAGAAAACCTGGCGCTTCCCTGGCATGCAGTGGATACAAGGAAGCTCTACTGTCACTAGCAGCCAAATGCTCATCTGGGCGGCACCCCTATCAACACAGAGAAACCCCGAGCAACGGGCTCAGCCCTGCCCTCCATTACTGGAGCTTCCCTGGCCCCTAGCCCCAAGAGCAGAGCGGAGCGGAGCCGGGGAGCCGCACAACAGGGCGGCGTAATGGAACAAGGGTCCCGCTCCTAGGCCAGAGCGAGACCCGACAGAATCCAGACACAGCGTCACGGTGTAGGGCACTCTGCCCACACAGCGACTGCCGAATCGGCGTACGCTGCCTGCCCTCCCACCGAGCCCCGCCTGCGCACCATGGCTGGCACGGCCCTACAGCATCGTGTCCAGCTGACCGCTCTCAGCAGCGGCCCCAGCTCCCACAAAGCCAAGCTGGGAAAGAACCTACACGGGAGGGGACGTCTCCTCAACTAGGCCTTGCTAGAACAGCAGGGCCAAGCAGGAACCACCATGGGCCCAGGGAGAGCACAGGAAAGCTCTCCCACCTGGCTACCCCGCACCCTGGGCTGACCCGCAGGGTCACAGTCCCCGGGGGTGGGGCAAAGAGGTATCGGTCGTACCGGGATGACGAGGATATTTCTCTGCAGGAAGATCTCATGGGCTGCTGGTGTCGTGGGGCCGTTGGCAGCTTCAGCGATAATCTGTGAAGCACAAATGGAGGCACAAGGCAGCCAATGCCCAGAGGTGGACACGGGACTGCGGTCATGATGGGAGACTCACTGCAGCCCTGTTCCCTCCTCTCATCAAGAGCTATTTCTAGCAGCCCCTTCCACGGGCGCTGAGCACCAGCGGGCAGGTACTGCGGCAGCTCTCGGGCTGCGCCAGCTGAAGACCAGACTGGTAACTTACCGGAGCCTGCGGTCTGGCCAGAGTGTGTGTTAAAGAGGACAGCAGAGCTAGAGCCTAGAGCGCCTACAGGATCCAGCATGTGCCACATGGCAGAGATCATGGCTGCTGGGACCAGTCCTCTCCGTGGGCTGCACCTGGCTAGCAGGCCCATGCTCGGGCTACCCCGATGTCCTGCATTTGTTTGCTGACAAGTCCCCCATGTGCAGGGACTATGGCTCTCCTTCCCCCTCTGAAATGTCTCTCCCGCTTCTGGCAGGGCCCTTCCGCCTGAACCGGGGCAGAGGGTGAGTTTGCGGAGAGGCACACACGAGGCTGCTCCAGCGGTTCCCCGCTCCCACCCAGCACAGTGAGAAGGGAGATGCTGATTCACTGCACATGCTGGATATCGCTCAGCTTTCCCTCAGGAACTTGGACACCGTAACAGCGACTCATCACCTCTGCCTCCTGCTCCAGCACCATGGCAATGCTGATCTGTATTCAAATAACCCCGTCTGAACATATTCCCTCTGCACAACAGCAGAGAGGAGGGGCCGGCTCAGAGTGCAAGTGGCTGCAGGCTGCACGTTGACAGGGAGTCTAAACTCTGCTCCCTGGTGCCGGGGGCAGCTCCCATTGCTTGAGGCTCTCTTGGCGGGGGAAGGGGAGCGTCCGCTGAACTGCGTACCTTGGCTTGGACCCGATGCGCGTTCTCCCTCGTCAGCTGCTTCTCGACAGCCGCCGGGATGAGGATGTCACAAGGTACTTCAAGGACGCTGCCACGATAAGGCTCTGCCTTGGGAAAGCCAACGATGGTGCCGTGTTCCTGGAACGACAAGGGCCATTCAGCAGTGCTCAGCCAGGCCTGCAAAGCCAGCTGCTTCACAGAGCCTCTTCTGTAAGCGGCCCACAGCTGCCCCATAGCACCCTGCCCTGGCGGAGCACTCCTGAGCCACAATCTACAGAAGAGACAAGGAGCAGCCCAGCCCCACATGGTCACAGAGTCCCTGGGGTGATGCTCTGGAACTGCTCCCTATGAAGCCAGTCAGGACTCTGGGGAGAAGCTTCCTCTTTGTGAACATCCTGTCTCCAGGGCTAGGAGCATCACAGCCTACAGCTTCCTGGGTCTGACCTCGGAGCATCCAGCATCTTCTGTCCCTCCGTGCGCTTCCCCCAGCGAGCCTGCCCAGGCGGGGTCCTGGGGGAGCCCATGGGTCCTGCACCCCAACTGCACAGTCAAACGTGACTCTCAGCCAGCCAGTAAAACAGAGGTTTATTAGATGACAGGAACATGATCTAAAACAGAGCTTGTAGGTAGAGGGAACGCAACCCCTCAGCTGGATCCATTTTGAGGGCCAGAGGGCCAGAGAGCCAGATTGCTCGTCTGCCCTTCCCTGCCTGACTCCAGCCAGCTTCAGCCTGAAACTCACTCTCCAGCCCCTCCCCTGCTTTCCTTTGTCTCTTTCCCGGCCAGGAGGTCAGCTGACCTTTTTGTTCTCAGACTTACCTAACACCTTGCAGAGAGGGGGAGAGCCAGGCCTAAGACAGGGCGTCGGCTACTTACTTACACTGTGTCTCTGTTCTGCACCAACTACACACCCTTATCCCTCCACACAGACACTCACGAAATGCACAGGGGAAACTGAGGCACCCACACAGTATTTCCACTCTGTCACATCTCCTGCCAATGGAACTGGGCTGGACACCCGCTCCCATTAAGACCACAGTTTTGCGGGTCTGGATTGAACCGACCTTCTTATAGTCTTCTAGTTCCTTGGGATGGATCCCGCTGGAATTGTAAATAGCACCATCCACCTCCCCGACACACACACAGCACGCTCCGTAGCGGTGTAGGTACCTCATGGTGTGCAGGCCCGTGTTGCCAAAGCCCTACAAGAAAAGAGATTAGAGAGCTGCTAAGTGGGGGAATCCAAACACATGAGCATACACGAGCCAGGAATTCCACGCTGGGCCCTTTCCAGTGTTTGGGGCTGGGCACGACTCGCTTTCAAAATGCCTAGCTGCCAGCTCATGGTAGCCGGGGCGGACACGCAGGAACATGTGGGGTTAGAGTCAGTAATGCAATTCAGTCTCTGGAGGGCTGACGGCTACTCAGCAAGTCCTGGCACTGTGTGCGTGGCCCACTATGGGGGAAAAGGGACGAGCCACACAGCAGCTGAGGGGTTCACAATCACTTCCCTGATCTGCAATCGTTCCAGGTTAACTGCTCCTGAGCAGGAAGCTAGAGTGGTCTATTGACCCAGAAAAAAAAACAAGACCAACTCCTGCAATGGGCAGACTAGACATTAGCTGGATGTTAGGCAGACCTTTTACACTTGTACTTAAAGTTCTGTACAGGATCTTTTCAGGGGAAATGAGGCAAAATGCTACATTTATTAGTAATACATGTAATAATCAAGACTGTAGCATATGAATATGATCAATATTACACTCATGCACTCACATACACACACCGTCTTGCTGTTGTTACCAACGAGTTGCTCCCCTTAACTTCACTGGCCAGGTGAGTTAGATGGGGGAGGGGTGGAGGCGGGCTTCTGCCAATCGGGATGGATGCTCCAATGTTGACAAGATGAGACCCGGGGTCCTCTGCAAGACACCTCACTTTTATAGCATCTTCCCTCTCCTGCAAATCTATCCCAGATTCAAAATCTGGGTCTGGGTCCATTGGTCCTTTGTGCTGCTTTTCTCTGGGTGTTGTCCTAATGCTGCAAAGAGGGGGATCCTAAAAGAAGGTGCTTGATACTAAACCCACCCCCCTCCATGAGGCTGTCAATATGTCTGCTCTTCTTTAGTCAGCCCACTTGACAAGCTTCATTGTCCTTGGTCTGGCTCCCATCCCCTCTCCAACCACTGCAGATGTCTGGAGGTGCCGCCTTCCACGCCTTCCTCATTCACCCCTCATTCATTCAACAGGGCAATTGATTACAAAGGGGGTGGGGGGAATCTTATTCTACTCCTAGCAAAGAGACATTTTTCTTTTACCTTAATTATCCTACCTTAGGGGCTAGAACATATTATCAAGGTTCTCAGAGAAGGTTATATGAAAAGGCACAACACAAAGTCATATAAAAGTTGTACAAAAATGTATAACGCAGGGATTTATCTACACCCTCCTATGCTGGTTCAATTAACTTCCAAGAAACCAGATGGAGGAAGAATTATTGCAGGTAAGGGAGATCTCATAATGGCGGGGATCTTGGCTATTAGCCACCATGGGCAGGGATGGTGTCCCTACCCTCTGTTTGCCAGGAGCCGGGAATGGGCGACAGGGGATGCATCACTCAATGATTCCCTGTTCTGGTCATTCCCTCTGGGGCACTTGGCAGTGGCCGCTGTTAGAAGACGGGATACTGGGCTGGATGGACCTTTGGTCTGACCTAGTCTGGCCGCTCTTCCCCTTAAGGCAGGTATCTTTGTCCCACCTGCATCCCAGCTCAGCTGCTGGCCAGGATCAGGTTCTTAAAGCAAACCTGAAAACCAACTTCTTCATTAGCAAAAACATCTTCCACAGAAAAACTATAAAGATGAAGCAGCCCAGGGCCTCTCCTCTCTGCTTCATTAGCCCAGTAAGTTAATTAGAAAGTGTTCACAAACCCTTTGGAGATTGCGCAGAATAGCTAATTCAACAGAGGTGACTCCTGGAGCCATCACTTCCTTGTACAATCTCAGCTTGGCTGGCGGAGTCCTGTGGCCCGCGGCATGGAATCCCATAGGTCACAGCATATTTCCCTTGGACTGAAGAAGCAGATGAGAGGCAGCCGGCTTCAAGTCCCACAGAAAGGGAGCGCCATTAGTAATGGGTAGTCAGGGAAGAAAAACCAATGCCCACCAGCAGCCCTTTCCCAGCCAAGCATCATTCCCATACCGGTAGTCACCCTGCGGGAAGCAACACAGCTAGACACACCCATGTCCTGAATGCAAATGGACACAGTGCACCAGTCACAACGGTCAGCGGAATGGGAGAGAGACCAGGCTTAGAACACCCGAGAACAACTGGTTCCACCTGCCGACCAGCCTCATGATCAAGCCGGTCTTTTCAAATTCATCCCCCACCAAATTCCAGCCCCAAAAGGTCAGGGTGTAAATGCAACACAGGTGAACCACACCTTGCTCAGTTGTCGATTAAAACATGACAAATGTATTGCAACCAGATGCCAGCAGCTCCTCCGAACCACCCCCTCCCTGCTAGGCGGTTAGATGCTAGATCTGACAGGACGTACCATGCCAGTTCACCACTGCACATAGGCTACAGGGCGTTTGCATTCAGGGTGATAGTAAAATAGTCCCTTGCCTAGAATGGACCATGTAAAGCGGGACAATGCCAGTAAGCAGATTTACAGACACGCAGATGACCTCTCCAATTCAACATTGAACACGGGAACACACGTTTTAGCGTGTTATGTTCTCAGACCCCAGCTTTCCTGCACAATCTGAGAACAATGGGCAGCAGTGGCTGGAGGGTCAACCCTCAAGTGTTGTTATGCAGTTTCTGTGTGCTTTTGCTGACCTGCTCTCCTAGGTAACACAACGTGCGGAGTAGAGACAGGCCTGGAAGTCCGATAACATTGCTTCCACTGGTCCATACAGATGGGTGTACAGGGCACAGCAGACTCTGAAAGACCTCGACTATGCTCACACTAGAAATTCTGCAGTGGCACTGCTGCACCCTCTTCCTCAAAGGAAACTTTCCAAAAACCTACCTGGGAACTTCCTCTCATAACCCTGCTAAATACTAAAAATCATGGACCGAACAGACACTGGATTTATGGCTGATTATAACAATCTGTAACCCACCCAACCCCACCCCTTCTTTCTCCCCTAGGACTGGAGAGATGTTAACAGGCCACTTCACCTTAACCGGTCCCTTGAAATGTGTTAATTACTTGTGCAAAGCACATTTGTTCCACCTGGTCTTTAGCTCCGTACACCTTTCCCAGACCCCTAGAAGGACTCTGTATAGCTTGAAAGCGGGTCTCTTTTAGGGTGACCAGATGTCCTGATTTTTGGGTCTTTTTCTTATATAGGCTCCTGTTACCTCCCACTCCCTGTCCTGATTTTTCACACTTGCTGTCTGGTCACCTAGTCTCTTTTCCCAGCAGAAACTGGCCTAATAAAGACATCCCCTTCCCCACCCTGTCTCTGCATATGGTCAGGCCCAAGGAGAGACTTTTCTTGATTTTCTATTGATGCTATTTTCCTGATCTCTGACTTGGGAGACTCAGTGCCCAGGCCACAGGCTTCTTCATCCTCCTGGAAAGCTTTTGTCCGTAGCCTGGGTGAGGAGCTGCCAGAGGCAGTCAGCACATCAGCGCCAGACGCTCCAGGCCACTGTGATGAACCCAAAGCTCAGGGGCCGTAAGTGCTCCATTGCCATTTGCCAGGACAAAAGCTACGACATCCAGAAGACAGAACGCCGGCCTGGCTCTGCAGCAATGCTTAGAAAAATAAACAGCCGAGCTGGATCAGCAGAGTGGGAGCGTAGAGTGAGTCGGCAGCGCCAGGGGAAGAGGGCAGGGCTATCAGAGACACACCAGAGGTTACAAGGCAGGCCTTGACCTGGGATCTGCAGGGCAGAGCCAGGAGGGAAGAAGGGGTGGAGAGAGATGCGGAGCAGCCAGAGAAGGCAAGCTGCCAGGCTGACTGCACACAAACACATCTGGCTAAATCAGGCTTCCCTCACTGCTCACCCAGCACCAAGAGATTCCAGGCCACCAGCCCTCCAGCAGCCCATGCTAGACAGCGGGGACTGGCAGACAGACCCACCAGGGTGGAAGCACAGAGTTACAGAACACCTCTGATGTCACCCACAACTCCCGCTGACTTCACCTGCACTCGTGAGTACTTCCCCCTCTGAGACTCGGACCCTGGCTTACATGCAAAGCCCTGTGAGTTCCCGGATCCCATGGAATTCTCCCTGTGCCACTGAATCTCCACATTTTTAAAATAAAGATGTTTCTAGCCTTTATGTTGCAGAGAGAGCCTTGAAAACATGAGCTGAGTGTAACCGATGTACTCGGAGTATACAGTCTGCAACTGCTGCCTGTCTGAGTCCACTGAGAGCCTGAAACAGCAGCTCTCAGAAGTGCAAACTCACCCATTCATTTGAAACTGGGACCTGTGGACTCCAGAGTTCCATAATGTGGCAGATTCCCAAGATGCACAATTCGCTATTTTTGCTCTGGCATTCACTATGGTGCTGTGGCTGCCATCTCCCTGCCCTGCTGGCACCTGCTGCAGCTGTATCTGTCGCTGCAGACTTCCTCAAAAGGGGAAGCAGGATGACAGCACGTGCTGTCCAAGCGCAGGGGTCAGGAGGCCAGAGCTAGAGTCCAGCCTGTTGCCAGGGAGCTGACTAGTGACGAGCCCCACTGCTTCCCCAGTTCCTATGGAGAGAGGGAGATTCTCTGCTGAATTCCACATGCATGAGCCATTGCTGTGTGCTTAGGAGGCTGGGGAGCGTGGGAATGAGAGGTGCCACATGGCACCAGAACACATTAAAATAAAACAGACATTTACTGACGAGCATTGGATCAAATGCTAGGGATTAATTATGCATTAATTATTACTATTAAGTTAACCCTGGTGTATTGGTTATCACAAACTGTAGGGGTTCCTGCAGCAGACTCTGGTCCCAAACATGGGGCCTTGCTTATTTCGGCAGGTATCTGACATGTGAACCTGGGAGTGGCACAGCTGCAGGCACTCTGAACTTCTGGCCTTAGTGTGTAAGCAACATGCAACCAGCAACTGCGACATATTTTGTTTCCAAGATGCATAGCAAGCTGCACTTAGATGTTCCACAGTGGGGTGTGGGTGCGCGTGTGGGTATGTGTAGAGGCTAACACAAAATGCTGCATCAACCCACGGCACAATTCACAGAGCCGAAGGGTGTCAGCTGTTGAGCCAACTGTCTTCCCATCTGGAGACGGGTTGTGTTCTCAACAGCAGACGGGAGGTTTGGAAGATAAACTTCAGGCAGCACTGCTGTAGCTGAGCTGAAAGACAAAGTCTCATTTGGCGACATGGAAGGAGGATTCGAAGCAGCTGATTTCTGCTGGGAACGGAGTGAGGGCGACAATGAAGACCACAAGGAAACAAGCCTAGTTTACAATGTTATGGCTCTGCCCAGTGCTTACCTGCAACACAAAGGTCTTGCCAGGAAAACCAGGGCTCAGGCCAATGAGGTTCATATAGAGAGCGTTGTTGATGTAGTTCTCAATCCCACGCAAGAGACCACGGCCTGTGGCAGGGACTCTCCCATGGATTCCTCCCTGACTAATAGGCTTCCCTGTCACACAGCCATGGGCATTGATATCCTACAGTTCCAACAGAAGAGTGAAGGTCAAGACCTCGCCTCGCTCGACCAGTCCAGAGAAAACAAGGCCCGTTAGAGTTAAGATTTTCCTTGACCCACATGTGCCCAGCCCAGTCACAGATAAAGCAACTTGACTGTCAACCCTATTTTAGCACTAAACCCAGACAGTCTGCATCATCCCAGCCTCGGTGGGAGGTCACCCGACAAGCCATGGGAACGTCCCACCTCCCTGAAAGCAGCAGTATCTCAGCTTGCTGTAGAAGAAGCCACCATTACCTTGTACCCGAGAGTGCGGGAGTAGGTGTCTGCAATCCAGGACATCTCCTTTTCCCCTGTATTTATGTCAGGAGCAGCAACATCAGTTCCAGGCCCTGCCAGGGATAATAGCTGTCAGTTCTGGTTCCTTCTCCATTCGGTCTCTTTGTTCAAACAAATCACAGCCTCTGCACTTCCAAAGGGCCCTGGGATTACAAGGCCAGCTCAACCCATCCCACTGTTGTCTTTAGATACAGCTAGTGATCTTTTCTCTGCAATATGGTGTCTCCTATCCACTCCAGTCACAGCCTCACTGCCCGAGCTTTGCCACGACTCTGCCCAACCACTACACCCCCATGGTGACTCCAAGAGTCTGACTCTCCCTTGAGCCATGTCACACACCGAGGGAGAAGGAACTCCATGCACCTACTGGCTGTCTGGGCTGGGGGAATCTAGATGGAACACAAAGCAGTAGCCTGGCATTGTGGTGTTTGTGTTACCACAGCACCTAGGAGCCCAGCCAGGGACTCGGATCCCCAATGCTCGGTGCTTCACAAACACAGAACAAAGAGACGGACCATATCCTAGACGTTCTGCAGCCTAACTGTAAACAAGAGGATCCAGACAAACAAGGAAACAACAAGACAATATCGGTCCATGTGACCAGCAGTGGCCCTAGCACACCTGTTGCCCAGCCTCTTGGTTCTCTGCGGCTTCCTTTGCCTACCTGAAAAACTGTCATTTTTCATGCAACCCTCACCTATAAATCCCTTCTTGGCCATTTCAATCGTAAACTGTCTGGTTATTTTCTCCAGCTCACGTTCCTGTGCAAGAACATCAAAATTCAGCCATTACTGAGGGCCCCAAAAGAAAAGCAAACCCCGGAGGCAGGTGCCATATGCCTTTACCGGCAGTGTGTTCTGAGGTCCACAAAGCCTCAAACATGGCTGAGGTGCTGCAGGAGTTAATGCAACTGGTGCTGTACAGAGCCAGGGTGAGCAGTGAATGCATGCTTGGTCCCCTCTGCTCACAGCTCAAGGAATGTCCAGTCCTCCCACCCACCTCGAACTCCCACAACTGGTCCAGCGCCAGCCCCGGCTGCACAAGCTGAACCCAAAACCAAAGCTCCTCAGTCCTCTGTCCCCCAAAGCTGCTTTTCACAGCCACTGGTGAGAGCTGCTCTCCACCAAGGCCTCTTCCTTGCCTGTCAGAGTGCACAGCGAGGCCACGCATACAGATGAACGGCTACAGGACTCCTGTGAAAATGGAGCATGAACAATAAAAAGGAAACAAGGCCAACTTACTGAATACTTCTTGGGATCAATCTTCACGCCAGCCATGGCACCACCAAAGGGAACGTCTGAAAGACATCAGGCCGCCCGATCAGTGACAGGCACACAGCTGCCCTGCTCTAACTCGGCCTTTTGTTAAAAAGAGGGGCTGTGTGAGCGACTGCTGGGGCATCCACCCTGAAGAGAGCTAGCACCCCGCAAAGGAAGGATGGATGGTAACTAGAGGACAGGGCCCCAGGCCACACTCACCTGTCACTGCCTCCACAACTACACCCGTAAGGCCCAGGTCCTAAATAAAGAATGGCGAGTGAACCTACACCTCTCACAAACAACTACGACAACCAGGAGATAGTGTAACCCCTGTGACAGGACCTCTGGGGTATAACCTGGACCTGTGGGACTGCTGAGCCCCTTCACTCTCCAGCCTGGGCTGTCTCTCACAATGCTCTGTCAGTGGCAACCAGCCAACCCCACTCAGCCCCCAGCACACAGAGCCCCACACCCAGATAAAGTGCAGGAAGGCTCCCTTCAGCCACCCATGAATCATACAGAGAAGCATCAGTCAATCACCCCCAGCCTTGCACCCCAGCAATGGACCATCTCACACTGCTCAAGACGCCCTTGGGCAGTGCAAGCTCATGAATTAGTTTGCCAGTCCAACGAAGGGGAGTGGACATACAACGGCCCTTGTTAACCCCCAGAGCATCACAACCCCCTCTCCAGCAGTTACGTTTTTTCCACAGGTTTTCAAGCTAGACCAGAACTCCTTGATCCCACCACTCAAGAGCATTGGGGGCATCCCAAATTCAAAGCAATGGGCCTTTCAGGCACTGCAGAGCCCCGCCCTCAACCCAAGAACACAATTTACACAGCACAATACATCCTGGCTAATACACCTTTCTCATGGTTACACATGGTGCTTTGAGAGCCGAGCATTCCGCGAGCACCACCCCTTCACAGAGCCCACCGGGCGCTTTCCCCACTCCCACTGACTTACCCACCACCGCACACTTGTATGTCATCAAGGCTGCCAGAGCTTTCACATCATCAATGCTAATTGACTCGGAAAACCGAACCCCTGGGGAAAAGCAGGGACACAACAAGTGAAGGAAACCTGCCTATCCAGCAAGACAGTGGCATAGAGGAGAGTCAACAAGGGCCCAACGCCATGGCCAGGGTCTCTGCAATGGCAGCACCAAGTTACAAGGTCAAATCGCTCATCGCTCCGTGCTATGTGTTCCTCACGGGTGCTCTGAGAAAGGAAGGTTATTTCCTGGGCAAAAGATTCTATCCAGAGATGCTGCTCAGGTTTCATTCAGCAACCTGGAGGTGGCAGAGCCTTTCCCCACCAACCCTCTTCTTGTCAGGTGAGGACCCAGCACCCTGCCCTGGCAGCCTTAACTATCAGGGACGCTGCAGCACCGTTAGCATCAACAGGGCAGCGGGAGTGTTCATGGAGGGAGAGTCTGGGCAGGGGAGGCTGTGCTGGGCTCTGTCCTGCCCTTACCCCCTTTGCAGGGCAGGAGGTGCTGGCTGTGCTGGGCCCGCCAGCCCTCGATCACCTCCCAGTGGCCGCTGTCCCGCTTGACGGGGATGGACACCTCCAGCACGTGGCTGCAGCGCTGGATGGTTTCCAGGATGCCCTGCACCCACTGCCGCTTCTCCGTCAGGGGCCGCGAGCTGCGGAGCTGCTGCACCAGGTCAGCCTCGGCCACGCGGATCGCCCGCGCGCAGAACGTCTCCACCATGGGCAGGAGCCCGGGCGCGTCGACGCCGGCCTGGGCCTCGGCCGCCACGTGCTTCCCCCTGCGTCCCCCGCCTTTCCCGCCACTTCCGCCTTCCGGCGCGTCACTTCCCGTTGGCGGAGCCCCGCCCCCGCTCACTGGCTGCCATAGCAACGGGGCCCTGCGGCGGCCCGCCTCCGCTAGGAGCCTGAGCCCGGCCCACCCGCTCCGCTGAGACCCCGCCGCCGCCTCCCCGCGCAGCGGCCCGGCCCCCAGCAGCCTCTGCATGGCCGCGGCTCGGGCGGCCTGGGGAGCCTGCTCCGGAGACAGGGGCGGGCGGACGGGGCGCGGACACCGGGATTGGCTGAGTGGGGACGCTCCTCATTGGCTGAGGAGCCTGGGGGCTGGACGTAAAAAGAGGGACGCTCCTGAATGGCCGAGGAGGAAGTGGGTGGGGCATGGTCCCACTCTTCGGATTGGCTGAGAGTCCGGCCAATGGGTGACAAGGCGGGAAGAGCAGCCGTGACCCAAGCACGTTGCGCCCGATGGGACTGAGGGGAGGGGCGAGGCCGAGGGGGAGGGGCCATTGGGGCAGTTCCTGCCCAGCCCCCACCCGGTTCCTCCCAGCAGCCTTTGCTCTGGGCAGCCCCACACCAGGCCCAGCCAGGCTGTGCCAGCAGGGTGGGCTCTGCCGGCCCCCGTCCCCTGGGGCTGTCCCCAGGGAGGGGACGTGGTCCCCCAGGAAACAGGGTGGCCTTGGTCCTTGGGGCCCCCTGCGAGGCCCATTGTTTCTGCCCACTGGCCCTGGGGCAGTTCCTGGGACGAGTTCCAAACCGCCCCCTGGGATGCACCGTAGGCACCTCCCCCGTGCCCCGCTCTGCCGCCCAGTCTGGGCTCCCCGCCCCGGGAGAGCAAGCGGCTGTGACATGCTGAGTGGCACCCTGGTCGCATGGGCACCCTGGGGCCCAACCCGCACCGCTGGGGAGTGAAAGCCATTTCCTGTGCTCCAGCTGTCCTGGAGCTGGGGTTAGGACTTGGGATCACGGGAGGAGTTTTCCCAGTCTGACCTCTGCAGGCTGGTGGAGACTGAACTTACCCCAACCTGGTGATAGGTCCCAAACTCGGCTGTTTCACAGTGCCGAGGGCCTGGGCGGGGGAATGCCAGATCGTGTGCACACGGATATGCCAGTGTGGTAGTGGTCACCCTAGCACCTTTCTCTGAGTTCATGGGCCCCCACTAAGTTAATTTTAAAACATTTTTAATTCCCTAGAACTGCCTCATTTTATATTTAATATTTGCCCCTGGGAATTAGCTCTTATGTAAGTAGCCTGTTTTACAAAACAAACTTAATGAGGCATTTACCTGATAGATCTCAACCCCCCTAAAGTAAAGAATGCATATTTATAACATAGAGTGTCCAAGGGATGTTGGAATTTTTATTCTTAAATGCCAAAGTCATTAGAAGGACATAATCTAGTTATTCAAATAATGTTTCAATATTCATTTCTTACCTTCAGACTCTTCAAAGACTGAAAAATAAATTGCCTGCCCTAACGTGGCTTTCCTCCATCATGTGCGTACTCAGCTGCTGTTGCTGGGTTCTTCATGATAAGCATGATCTAGCTGCTTTTTAGAAAACCTTGGTTTGAGGACAATTACATGCATCTCGTAAACAAATATAAGAACAAAAAACTCCAGGCTGCTCCTTATATGATACGAATCTGTATTTAAATGTGGTTAGCTTTGTAACACATGCTGGCAAAAGCTCGTACCACTCTTAGCTCGTGGCGCCTTCTCTCTTTCACGTTCCATACTGAAGAAGTAAGTGCTGTATTTCTGGGGAGGACACGCTGTATTCCTTGTGCATAGTGAAGTGATTGGATTTCTGCTGTAAGTGCAAAACTCATCACAAGCTTAACTTTGGAACTGTGATGGTACTTCCATAGTAATTGTCAGTATTATTTTCTGTCTCCTTCCTTAGGCATTCTAGCATCTTGTGTGATTCCTGCTGTGCTTTGAGCAGGGGTGTCATTGAACTGTCCCCTGTGGCACCCTAGGGTTGCCAACTTACTAGTTACACAAAACTGAAAGCCCTAGCCCCGCCTCTTCCCCCAAGGCCCCACTCCCAATCACTACATTCCCCCTCTCTCACTCACTTTCATGAGGCTGGGGCAGTGCAAGGATGCTGCCTTTTTGGTGAGACACAGCTGAGAGTATCAGTTCAGGACCAATTGCTTAGAGCAGGGTAGTCACAGCCCCAGGCTGGTGGTTCTCCACCTCTCAGGCAAACCAAACCAGCCAAAGAGAGAGGATTTCAGTCTCACCCCACTGGATAACCATAAGACATAAGCCACATGTCCATGCGTGACTCAGTTCTTTACAGGCCAACGCCATTGTCTACATGTTAGTTTGAATGTTCTGAGAAAGCTCAGATGTGGATTCACATCTCCCAAAGTCCATTGTTAGTTAAGTGTTTCTTGATTGGGCACTTACTGAGAAAAGCCCTTTCTCGAGAAGCTGAACAAACGCTTCACTGAGGCTACTTAGAATCAAAACACATTGAGCCATTATTCATAACTTCAACTACCAAATGATACACACGTACAGATAGCATCATCACAACCAGCAGATCATCACCTTTCCATAGACATCGTACTGGACTTCCTTTGCACAAGATTTGGTGCAACTATAAGACCTTGGTTGCTACAATGATCTATACGGTCACAGTTCATGTCATCACACCCCCAACGCAAAATTGATGCAGGCAGGGCTGACACAAACATGTCTGACCTCATCCCAAGAGCTCCCCATCCTTGGGTTTGTCTTACTACAGCTAGTATTGGTGTATAATAGAAATGGTTCCTCAAAGTTATGTTCAATAACATGACTGAATTTCTTTACAAACTCAAGGTTAAACTTGGGTACAACAATAGTGGGTTGGATCTGCTCTTGCCACACGGTTCCTGTATGTCGCATGTGATCTTGCCAAGAGCTAAAGAAAACAGCTACTTTATCTATACAAACTCTGGCAAATGTTTGGAACCCAATTAACATCAAGTAACTGTAGATATTAATGTTGTCCACAGTGTAGGAATCTTGGCATTTAGCCATGAAAGCAATATGGTAGTGTGCCTCACTTTCCCTTTTCCATACAGCACCTTAGGTCTGAAATGTCTTTTCCCCTGGGAAAAATTCCAATACTGTTTACAGGCATTAACTGTGCAACATCAGTAAAGCAAGGCCTTTTAACATAAAGTATGTTCTCCTGTATCACTTTTAACATGTTCAAGTTTTTTTTCAGAAGATTAGGCATATTGTACATTTTTACAGGTCTTGGTAATAGCAACACATTAGTTACAAAAATTACCATTAGCAATAACAACAAATTCATTGCAAGTGTCCATCTACAATCATTTTTGTCATGCCCTACCTTTGGCTCAATAGTCTTGGGGTTTGGGCCTTTTAGGGTTACTCCGGGACTTCCCTTTGCAAAATTAAGTTCTCTTTTTCCTCCTGGTTCTGTAGAATCAAATCCCAGTTTCTTTTGTTTAACAGAAGTCCCTGGCTGATCAGGTGTGCTTTCTTTGCTGACAGCTATTAGCAAGTCTTTCTTCTCCCTGTCAGCCAGGGAATTTGCATCAACACAGACAGGAGCCTGTGCACCAGTTTTCAGATCCTTAACTGCTACCAATTCCAAAGCTGTTCGGTCACCCTATGGCACCCTGAGCTTTTCCCTGCGTGCTCACAGTTCATCCTGAGCCCAGGCCACCCCACAGTTAACATTTGCCATCTTAAAAGTTGACCGTTTATTCCTGGGTTTTGTGTTCTTTTGCTTATCCACTCCCTCGTCCATGACAGAACTTCACCTCTGTCCTCTTACTCCAGAGATTCCTTAACAGCCTCTTGAGAAATGTTGTCAAAGCTTATTGAGAGTCCGATCACACTATGTCGGCTGTTGTCCTTTGTCCCCTGGTTTGGTGACATGCTCAGGTCTTTCTAACAGCGTTAGTCTCAGATCTCCACTCCGAAGCTGGTCTTGTTAGACCCTATCCCGTTGTGTGTAAAACGACTGCATCACCTCTTGTCCCCGGGACTGTCCTTCAGCAAATCAGCCCTGCCGCCTTTTCCAAAGATGAGTACAACCACAGCTGTCACCCTTCCAGGCCTTCTGCACAGGAGTGGGTTTTAATTAGCACTTCAGCCACTTCCCGCTGAACACGTCCTCAGAACTGCTCCGGCTAGTGTTCCTCTAGCCCGTATTCCAGTGTGTTTATTTCCCTGCACTCCAGGGAGGGAGCTCAGGAGTCTCTTGCAGGCTTCCTGTAGACTCTGCTTGTTGGCAGAGCAGAGCGTGGTCCCCAACTCAACAGCGTTTCTCTGTCTGTCCATAAGGAATCTTCTAGAACCCAACTGCGTTTGGTGACAAGGGAAATGGGGGACACGTGGAGCCCCTGGTTAGTACAGACCCCCTGGCATGGTCTATAGATCAAAGAACCGGGGGATGGTGTCCCTCATGTGCCTAAGTCAGAGTCTCCAGCTACTTTCCTATGGGAGTTGGGGGTTTTGTTTTAGGCATGGAGAAGGACAACAAAGTGAACTCTGGCCCATGTGATCGACAGGACTTGCATTAATTTAGCCCATTTATTCCATCTACACCAATGCAACAGGCTACAACCTACAAGGATGGGAAGGGATGGTGTCCCTAGCCTCTGTTTGCCAGGAGCCGGGAACAGGCAACAGGGGATGGATCACTTGATGATTCCCTGCTCTGTTCATTCCCCCTGGGGCACCTGGCACTGGCCACTGTTGGAAGACAGGATCCTGGGCTGGATGGACCTTTTGTCTGACCCAGTAGAGACATTCTTATGTTCTTATGTCTTGCTGGATGATACCTCGAGAAAGCATCAAGTCCAGCCCCCTGCACTGAGTCTGGTCAGTGCCTTGGTACAGGGGATAACATCATGGATCTTGCTGATTGAACATGGCCTTGGAATATAATCAAATCCAAATACATTGACCACAAAAGGTCAGTTTGGTTTGCCTGTCTAATAGCTGCCTGGAGATCAGTGATACTGGGGGACGGTTTTATCCTAGAATGGCAGAACTGGATGGGACCTCGCCAGGTCATCTAGTCCAATCGCCTGCCCCGAGACATGCTTCCTCTCAAATCTAAGTTCTTGCAGTTCGAGAGGGAAAGACCCTGTGTCCTGACCTCCAGCCCGTAAGATCAAGGCTGGCCAGCCGTCTAGTCCAAACCCCCAGAGTATCCACAGCGAACCGGGGAAAGCAGAGAGAGGAAAGACCACTGGACAGAGGTGAGACATGGGGAGTTAGCAAGGGGGCACATGGTGCCCCCCTTGCTAATTTCTGCCAGCCCCACTTGGTCACATGGTGCAGGTGGGGAGAGGCAGGAGCAACAGCTGGGAGCTGCAGGGGTGGAAGGGGCGGGCGTTACTTGAGCTGTTCCAGGGGCGGCTGACCCTTTAAATTCTCCCCCAACCTCCGCCCACTATCAGCAGGTATGGGTCATCTTCTGCCATTGGGTCTCACTGGGCCAACTCCGTCCCTGGTGTAAATGGTGATTTCTACAGTGACTTTGGCCCTGCTGCCAGTTCCCGTGGCCAGTGCAGAATCGTGTCTTGTGGTCTGTTCCCAACCAACCTCTCACTCGCTGTGTCCAATAGTCAGTCCCATTGACAGGAAGAGACCCGAGCTGCACGGACAATGGGTATCTCCTGGGGATTCTTGTTATTAGCTGGGAGGAAGCCAGGCCCCCATGGAGCAATCCGGAAATACCCTTTTAGACCTTATTTTCCTGGGCTGCGGGCGCTCCTAGGCCTGCCAACGCAACAAAGACACAGCAGACACGATACACGCCAGTCCGACAAGCGCTCTTAGTGTCCTAGGTACACTCAGCACGTCTGTCAGGATTGGTCCCTTGTGTCACAGGGTCCCTGGGCGATGCTCTGAACTGCTCCCCGGGGTCAGTCAGGACTCTGGTGAAGTCTCTCTGTGAGGTACTGTCTCCAGGGCAGGAATGTCACACAGCTTCCACCTTCCTGAGTCCGACCTCAGAGCATTCAGCATCCTCTGTCCCTCCGTGCACTTTCCCCAGCCAGTCTGCCCAGGTGGGGTCCTGAGGAAGCCCGTGGATCCTGCACCCTGATTCTGCAGTCAGACGTGACTCTCAGCCAGCCAGTAAAACAGAAGTTTATTAGATGACAGGAACACGGGTTAAAACAGAGCCTGTAGGTACAGCCTGGGGTGTTAATCCTGACCTGGCCTGTGGGTGCACCGAAAGCAAAGGCTGGTTTAGCTGGAGGCTCATTGTGGATGGGTGGGTGGGTGTCTGGCACGTGGCTGGGGGTGCGTGGGTAGGGTGGATCGCGGGGCTGCCGATGTACAGTGGAGGGGTGGAGAGAGGCGCGCTGTGTGTCTGGCTGCAGGGGAGGGGAGAGCCAGATTTGCACAGGTGATTCTCTTCCATCACTCCAGCCTCCCCATTCTTCCAGAAGTGAAGCTTTTGCTTTCCATCTCCCGGACCCACATCTGCTCCGGAGCCTGGCCTTTCTGCATGGCTGCCCCCAGAACGCGGCAGAGCGCTCTTGCAGATAAAGCAGGCAGCCATGTGTGAAAGGAGGGGGATGGGCAGAGTGCCGGGCACCGGGGGGGGGGGGGAATGCCTTGCCTTTCTGCAAGAGAGCATCCTCCTTTCCAGCCCCCCACCCTCTGCACACCCAGCCAGGAGACAGGCCCACTCTGGCCCCAAGGGGGTCTGACGACCTTTGCTCGGTCTTTCAGTCCTGTCTCCCCCCACAGGCGACCCCTCACCCTTCCACTGGGGCTTTGATGTGACATCAAACATCCATTTCCTTCTGGCTTCTGCTGCAGGGACGTCTTGTGGGAGCCTGGGGGATGTGTGCTCCCTACAAGCCCTGGGGCAAAGGTGGGTCCCACCCAGGCGTATCCACGCACATCCCAAACTGAGCTGCTCAGGTCAGCCTTTGGGGTGACAGGCCTGCGGGGTGCCGCCCAAGTGATGTTGAGATGCCCTGGCCTGGCGCCCGTGGGTCAGAACTGAGCCCAGAGGCGGTCTGCACGTGTGGGGGAGCAGGTGCGTGCGTGCAAATGACAGAGAGCCTGACTGGATCCCAGCGTGTGCAACAGCCTCAGAGCGTGTAAGTGTGCCGTGGGGTGTGCGGGCACGGCTGGGGGCACGCGGGTGGGGTGGCTCAGACCTCGCTGTGCTGGAGGGAGCCGGGCTGCCTTTGCGTGGCTGGGCGTGTCGCTTGTCAGGCATGGCCAGTCCCACGTACCAGGCTAGATCCAGGTCCCTGAGCTCCGGCCTAGCCCAGGCCCGAGAGCCGTGCTGTCCACACTAGAGTGAGCAAAAGAATCCAGCCTCGAGTTCAGCTTGCCCGAGGAGACGGCGAATACACCCCAGGGACTGTGTGACTCTGTGTGTGTGTGTGTGTGTGTGTGTGTGTACTCGTAGCAGCATGTGTTTTGGTCCACGTGGAGCCATGCTGGGAACGTGCTGGTGCGTACATAGCCTTGTGCGTGGGCCGTGTGTTCACATGCCTCGTCCCGTGCTCGTGCGAGCAGTGTCACTCTCCCGGCGGTGCATGCACAGAGCGTGGAGGAGGGGCTGCAACTGTGCTGGGGTGCAGGCGTATTTCAGGCGTCGAGAGCACGGAGCGCGTTTCCAAGGCGATGGGGAACATCTTACTCAGCTCTCTCCTATTGTTAGCCTGCCAGTCGCACGCCTGGCGCTGGGAGAGGCGGAGGCATTCTCTGCGAGGGGGAGAGCGCCATCTGAGCCCCCACAAGCTGTGGGGCTGACCCCTGGGGACGCCTGGCTGGGCCCAGTTAAAAGGAACTGGGGAGGTGGATGGCGGGGGCGGGTGTTGGGCCTGGAGCATTGCATGGCTGGGGCTGGTTGTGAGCCCTGACGCCAGCGGAAGGTGCCCAGGGCAGGGCCGGGGTGGGAGGGAGGGCGCTGGATGTCTCTGGCTGGGGGGCGTGAGGAAGGGCCGGTCTCAGGAGGGGCACGGCGTATTGAGCTGGGGGCAAGGCAGGGCTTTGGTCCCTTTCGCTCGGGTCCCATTTTCACCGTCTCTCCGTTCCTCCGGGACCCTTGGGGATCTGGGCTGTCGGGCCCTTCGCCCAGCACAACCCCTGGGCTACCGGGGCTCTGCAGGGCTTGGGGGGAGCAGGAGACGAGCCCAAAGACCCCAACCAGGAAGGGCCAAGCCAGCGCCAGCCAACTCTCCCATCCAGCCCCATTGGCACAGCCCAGCCTGGCTCCGTGGCTGCTCCAGGCACAGCCGGACCATGGCCCCACAGCTGTCCTCTCCTCCAGCAGTGGGTCCGGGCATCCCCTCCCTAGGGGGTGGATGGGGTCTGAGGGGGGGTCTGGGCCAGGCTGGGGGGGTGGGCCAGGCTGGGGGGGTCGCTGCGATTGGGCCCGTGTCCCTCCCACTAGTGGCAGGACCCTCTGATGACAGCCCTGGTGACCGCCGCGGGGGGGCCTTTCTGGGGGCAGGGGGGCTGCCGGATCTGGGCCCGAGCCATTGGCAGCTTGTGAGTTTGGTGGGTTTGCATCCTGGATAACAAGCAGTTGCCATGGCAACTGTGGGATAACAGTGGGGGTTGTTCTGGGATCTCTGCTGCCGGGGGCGAGGGGAAGGTACATGTGTGGCTGGGTGGGGGAGAGTGAATGGGGCGGGGGAGGCCTGTGGGGGTGGGGGAGGAAGATCAGGGGGGCAAGGCGGGGTACACCTGGGCTGGGCTCATATCTTGTGTTCAGTTTGGGAGCCAGTGCCAGTTCCCAATGGGGGCACTCACAAGTGTGGGGCAGGCTGGCTGGCCATGGGCAGTGGAGCTGGGCACGGTGCAGCTGCTGCCCTGCCCGGCGCTCTGCCCCCGGGCAAGGAGTGGGGCCACCACAAACTCATGCGAGGCTAGTGGCTCCCAGGACTGTCTGCACACGCACACACACACACACAGAGTTGCACACATATACACACAGGCGTGCACACACACACACACAGCGTGGCACACACATACACGCACGCGCACACACATGCACACTGAGTGGCACACACACAAGCGTGCACACACACACACAGCGTGGCACACACATACACGCACGCGCACACACACATGCACACCGAGTGGCACACACACAGGCATGCACACACACACATAGAGTGGCATGAGCACACACACACACACACACACACACAGAGTGGCACACACAGTAGCATGCACACACCCATGCTACATGGGCCTGGTGCCCAGCCCCCCAAAGGCAAGGGAGGTGCTAGTCCCACAGGAAGCCAGGGACATTGGGAGCCCCCGGAGGCCCCGGCCTGGGTCGCGTCTGCAGCTGCAGGGACCGGCCCTGCCCCACGGGGGCGCTGTTCTTTTCCGAGTTATTTTGATTTCCTTCCTCCCTATTTTTAGCACTGGGGGTTTTATTCCAACCTTGCTGTTTACTGTTCTCACTGCCTACATCCCCACGTTGCCAGGCAACCAGGTGCACAGCTCATGCGGATTGGCTCCAGCAGCTGGAGTGAACGCTGGCAATATGGTGCCCCCCCCCACGACCCCACGCCCTGTAGGGCAATCTGACCTGGGAGGGGTGGGCAGGAGGCAGAGAAGGGTGAAACAAGCTGTTTGGGTCAAAGCATGCAGGGCCGGGCACGTGCCCGTGCAAGGGGACCACACTGCGGGTTCACCCGCGCTGCCCAGGCGCCCCTCTGTGCAGGGTGGGTTTCTCTGCCCAGCTCTGTGGCTGTGCCGCCGAGTGCAGACTGGGTGACCCACGCCCTGGCCCAGCCGCTCCCCATGGCAGCCACCTCCTCCCCTGCCTCCCTCGAACTCTGCCCACCGAGGCTCAGTCTGACAAAGGGTCCCAGGAGCTGGAGTCAGGAGAGTGTGAGCCCCTGCGGGGGGAGGGAGCGGCTGCAGTGGGATGTAATTCGGCAACAGGGAAACCAGCACCTACAAGGGAAGGGACTTGCTTAAATCACACAGCACGTGAGGGGGATGGGAACGGAACCCAGGGGTCCTGCCTCTAGTCCTCTGAGTGAGGGAATCAGCATGGGGGAGTGGGGCCGGGCCACTAGCACATGGGGTATGACATGGCGTGGGGGTCAGCACAGGGAAGTTTACAGGGGCGTGGGGATCAATGCAGAGCGTGGTGGGGGGCAGGGCGGGGGGATCAGCCCAGGGCCCGTTTTGGGGAAGGTCTTCACCCCAAAGCATGGTGGACGCAGCCCTTCTTTAGCGAGGGCTGAGCCCTGAGCTGTCTGTGACGGAGTGGGAATGTTCTTAATGTTCTCTCTGAATACTGTGTGAGTGCCTCAGTTTCCCCTGTGCATTTCTTAAGTCTCTAGGCGCTGGGATAAGGGCTGAGAGTGTTGCAAAGGACCAGTGGAAAGGAGTGGCCAACACCCTGTTTCCAGGCAACTGATGGCCTGGTCCCTCCCCCTGCAAGGTGCTAGCTAAAGGAGCTGGAGAACAAAGGGATCAGGTGACCTCCTGGCCCCCCGGGAAGGAGACAAAGGCAGAGGAGAGGCTGGAGAGTCAGTCTGGAGCTGGCTGGGGACATGGTGTGAAGCACAGATGGGGTGTCTGGCTCACTGCCCCCCAAAATGGACCCAGCTGAGGGGTCCAGTTCTCTGTACCTACAAGCTCTGTTTTAAACCGTGTTCCTGTTGTCTCTAATAAACCTCTGTTTTACTGGCTGGCTGAGAATCATGTCTGACTGCGGAGTTGGGGGGCAGGATCCACGGGCTTCCCCAGGACCCAGCCTGGGCGGGCTCGCTGTGGGAAGCGCACGAAGGGGCAGGGGATGCTGAATACTCCGAGGTCAGACCCAGGAAGGGGGAAGCCGGGTGAGATTCTTGCCCTGGAGAGTTGCTCACAGAGAGGAGGGTCCCCCAGAGTCCGGACTGACTTCGGTGGGGAACAGTTCAGAGCAGCGCCCGGTCCCGTGACACTGTCCCTCCTGGCTGTGGGGAGACTGACAGGTTGGAGCTGAAGCCCCAGTGCTCAGGGTCAGACCATCTCCAGACCAGGGCAGAACGTCTGGCATGGCAGAGACAGAGGGCAGGGAGACCCAGCCTGCCCTGCCTTAGGAACGAGAGCACAACTTGCCCAGTGACACAGCCACTACACCAGCCTCCTGGTTACCCCTAGCCTAGCTTGGCTGCGGCAGAGGCCTGGGGTAAGAGCCCTGCATCTCCCGACTGGCTGCGCTTTCCCCCGCAGATCCCCTGTGAATCACAGCCTGGTTCGGGGGAGCTGCCAGCCGGACGTTCGGAATGACCTGCCCAGCGCGCCCAGGTGTGCGAGGATCTGAGACCTGAGCAGGGCCGGGGCTCCAGTGGTGACAAACGAGGCTGAGCGCTGGTGTTCACGTCAATGGCGCAGGGTCACGGTGCCACCCCGTGGCACGCCATGCCCCCCACGATGTGGGGTGATACGCACGAGGCTGATGGAGATGCACAAGGCATTGGATTGCTCTGGCTACATTGTCTCCGGGACATAGTCATGGCAGGTCACTGTGATGGGCTCCTCCAGCCGCCACCCCCCTGGGGCACTGGCATCCACTCCCCCCCCCACCCGACCCCCCCTCCTCCCCCCGCAGAAGAGGGCAGGGCCAGTTACAGTTCCGTGTTTTGAGGAATCAAAGATGGTGCGAATTAGCAACGGGAGGGTGATTCATGCATGAGTCACAGCCACAGAGCAGAGGTGGCAACAAGGAAATTACAGGGCATCGAACCCAGTGCCACCCTCCCCCCATGCCAGCTCCGCCGCAGCTTTCTCTGCTGTGCAGAGGATGGGGTCCCCCCCGCGTAGCTCATCACTAGGGAGTGTTCCTGAGCCTGCTGGCGCAGCTGCTGTCCCCAGCAGGGGGCTGAGTTCTCCGGGTGACTCGGGGGGGAAAGGGTGAGTCTTGCCCACTTGCTCCTTCCCAATGTGTTTAGTATTCGTGTTCCAGAAGCTGCCATGGCCCCCGCCAGGGTCCAGGGGCTGGCACACATCACAGCCATGGAGCCCGCTGGCACCGGGAGCTTTGTGTTCCTGCCCAGGGGGCAGATCTTGCTGCCAGCCAGGCCATGAAAGGGAAGGCAGAGCTCACACCCGCAAGGGAGCACGGGCTGCCAGTGCCAGGGGGCACGGGAAAGGCATCACCCCGCAGCCCACCCCCCCACGCCACCAGTCAGGCCTGGCGCAGCTGCCCTGGGGAAAGGGAGACACCCGAGGCAGAGCTGAGTCGGCGGTGGGGGGAGAAGGGGGAATCCCCCCGAGCAATGCGGGGAGGTGGGGGACACAGGGAACCTGTGGCCTGACGAGAAGGGGTTTCCTCTGCCCCGGCCACCGCTGAGCCTGCAGCGCGCAGCCAAAGAGAGGCAAAGGCTGGCGGATCGCACTGCCCCTGTGTGGAGCCCCAGCCCCCTTCCAGCACCACCAGCTCCCTGGTCCTCCCCTCCCCTTGTCACCCGGCCACTCCCTTTCCTGGGGGGCAGCCAGGGCCGTGGGGTGGAGGGGGAAAGGGCAGAGGGCTGGCACAGCGCCTGCCGGCAGTCTGCCCTTTCCCACCCGCCAGGATCCAGGCTGCTCCAGCGGGGGAGTTGGGAGACAGTGGGGCAGGGGTGGGGGTTGCAGGTCGAGGCCGCGGGTGCATTTGCACACTCCCCCCGTCCCCCGACGTTGCCGACCCAGGCAGGGCAGAGGGGCGCGGCTCAGCCCAGGAGGGGAGAGAGCCGACTGCTGCTGAGAGGGGAGGACGCCAAAGGCACAAACTGGAAAATTACAGTGTCACTGTCTGCAGGGCCCAGGTCCCCACAGCCAAGGGAACCGGGCGGGGGGCCAGGCAGGGGGTGGGTGGGGAGCTGGATGGGCAGAATCCATGGGCCAAGTCAGCCCCACCCTGTCCCAGTGGCCAGAGCCCCCCGGTGCCCATGCCCAGGGCTGGCGAGCTCTGGGGGGCAGGGACCCAGCACTGGATTCAATCTGATCAAGTCTCCCCCAGACAGCTGCTGGTGGCTGGGCAGGGGCGGGGGAAGGGAATCGGGGCAATGGCGAGTCACAAGCCTCAGCCACGGCCCCCTGGAGCTGCATGGGCCAGCGGGCCCAGCCCCCCTTTGTCCCCAGAGGGTTGCTCAGGCTGGAGGGGCACTGGCAGGATGGGGGGGAGGGGGCATTCTGCCCGCTGGCCCTGCTTGGGTGGCGGCCTCTGGTCTCTGGAGCTGTCAGTGGGCACTTCTCCCTGCCCCCACGCAGCGAGGGAGCCAGCCGTGCCCTGCGGAGGGGGAGCACCCACGTCTTCGTGCCAGGCTGACCCCCGTGCCCTCTCGCCTCCTCCTGGGGGGGAGCTGGGAACTTCCCCCGTGCCAGGGCGGAGAGCCTGGGGTCCCGGCTCCCCTGGCATCAGCACCAAGGCTCCAGGCTGGCAGGTGGCTGCCTCTGTCCGGCCTAGTCCCAGCATGGCTGGGGAATCTCTGGGGGCTGGGGGGCCGGCTGCTGAGCTCTCGCTGGTCACCTGTTCCAGGGTGAGCCCGCCAGTGCCGAGGCCTGGAGTCCAGGGGGCCGGGCGCAGCCCCCGGGTCCATCCCCACCGGCCTGCGCAGGGGCTCGCAAGGAAACCTGCACTGGCCAGGCCCACTGGCCCCAGGCCCCGCCCTGCAGGAGCCCCCGGGGATGGCAGCCCCCCAGGAACGGGCGCGGTGCCCACGAGTGCCCCTGCCCGGGCCCAGGCTGGGTCCCCTGGCCGCGCCCTCCTCCCCTCGGCGCGGGGCCGCTCGCTGCTTTGCCGGGAGCCGGCGCCCGCCTCCTCTCCCCGAAATCCGCCGCCTCCCCCACGCATGCTCCCAGCCGCACCAGCCGGCAGCGCCGGGGACAGCGGTGCGGTGCGGGGCGCTGCGGGGCGGCGCGTCTCCCCGAGCCGGACGCTGAGCCGGACTCCCCGGGGCTCCCGCAGGTCAGTGCGCGCCGGGCGGGGGAGCCGGGCAGGGCGGCGCTGGGGCCCCTCGGGCGCGCGGTGGGGGGGGCGCTTGGAGCCGAGCGCGGAACCTGTTGCGCCGCCGCCGGGTTCTGGGATAGAGCCGCGGGGGGGGCTCCGGGGCAGGGCTGGCGAGAACTCCACCCCCGTGTGCGGGATCCCGGGGGTGCGGTTTGCGCCTTGGCCCTGGGGCGCGCTGGGCAGGGCGCGAGGGGGCCATGTGCCGGGAGCGGGGGCGTGGGGTGTGTGCGCGCCGCCGGTGCCGTGTGTGGGGCGGCGCGGCCCGGGGGATCCAGCCGTGGGACCCCGGGATGTCAGTTTCCGAGGAGACCGCCCCCCCCGGCTTCTTTTCACACAGCACAAGCGCTCGGTGCAATATTTTATCCTGCAGATCCCCCCGTCCCACCCCCGGATCTCCACCTCCCTGCCCGCTGGCACCCTCTGCCTGGGACAGGGCCTGGTCCTGACAGTGCCTTGGGCTGGGGGCGGGGGTCTTGGAGGAGGATCTGCTCAGTGCACATGTGCACAGGTACGCACACGTGTGTGCAGGGGACCCAGGCTCGCTGAAGGCAGATTCCTGCACCGGGGAGGCGCGCGGGGAAGGGATCAGCCCCGGAGAAAAGCCGCCAGGCAACTGCAATTTTATAGTGGGCCACTAGTGAAGGCGCCTGCTCCTCTGGGTCAGTGGTTGGCAAGGCCAGGCCAGCGACCGGTCCTGGAGAGAGACAGAGCAGACCAGTCTCATCTCATCCCCCCACCCGCAGCCACCTGGGCACCTGGGTTCGGGTTAGGTGGGCTGAACACCCCAGGGAGCCCCGGTGGTGGGGTGCGGAGAACGGAGGTTACAGGGGGGCAGTGGGTGGGGCGCTGGGAGCCATTGAACCAAAGTAAACCCTCACTGTGCTAGACCCCCCGTCCCGCGGGGTGTGCGATGCCCCTCCTCCGACACAGCTGCTGCCTCCCTGCCCACAACCCGGAGCAGCGAATCCACGGCCCCCGCGCCCATCCCCAGACCGAGTGGGGGCCAGGGCAGGCTGCGCCCGTGATTCTCTTGGGGCTGTGGGCACTTGCCAGACCCAGCGGAAGGTGAGGGGTTGGATCCTGAGCCCTGGCTTAGGGGAACACAGCCCAGAAATGAGGAGGGGGGGCACCTTTGCCCCCCTCGGGTATCCCGCGCCTGGCTGGGGCCCTGCCTGATTTGGAGTATTCATTCACCCAGCCTGGGGTCTGCTCTGATGGACTCAGAGTGCGGGAGGCTCTGGGCCTGGTGCTCTGTGGTGAGGGGTGGCACCAGCTGGGGATGCCAAAGTCTGCTGCCTTTAAGGCCCCTTGACACTGAGGGTCCAAGGACAGTAGGTCCGTTCGCTGTCCTGGGTCTGCTGACCCCTGGGAGGGGCTGGAGCAAGGCGGGGAAGGGGAGGGGGAACATGGGTGCCGGCTGTGTGCTGGTGCCAGTGTCCGGGGTGCACGTGGGCTCCTTGTGCAGCAGTTCCAGTGTAGTCACTGGTCTGTGCTGGGACACGTCCTGGGGGCCTCCTGCCCAGCCAGGCCAGTGCGGTCTGCCTTGGGAAAGCACGGCCCATGGATCACCCGTTGCTCTGGCGAGGACTCAGAGCTCCAATACCAGCCGCGCTCTGCCCCAGCGTGTGGCTAAGCGGAGCAGCTGAGATCCAAGCGGGGCCGGCCTGCAGAGGGAGGCGTGGGGTCAGTCTAAGCCCAGGGTGTTTGTCCCGTAGCCTGGCTGCTCCGCCGTTCCTGCCGGGACGGTAACGAGGAGCCAGGCGAGCTCCGAGCTGGGGGACGGCTCTCTGCCCCGCTCGCCTCGGCGTCCCCCTGTCCAGTCGCTCCCTGGCCCTGCCGATGGCTCTGACGTCCCGGCAGCGAGTGGTGGGGCCGGGGTGGAGGCTGCTTTGGAGTCCCAGGGAGGTGCCGTTTATTCGGCGCGTGGGCGACGCTGGGTTTGCCGGGACGCTGAAGGAGAGGAGCAGGCGAGCGTGATGCAAAGCCGGCCCCTCCTGTCTGGCATCCAGATCGTCCCCCCCGGGAGCGGCTTTCCCGGCCATGCTCTGTCACCGTGGACGCCGACCCCCGTGCCCGCTCGCAGCCCAATTCCGTATGCCCCTGACACAGTGGGGGTGAACCGCTCCGCTCTGACAACGTGTCACCCCCCTCCCGGTGGGACCGGCCACGCTGGGCCGGGGGGGAAGAGCACAAGGGGGCGGGTTCTGCCTGGCACTGCACCGGCATTGGCCGGTGTCGCTCGCTCAGAGCTGTGCAACACCAGCGCAGCTGGG
The DNA here is from genome assembly GCA_007922305.1 of Dermatemys mawii. Taxonomy (NCBI): domain Eukaryota; kingdom Metazoa; phylum Chordata; order Testudines; family Dermatemydidae; genus Dermatemys; species Dermatemys mawii. The sequence goes on along the minus strand of ML677498.1, from coordinate 101,749 downwards.
ATGAACGTGGCCCCGTTGCGTGTGCCATCAGCACCCCCCACCCCAGCCCTGTCCTGTCCTTTCTCTGCTCCTCGCGTTAAGCAGGACGGCCCCAGGTGTCCATCAGAGCAGGGCCTGTCTGCCGGGGGCTCCGGCTTGGCACGGCTCTGGGGTGCAGGCGGTAGGGGCCACGTTCAGAGCTGAAAACTGACCCCAAGCGCCACAAACCAGCGTGGCCATCGCTCCCCGTGTGCGGCGCTGCCCGGAGCAGGGGCTGGCAGGGTGGCGCGGAGAGCAGGGCTCACCCTCGCTCACTGGGCCGGGCCCCTTGTCGTACGGTGTCTTGTGGATACCTGGCCCGCTCCCCTCCTGCTCCCCCCCAACCCCCACCTCTCCTTTGCATTGCCCTCTCCCCGGTCTCACTCACCCAGCCCCCCCATCGCTAGCCCCCTCCCCTCCGTGTTCTCCCCTCACGCCCGTGGGCAGCGCAGGAAGGCCATGTGTTATTAGCTTCCTTCAGTGCTGTGGAGCAGCTGGAGAGGGGAGAAGCAGCCAGCACTCAGCAGACTCTGCTCTGAGATCCCTGGGGCCTGCAGGGATCTCAACTCAACAGGGGCCGCCCTGCGCTCACCTCTGGGGTGGAGCCTGCAGCTATCGGGCAGCCCAGAGCAGGGCTGCCCAGGAGCGGGGGAGGAGTCCTGTACCCAGTGAGTGACCCTGCGGGGGAAATGGAGGTAGGGAAATGCCCACCTCCAGTAGGAGTTTGGTCAGGACAGCGGGGCTGAGGATCCTGCCCTTGCAAGGGGCGCTGGGTGATCGCAGGTTCCCAGGAGCGTGGCGCTAGCCGTCAGCTCCAAGTCAGCACAACGCCCGCCCCGCTTGGCGCTGGGGCATTGGATCCTCCGCTGTCAGAACAGGCTGCGTTTGCACCCCTCCCTCCGCGTGGACACATGCAGGAATATCTTGGTTCCAGCTGGGTGTGCCAGGGCGGGGGCTGGGTGTGCCAGGGCGGGGACTGGGTGTGCCAGGGCGGGGGCTGGGTGTGCCAGGGCGGGGGCTGGGTGCGTGCACGGATTGGCCTCAGCTTTTGCAGGGGCAGGTTCAGAGGCTCTGGAGTAAGCGTCTGGCCGGGGCACTGGGGAGCAGCGGAGCCTCAGCACACGGGCCTGCCTGGCAAGAACCCGAAGGGCTTTGGGAGCTGGCTCCCCACCCCCCCAGCACCTGGCTCTGGTGTCACTGACTTCAGGGTCACCGGCCGGGTGAGAGGGCCGCCCCGTGGCAGAGAGGGAATTTTCTTATACTCTCCGTCACCCCCCGTTCCACTGCTGCCCAGGGACCGGACTGTGGAGCGGGGCCGAATCTGCTCTTGCGCTGGAGGACGTCAGTGGCTTGCCCCAGCCCCCAGCTCGGGTGGCTCTAGGAGCCTGGGGCTCGGTGCCACGCGGCTCTGGGCTCGGCGTAGCGCCGAGCAGCGGCAGGGCTTGGTTCCAGCCCTCAGGACAGAGACAGCGAGCCGCCGGGCACCAGCCTGGCAGAGGGTGTGACGAAGAAACAGCTGGACATTGATGGGCACGGTGCCGCACAGCCAGCCTCAGCTCAGTCACCGTCCCAGGGATCAGCCGGGTCCGTTCTCCCTGGGGACTGCACAGGCCCCGAGCCGGGCAGCTCTCTAGGGCACGGGCCAGCACTCGGCTGGGGCTGTCCCCAGTGGGTCTGGCACCATCCTCTATGCCCACGGGCAAACCCTGCACTCTGGTCACCGCGGGGCGGCTGGCGGGCGACGTGGGGTCAGGGTGTGCGGCCCAGGCCACGTTGGCCTACAGGAGCCTGTGAAGCAACCAGCTTAGTCCCAGGGTGGCAGGCCGGGCACCCTCCTCTGTGCCAGGCACTGGCAGAAGGGCAGGGCTGGGGCTGGGCCTCTCTTGTCCCTGGGCCCAGGAACCACTATGGGGAGGGGACAGCAACAGCTGTGACCTGACCTTTGTAAAATGTCGGGCATCCAAATCCAGCCCCACAGCCCAACGTAACCCCTGCATCTCCCTGACCCAGCCCCCCCCACCCGCCCCCCAACCCAGACCCCCGATCTGCCCCCTGCATCTCCCTGACCCAGCCCCCCCCACC
>ML677498.1:37643-58997 GCA_007922305.1 Dermatemys mawii | reverse complement strand
GAGAGACCCAGATTTTGAATCTGGGACAGATCTGCATGACAGAGAAGCTGCTATAGAAGTGAGGTGCCTGGCAGAGGACCCCGGGTCTCATCTTGTCTACATCGGAGCATCGATCCGGATCGGCAGAAGCCCGGCTCCACCCCTCCCCCATCTAACTCACCTGGCCAGTGCAGTGAAGGGGAGCAACCAGTTGGTAACAACAGCAAGACGGAGTGGGTTTGCGTGTGTGTGTGTGAGTGCATGAGTGTGCTATATATCATATGCATACGATAGTATTGGTTATTGAATATATTGCTAATAAATGTGGCATTTTGCCTTATTCCCCCTGAAAAGATCCTGTGCAGGACTTTAAGTACAACACCAGGCCCCGCGGGGGTTGGAGTCCTTTGGCTGCTGCCTGGCTCTGGTCTCTATCGTCTCCATGCCCAGCAGTCCCCCCCCTCACCTCACGGTCCAGAGAGGCCGCCAACAGCACCTCGCCCGTCATGGCGTTGACAGAGAAGTAGTAGGCGTCCTGCCCGCTCATGCCGTACAGTAACTGGTCGCCATCGTCATCCACAGCTGTCAGCCAGAAGGCACTGGCTCCTGCGGGCGGAGGGGAGATGTCTTGACTGGGGCAGGGTCTCCAAGGGCCCCAGAGGAGGCAGCCAGCTGCTCCCGCCCAGCTGGAGACAGCCCCAGCTCTGCCCGCAGCCCAAGCAGCTCACCACAGCGGAGATGGAGAGACCAGTGCAAATCATAGGGCCCTTCCCAGGGAGAACATCCCGGGGTCCAAAGGGCTCTAGGGTCGAGCAGAGACAGGCCGGGCAAGATCCAGCGGCGGGAGGCTGAAGCCAGATGAAGTGGGAATTCTCTGTAATGTTTTATGAATCCTGTATGTGCCTCAGTTTCCCTGTATTGTGCATGGCTCTGGGGGTGGGGGACAGTTTGCTCTCAGGGAGGCTGAGACATAAGTGAGCAGACCCAGTCACCAGGACACTGACACCCCGCGGCCCAGGGATAGATGCCCTCTCCAGCAGGGAAGCTGGGCACAGATCCCAGCGGGAGAACAAACGCAAAGGGATTGGAAAGGGGTGGGGTGGGGCCGATAAGAGCTGGCTGCGGGGAGGAGCCGGGGCTCTCCCTTGGGATCTGACCAAGCAGGTCAGAGGGAGAGACACAGCCCCTGCCATGGGCTCCCCTGTGCTCTGGGCCGTGGTCCCGTCTGCCGCATGCTGGGGTCCCCCCAGGACTCCCTGTGCTGGGCCCGCTGCCTGCCCGAGCCCAGCGCTGGCCGAGGGGCCCTGTCCCTGCGGAGGGGACACGTCTGGCTCAGTTGGACTCGCTGGGCAGAGCTCATGGGGCAGGGGGAGCAGGGGGGCTGGAGCCCAGAGGTTCAGTCTGAGGAGGCCGCGGGGCCCCCCCCGGGGGAAGTGGGAGCCCCCCGGGGTCTGGCACACTGGAGAGTCCTCCGGAGGCTGTTCCAACGCTGGGGCCTGGCACTGTCTGGCGGAGCCCTGCCTCGTTCCAATGAGATGCAAGGCAGCTCTCCCCAGCGCGGGTGGTTAATGCCGTGTGGTCTCCTCTGCCAGCTGCCCAGCCCGCTGGGAGCCAAGCGCGGGTGGGGGCGGGGGGCGCTGGCCGGGGCTGTCGGGAGCTCGGCCGAGGCGTCTGGTGGCTTGAACCCCGGCACCGGTTCTCTGCACCCCCCGGCCGGGCCCCGCAGCGCACTCACCCACGGGCAGGTCCTCGGGCACAGAGACGATGGTCATGTTGAACCTCGGTGCCGTGTTCCCTGAAACTGCACAGGAGACGTGGGTCCAGCGTCAGCCCCTGCACTGAGCTGGTCAGAGCCCTGCTCGCCCTGCTGCCAAGGCACTGCCTGCCCCAGGGGTGCCAGCCCCAGGCCGCTGGGATGCCAGGAAGTGCCCAGACTCCAGAGACACCTGGGCCCTTGGGTGTTACTGCTTGGCCCCCTGCCCAGAGGAGGGCCCTCCGTTCCCAGTGCTGGCAGCTGCTCTGCCGCGGGGGTAGGCACCCGCCCGGGGGAACCTGTCCCTCAGTGCCCAGCCCCAGGGGGATCACAGCCCCCGCCCCACCGCACTCTGCCCCCTCCCGCCAGCCAGGGAGTGAAAAATCTTACCCGCCACCAAGAGCGAGGGCAGCAACAGCAGCAGGTGCCAGGCCATCCTGCCAAGAGGACCTGCTGGCACATTGGGGGTGGGGAGGGACACAGCGTCAGCGGGCAGCTCCCTGCTCCTCACACCCTCCCGCTGCAGGTCTCCCCCACCACCACCCCGGAACAAAGGCTGAACTGGAGCTCCCGGGACATGACCCCCTTTCCCCGCCAAACCCGCCAGCAGTTCACACGCCAGGGCAGTGCACGGGGGGACCCCAAGACAGCTGGGTTTCCAGTGCCCAGCACCCCCTGTGCCTCCGGGACCCTCACGGCGCTGGGGCGAGCGAGCCCATTGCCCAGAGCGAGGAGGCCGGGGCCCCATCCTGCCCTCGCTCCCAGGCTGGCACATTGGGAGGTGGGGGTGGGGAGGAGATCTTAGCCCGGGTCCTCCCCAGCACTGAGCCCGCAGCTCCTCTTGCTCAGTCCAGCACCGGCCACCACGCCCAGAGGCTCCGGTCCAGCTGTTCATGCAGGGCGGGCACGTACGACGGGGGGGACACACCCAGCCACCCCGGAGAGCTCTGTCCCTGGGGGTGTAAAGATGTGACGAAGCAGGAAGCAGGGCGGATTTGACCTGGGAGTGGGGCACGGAAGTTACACTGGAGATGGAGTAACAGGGGGCTTAGGAGGGGCTCCCAGGGTCCTGGCCGGGGGGGGTGGGTAGGGGTAGGAGGACAGCGGAGAGAATCACACTGCAGATCTGGACTCTGTGGGGCCCGCCAGGCTGTGCCCTGGGGAGGGTGGGCGCCCGTCGCTCAGGCCTAGACAGAGGATCCATGGCAGGGAGTAATCGTGTCCCGGGCCCCCTGGACTCCTGCACCCCAGGGTGCTGCTCTGTGAGCCGGCGTCACTGGGCCCAGCCCAGCCGGCTTGGCCCCCCCATCCCAGAGCACAACGCTGCCGCTAGCAGGACCTCAAGCGTGGTTGGACCATGAGTGGCGAGTGGCCCCACCCTGAGCCCCCTACCTGCACCGTGGGACTGGCTCCGGGATGCTGCTCTGCTCCCTCCTAGCACCGCGGATCTGAGACCACAACAAACCTTTGGCTCCTGCTGTAATTGGGCAGATCAATCATTAACTGCAATTAGTGGGTCACAAACCATCTCTCACCTTCCTGTTTCCTGGGGCCCCTCCTCCCCACTGCTCTGGGGCAGGGTGCCAGTAGCAGGCCCCTGGGCTCTGCTGGGAGGAGCCCTGGGCAGGGGCGGCCCCTTGGTGCAGAATCCCCCAGCTGTCAGTTGAGGTATTAGGTCCTCCCTCTACTCCCCACACTGGGCTCAGGGGATCCGTCCCACGGCTCCGTCATGCTGGGTCCCTGCTGCCCGGGCACCCCAGCTTCTCCCACCCTGCCGGGTGCCCAGCAGCTGCCCCCACTGCCCTGCCATCCAGCTTTGACTCCCAGGGACCCCCTGAGCACGGCTGGGTAGCAGGCAGTACTAGACGGCTATGGGGATGGGCAGATTGGCACGTCAGGCCCTGCCCGTGGGGGGAGGGGGGTGACCCTGCACTCACTGTGCAGACCCCAGGATTCAGGCGTCCGGCCGGCTGGGTTGAGAGGGGGCCCTAAGCGAGATGAGCGACAGGAGGTCCGACGCCCTGTTCTCACATGCCCCTCTGGCCCTGACCTCTAGGAATCAGGGTACAGCAGCTAAAGCCTGGGTATGGGAGCCAGGACGCCTGGGTCCTCTTCCTGGTGCTGACTGGCTGTGTGGTCTCGGGTGAGTCCCTGCCTCCTGCTCCTGCTCTGAATTGTGGGGTCCCCAGCAGGGGTCTCCCCGAGGAGGATGGAAGGAGGCAGCTGATGTGCGGGGGTGGAACGAGAAGCGGTTCTGCCTCCCTCCCCCCCATTTCGTTTCTTACCCCAGGATCCTGGCCCGTCCACACTCACATCCTGGTGCCTGGGAGCCCTGCAGAGCTCGGGGCCCCTGCCCCCCATCCAAGGAGCCCGTCCCCTGGCACTCACCCCGCACTGCAGCACTGACCCGCGCGGGGGACTCACGTGACCCACTCCCAGGTCTCAGGGACAAGGGGGGATTGTGCGGCTCCTCTCAGGCGGAAGATGGGCTGGAGTAAAGGCACAGGGAGCGACGGGCCCCAGGGGGCCTGGAAATGGAGCCAGCCACCTCTGGGGTGCAGTGTTGTGGTGGCGGGGGTGGGCAGAGAGCGCAGAGAGCCGGAATGGGGCAGCCTTGGGGTGGGAATGGGAGAGTTCGGGGGCAGGAAGTTCAGAGCCACCCAGATCAACAGGACCCCTCTGGGCTGGCGGGAGGCCGTGCCTGGCAGCTGGGTTCCCCGGCATGGCACCACCTCAGAGAGCTCAGTGAAATCCTATTGCTAGCCCTTCACACGGCGGGTCGGGGGAGCCAACCCCTAGCCAGGGGCCCAGGCTCTGAGAGGTGGGAGCTGCCCCCTTTCCCTCATTGGGACCTTCGCTCTGAGCCCACATGACGACTGCTCATGGCAGTGGTGACCTATCGCACCCAGGGGGTCGCCTCCCCACCAGCCCCAGCCCCACCTTCCCGCCAGCCCCCTTCCCAGCCCCGGAGCCTCCCGCGCCCTGACAGCTTCAAAGGCCCCCTTAGGTTGGTTGGGCCAGGGACCCCTGAGCACCAGCAGCCTGGGTCCAACGCTGCTCCAGGAAATCCACCCCCCCTCTCACCGCGGCCCTGCTCACGTGCCTCCCCACGGCCGCCCCACGGAGCCTCCAGCCCCCCCGTCCGGGATCGGGTAGTGATCACCTTTCCCAGCCAGAACCAGGCCGGGGCAGCTCCCCCAGACTCCCCCCACCCCCGACAGCAGGGGAGCAGGCAGTGCCCTCCAGAGGCATGCTAGGGACTCCCCCACTCCGGCAAGGTCTGCAGCTGAGCTCCCCACTCCCCCGCAGTCACTCACACCTGCCGCTGTCATTGCCAAGTGCTGGCCTGGCTCCTTTCCCCCCCTCCACATCCCTGGGCGTCCTGGCACAGCCCCTTCCAGCCCCCGCCCAGCTCCAGGGGACGGGGTGGGAGGAGAGAAGATACCAGTGTGAATGACCCACATGCACCTTGGCACACTGTGGCCAGGGGCATGGGCGGTGGGTGTCTGGCGCCCTGGGGGCATAGGGCACACGGCCCGATGGACACACGGAGCCAGAAAGCCTCCGCTCTCATTTGGGCACCACATTCACAGCAAAATTTCCCCAAGTGCCCAGCTCTGCTGTGACATTCATGGACGCCCCTGAGAGCCCCACACCCACCGGGTGTCCTCCCGGGCTCTGCTCCTGGCACTCTGCCCCTTCAGGCCCGGCCCGCCCTGCGCCATCCCGGGTATTTTCTGATGTTGTCACCAAAGCTTGGAAACCGACGAGACAATCAACAGGAGAGTGGAGACGTCAGGGCGTCCAAAGGGCACAGGGATGGGGAAGGAATCCCCACCCTGGGCATCAGGCAGGGCAGCCGACAGAGGCTGTGGGCCGGAGCCTGTGTCTGGCGTCAGCACCAAGAGCCCCCTCTGACTTGCCACAGGGTCCTGGGGGCCCCTGAGCCAGGCCAGGTCACACTCCTTGGGGAGCCGCAGCCTGTAACACGGGAAGTGCCCACCCCATATGAGGGCTGTGGGTGCCACCGAGAGCATTTCTCAGGTCCCAGGTGCTGCCCAGCCTGCTGCTGAGAGGCGCATCTGCTGTGCCTCCCCCTGGCACCAGGGGCAAGCAGACTGTGGGACCGCGCCAGCCTGGAGAGCTTGGCTGCTTGCTCTGTGGGGTTTGCCCCTGGGACTCTGGGCGAGCAGCCCCCCCCCCCCCCCTTGATGAGGAGATGCAGAAAGGGCAGGTCTTGGGCCAGGAGCACACGCCGGCAGCCTGCCCCGCTGGCCAGCCCCTCACTTTGCAGCTGTGCCCAGGGACCCAGCAGGGCGTTGGGGGCTGGCACGCCCCAGCTAGTTCCTAACAAATATCCCGCACTGTGCACAGAATTGCTCACCCTTCCCCAGCGCCCGCTGCCACGCTGAGCATCAGGCCTCGCAGGCCAGGCTGCGTCCCCCAGCCTTACAATGTTGCCCGGCCCGGTGCACTGGAGGTTCTGGGTGGCTGGAGGTGCTGCTTGATGGGTGCAGCTCTCTCCTGCCTGGAGCCTCACGCACCTTTCGGGGGGTCGTGCCCTTGTGCTGGGCTGGGCTCTTCCTCACTCCTGGCATAGAGGGCTGGGCCGTGGGCAGGAGTCTTGCCCTGATTGCAGTTACAGCTCTCCTCTGTGTGAAGCAGGGACGGTACCCCTGGGGGAAGGAGCTGAGGGGTTCCCAGGTGGGGGGAGCAGGCACTGGGCTAATATGCAGCTGTGGCTAGGAGGTGTTTCCTGGGACCCACAGATCCTGGCACTCCCTGGCAGCGCCCCGCTGGGGATACTATGACAATCCCTCCCCCACTCTCTGCCCAGCCTGCTCTGAAACCCAGGGAACGTTCACACCAAAGGCTGCTCTCTGGGGCCAGGGGCCCCCAGGACACACGCCGGGACACAAGGGAAAGCCTAGCTTGGGAGTCTAGGGAACCCACTGGGGACAGGGAAAGGAGTTATTGTGGGGAAATTCCCTAGCCTGAAACTACACGATCACGTTGGTCCCATCTGGCCTGGGAATCTCTGGGGATTAAAGCAGGGCTGCCCTCATCTAAGAGGGACCCCCAGCGAGCCCCTCCTCCCCACCTTCCTTCCCCTCTGCCCATGGAGACCCCTGTGCCTGGCGCCTCAGCCTGCCTGGGGGTGCTCCAGGCTGACGTCGCAGGGCTGAGTCATGTGAGGGGCTCCCGCTCTGCAAATTCCTGCTGCTCTTGCTACAGATTTAACTTTAAAAAGTGTTTGTTACATTAGCACAGAGCACCAGGACACCTGGGTTCTAGGTCCAGTTCTGGGAGGGGAGTACAAGGTAGTGGTCAGAGTGTGTGGCTGGAAATCAGGCCTCCGCCACTGTCTTATTGTGTGACCTGGGACAGAGTCCATCCCTGTCTCTGTGCCTCAGTTTTACCATCTGGGAAATGGGCATAAGGGTCCTGGCCGGCCCAAGATCACACGTTTCTCCCTGCAGGCTAAGATAACTTGGTGTGAGGTGAAGCAGCAGCCACATCAAGCCGTGCTCGGGCAGCCCGGAGGCTGGGACTCTGATTGCTCACGTATTGCCATGTGCACCTTGCTGAACAGATGGCTTTTCTGCCACCCATCTCCCCTGGGCTCAGTCAGGGGCCCTGATGTTTGTGCCAAGCGGCTCCAGGCTGGTCTGGTGCTACACGGGAAGAGGGGCGGTGGATGAACGGCGCCAGCTGTGGGTGTAGCCCATCCCCCTCTGAAACCCGCGGCTCCGCCGAGCAGGATTTTTGGGGCGCAGCCTTTAGGCACGTTACAGCCACGGCCGCAGGAGGTTTTGTTGCGCAGCCTTTAGGCGCATTACGGTCCCGCCCTGGCTTGCCCCGCGCTGGTGGAGCAGGCCGCGGACTGGTCCATTCGTGCCGCGGGTGGAGGCCGCTCCTGCGTGCGGCGCGGCCGGTTCCATTGGGCGGCGGTCCGGGGGGGGGGCGCGGCACCATGGGGCGGGGCTGAGCGCTGGGCCGGAGGAGCCAGCGCCAGGCAGCTGCACCGCGCCCGCGGGCTCCAGCGCCCGGGCCATGCGAGCGGGCTGAGCCCGGCCGGCCGGGGGCAGGTAGGGACCCCGGGCGGTGGCCTTCGAGCCTCGGCCCCGCAGCGGCCTCGCCCCCTGTCCCGTGTGGGGCGGCTTGGCCGGGGGCCTGCGGGCTCTGGAGGGGGCGGTCGGGGTGCAGGGGCGGCCGGGTGCAGGGGGCGTGGGTCCGGAGGGGGGGGGTGTAGGTGCAGGCACTGCCCGGTGCAGGGCCCGGGGGGGGGCCCGGGGGAGTCAGACCATAAGAACGGCCGCACTCGGTCAGAGCAATAGCCCATCCAGCCCGCTGCCCAGAGGGAATGAGCAGAACGGGGCGATTATCGAGGGTCCATCCCATTGTCCAGTGCCAGGGTCTGGCGAACAGGCAGAGCCCGTGGGGGTGGGAGTGGAGGGCAGGAAGGGGGTGGGTCAGTGGGTTTTTCTCTAGGAAAAGGTGCTCCCGGGCAGGGCCCGCAGGGCTGGCCTTGCAGGGAAGGGCCTTGTGGGACAGGGCTGTGTGAAGGTGGGACAGGATCCCTGGTGGGTGGCTTTGTTCAGATCAGGGTACAGCGCAAAGGGGCTGTGGTGGGAGGGTCTGGGGGGAGGCCAGGCCCGGGGCAGCAGGGGAAGGAGGTCTGGGAGAGGCAGGATCCGGGGCAGCAGTGGAAGGGGTCCGGGGCTGGGGAAAGGCAGTGCCTGGGGGTGCATTGAGGTTACTGTGTCTCTGCAGAGGCTGGTTACCTGCCCCCCTGTAAAGGGGGGGAAGCCTCTGGCTGGCAGATGGGAAGTGGTAACTAGCCACATGGCAGACTGAGCTAGGCCCAGGGCTCTTGCTCCCACGTGCGCGTGTAGCTCAGCCTGGGCAATCCGCTGAGTCTTGCTGCTTACCCCGGCTGCCCGCTGTCAGACCAGGGCTGCTAGCCGGTGGCTCTTGGGGCAGGGATTCTGAGCCTGGCCGCTGGCGCCGGCTGGTGATTCTGGGGCTGGCTGGCAGACAGAGCTGGAGTGGGCTTGGAGGAGGTGGAATTATCGTCAGGTGTTTGCACGGCAGCAGCCCCAAAGGCCCTGACCCAGATCACAGCCCTAGTGCACTGGTGCTGCACGAGCGTCTAGTGACAGATGGCTCTTGCTCTGGATTCCTGGCCTGGCACAGTCTCGGGTCACTCTCCCCGCGGGACAGGCTGCCCAGCGAGCTCCGCCTACACGAGTTCTGGGGAGCTGTTGTGGGGCGCAGCTTGGAGGTTGTGAGAGCTGCAGGGGACGGTTCTGACTCCAGGTTTTGTCCTGGCACCCGTCACCATGGTATCAGAGCACCTCCCCCGTCACCAGCCTGGCATCACAAGGTCCCTAGTGGACTTCAAGGTGTCTTTGGCACTCTGTGCTGCCCTGCATATGGGAAGCTCTGTGTGGGGTCATTTGGGGGTGTGTGGGGAATACTGCACAGGGGTCACAAACTCTGCCCAGCCGGGGCCTGGATTGGCAGCTTGCACGGTGCTCAGTCTCAGAGTTAAACAGCCGTCTTCTGCTGTAATGTGCAGGGCCCGGGGCCTAGAGCCAGTGTGCAAAGCCTCGCTCCGAGAGGACTGGCTTGCTCCGCCGTAGGCACGGTGCGTGTAGAGGTTTAGTCTCGTCAGGTGGCCGCTCTGCACGGTAGACCCAGGCTGGACTTGCTTCACTCCGGCATGACGTCATCTCTTGAGCCAGGCTCGGGGGGAGTGGCCTGTGCTAGGGCAGGGTAAACTGCTCACCGGGGGCTGCTGTGAGCCCAGCCCCCGAGATCCCGGTTCTCCAGGGCTGGGTCCCCCCCGTGTCCCGGGGGCGCGGGGCCGTGTGATGGGCCTGGGACAAGGAGCAGGCGGCAGAGGTGCCTGCACTGGTTGCAGAGTTGGATGGGATGCACGCTCCAGGCTGGCTTGAATGGACAGGTTCTGTAGGAGAGATGTGTGAAGGGGGAGCCCCTGTCACGCTGCTGAGCCGGGCTGTTCCCGTATTCACCTGGTTTCCCTGCTAGGCGATAGGCCCGCCCCCGTCGGACTCCCCTGTTCGCTAGCCTCGGGCAGCCTGTCCTTTCCCCACGGCGGCAGGTGGGTTAGAGTGAGACCCCCAGTTCAGCTCCAGCTTTTAAACCTGGTTCTGGTCTGATGGGAGGATCTCCAACCTCCCCTCCCCTGGCTGTTCACCCCCTGAGGAATTAAAAGGACACTTTGTCCAGGACCTACTAAACCACAGAGCTCCCTTCTCTGGTTCATCAGGAGGGGTCAGCTACAAGCTCTCCCCGAGAGCTGTGGGTCTTGCTCTCTCTCCCGAAGTTACTCATTGTCAGCTCCACTCAGACCCCAGGAAAGTGTTGTCAAACGGAGAAGGAGCAGACGCGACCCAGGGGAGATCCTGGTTCTAAGCGCCTGGCAAGCGTTGCCACTAGCAGTGAGGCTTACACGGAAATACATGGAAAGCAATAGAAAAAAAACGGCCAGGGCATAGAACACACTTTGCAGCCAGCATCCATCCCTAATTCTCCGATGACTGGTCTGCGGTGCACGGGGGTTTCTGAAAGGCCCTGTGTGCACCTGGGGTCTTGTGGGGATGAGGGGAAAGAAGTGGTCTCTGTAGGTCGTTAGCGTAGTAAAGGTGGTGTTTAAAGGCCTAGTCAACGAGCACTGGATTCTAGCGAGCCCGGCCTGGCCACGTGCAGAGGAAATTATTCGGGCTGTTTTCTTCTAGAAGTGGAAATTCCGCAGGCTAAACTTGGTCACCAGCGAGAGCTAAATGGTGCCAAAGCAGAAGCGCTGTGTGTGTCGTGTTCTTGCCACCGCTCTGCCCTGTCCCCTGCTGTGGGCAGTGCTGCCAACCCCTGGCTGAGGGAATTGTCGTGCTCCCCCGGCTCCTTCCTCCGCCACCTCCTGAAAACCCGGCTCTTCCTCTCCACTCTGGCAGCTCAAATGCTGGTTGAAACCTGCCCGCCATAATGGCTGCACTCTCTGGCCTCCTGGCTCTCCCTGCAGCGGGCCCAAAGCCAGAGCTGCTAATGCCACAGGCTGGAGTGGCTCCCGTAGCCCCTTGACTCATTGTCTGCACCTCCATGGCCACCTCCTGGGACCTGTCTCTGGTGGTTCCTGACCCTCCCTTCTCTCACTCCTGTCTGTGTTTGCTGACCCCATGCACGGAGCTCCCCTCCCAGCCCGCCCTACAGACAGACTCCTGGGCGGCCCACAGCACTGACCCAACAGCAGAGGAGGTCAAACTACCGCTGTCCTCTGAGTTGCCCCAGGACGTCCGTGTCTCAGGTGGCAGCTCATCCTAGGGAGGAGTGGAGCCTGGATTCAGGCTCCCTGGATGAGGATGGGCTCGAGAGGACCAACTTATTCATCAGTGATTTGGAGAAAGGGGTAAACAGTGAGGTGGCAAAGTTTGCCGATGACACTAAACTGCTCAAGATAGTTAAGACCCAAGCAGACTGTGAAGAACTTCAAAAAGATCTCGCAAAACTAAGAGATTGGGCAACAAAATGGCAAATGAAATTGAATGTGGATAAATGTAAAGTAATGCACTTTGGAAAAAATAATCCCAACTATACATACAATATGATGGGGGCTAATTTAGCTACAACTAATCAGGAAAAAGATCTTGGAGTCATCGTGGATAGTTCTCTGAAGATGTCCATGCAGTGTGCAGCAGCAGTCAAAAAAGCAAACAGGATGTTAGGAATCATTAAAAAAGGGATAGAGAATAAGACGGAGAATATCTTATTGCCCTTGTATAAATCCGTGGTGCGCCCACATCTTGAATACTGTGTACAAATGTGGTCTCCTCATCTCAAAAAGGATAGACTGGCATTAGAAAAGGTTCAGAGAAGGGCAACTAAAATGATCAGGGGTTTGGAACAGGTCCCATATGAGGAGAAATTAAAGAGGCTAGAACTTTTTAGCTTGGAAAAGAGGAAACTAAGGGGGACTATGATAGAAGTATATAAAATTATGAGTGGTGTGGAGAAAGCGAATAAGGAAAAGTTATTTACTTGTTCCCATAATAGAAGAACTAGGGGCCACACAGTGAAATATGTGGGCAGCAGGTTTAAAACAAATAAAAGGAAGTTCTTCACACAGCGCACAGTCAACCTGTGGAACTCCTTGCCTGAGGAGGCTGTGATGGCTAGGACTATAACAGGGTTTAAAAGAGAACTGGATAAATTCAGGGCGGTTAAGTCCATTAATGGCTATTAGTCAAGCTGGGTAAGGAATGGTGTCCCTAGCCTCTGTTTGTCAGAGGGGGGTGATGGATGGCAGGAGAGAGAGATCACTTGATCTTTACCTGTTAGGTTCACTCACTCCAGGGCACCTGGCATTGGCCACTGTCGGTAGACAGGATACTGGGCTAGATGGACCTTTGGTCTGACCCAGTGTGGCCTTTATGTTCTAACTCTTGGTCCTGGTGATTCACACTCTGCACCTGTTTCCCCAGCCTCTCCTGCCCAGGGTAATAGGAGCCCAGAATCAATGCAGGCCTGCCCTTTGCTGGCTCTTGTCAGAGGGAGACCGAGCTGGTTTCTTATGCCACTGCAGTGCTTTGTGGGTAATTATGCACATTGCAATGAAAATAATAAGGCCATCTTCATAGCAGGGTCTAAAAATACGACGAATGCAGCGAGCTGGTTGAGGTGCCTTTGTTTGTCACCTTTGGGTGTTTGCTTTGCAGCCAACCTGGCCGTGGGAAGCTGCCCTCTGTGCAGCTGAGTCTCTTGGGGGGGGATTTGGGCTTTTAGATAAATTCTGGCCCCACTTTGAATCTTGTTTCCAAGGGGCAGCGCAGGTGGTGCTTCCGGTGGGATGAGTGCAGGAGTCTCTCCTGGGGTTGGGGGTGGGTCTTGTGAGCAACTTGTTCCCCTCCTGGGGGAGCTGATGGCAGGAGAGGGAGCTTTCCTCCCCCAGCCCGAATCCAGCCCAGAGCAGCAGTGACCAGTGGTGACCCCCGTCTGCTTGGGGGCCTACATGAAAGGAGCAGGATCCTCGTGGCACAGACCACGGCCAGGACTGGCTCAGCTTGGCCCTCTGGCAGTCTCTGGTTTGAATGGCTAGCGAGCAATTTGGGGTGCAGGTGGTTGGCAGCTGTTGTTTGGGGTGCCCGGCCCCACCCCGATTCCCTTGTCATCTGCTCAGAGCAAAGCACCAGAGCATGGAGCTAGACGCTGCAGGGCTGGGCTGGCCCCTGGGCTGTCTCCACACAGGTCTTTGCTCCGCAGGCTCCCTCCACCTGCTGGCGGGAGCCAGGAACTCCCAGGCTGTAAGAAAGGAGAGATTTCCAGGGAGCGCTGGGTGCCATCTGGAGCCCCCCGGCAGTTGCAGTGACCTGAGTGGCACGGTCACCCAGGGAGAGGCCTCGCACGGCAGGGCAGAGGCAGAGCTCTGGGGAACAGCAGGAAACGGTGCGGCTGTGCTCTCAGATCTGCAAGCTGAGCACCTTCCGTTCCTTGCACAGCGGAGGCGGGTGCCTTTCCTCCCCGTGCAGCGGAGTGCCGACGCCTAGATTCCCTGTCTGGGATTTGCAGTGGGCTCTGGTTGAGCCAGCCAGAGCTGGTCACCTGGTGGGAATAAGCACTCCCCAGCAGTGCCCTTCCGTGCTCCAGGGCCAGGCTGGCCGGCCCCTCGGCGAGTGCTGGGTGTTGAGCGTGCTGGCGTTCCCTGCGTTGTAGCATAAACGGTGTGTCCTCGGCTCATGGCAGCCACTGCGTCTGGCTTGGACAGCGGCGCGGAGAGCGAGGGTCTCTGGAGCAGTAAAACATGCCGCCTCTGAGCGCTCCGGTTTATGGCTCCCATTCATGGAAAGAGACTTTTAAAATCCCCATTGATTTGTGCTGGGGACGTTGCTACTGTTGTGAGGGGGAGGGGTGTGGCTGTGCCCGGGTGGGCCGTGGGCTCTGGGCTGGGAAACTGATTGGGCTGGGAGCCCAGAGCCGGATAACGGAATAGGGGCAATGGAGTTTTGTTTGAAGTCCCCTGTTAGAGGAATGCAGCCATGATTCCCAGGAGTGGGGAGGGCTCTCCCTGCTGGGGCATGGTGCCGGTGGGCTGTTCTGGGCAGCGCTTGGTGGCTGTGGGAGTGGCTCTGTTGTTAGAAAGCCGATAGGGGAAGTTTCTGTAATTCGCCTAGGATGTGACTGATCTGCCCCAAACCTTGGTCCTCAGGGGCTGGGCAAGGGTGGGGAGGAAAAGCTGCCGAGGACAGCTGAGCTAGGTGGGCTCTAGAAAAGTGGGGTTCTGCCTTTTCCAGGAAAGGGGTCTCCTCAAACTGTGGTTTTGCCCCCTCCACACCTTGGCTGGCTGGACTCTCATGCCTGACTCTGGCCTCATGGAGGAGGAGAAGTCGTGTTCCTGACGCAGGCGCAGCGAAGCTTTGGGCTTGCTGCTTTTAGACACGTCTGTCCAATACAAAGTGTACCACTGTCACCGGTCCCAGTCTCGGGACCCTCCACTAGCTGTGTGCCAAATCGACGAGCGTCATTTCTGGGAGGAGAGGTGAATTGTTGCCCATGGCTCCAGAGCTGGCAAAGGTCTGGGTCTCTAGGGCCTGGTGGGCCGAAGTGCGCACTGGGTCAGTGAGGATCCACAGCTGTCTTGTGTTTGGGGAATGAGGCTGGTTGCAAGTTGCTGGCTCCCCTCCGGGAGGGGCCAGGGGGGTGTTAGGGGGTCACCCAAGGCCTTGGTATTTCTGTGCTTTGAAAAGTGGGTGTGGTGAATTTTGGGGGGCGGGGGGGAAGGTTTACGTGTTGCTCTAACTTGGAATTTCCAGTTGTTTTCTAAGAAAAATGCCCACATCCGCATAGCTCTCTCGGTGCGCAGGGTATTCGCCCGTGCAGACCCCCTGTGACGTCTGCCACATGCAGACACTGTTCTATGGCACTGGCCCAGCCGTGGCAGTGCAGAGTGGCTGGAGTGGTGCTCTGCCGGGCTCTCCTCCGGGCCTGGGCCTGGTCTGCCCGTCTCCGACGGAGGACGACAGGAGAGAGGTTCCAGGGTTGGGTGCTAATGATTTCTAGAGCACAGGTGCTCAGTTCACCAGGCCAAACTGCCAGCCCTGCAGTCTCCGTCCTACTCTTTGTCCCAATGAATAATGCATCTGCAGTCCAAGCCGACCTCCCTCTCGCACCTGGGGTCCCCCCGGGGGGCTTTGCACTGGGGTCCGTTCCTGGAGCTCGGTGAGGAGGGACAGACTCTCTCTGAGCGATGCAGGCCGCGCAGCAGTAAAAGGCCTGTGAACTTTTGACTGGGATACATGTGTACATGGGGGCGGGCCCAATCTGCAGCGTGAGAAAGGGCTGTTTTTAGTTGCTCTTGGAGCTTTGCGTCCTGGCGACCTGGATGAGACAAAGAGACCAAGCAGCTGAGGGAACTGAGGAACCAAACCTGATCCCCACTTAGCATTGCAGCCAGGACCTGTGGGCAAGCCAAGGTTCTTCCCCCTGCCTCCAGCATATACATTTTCCCTGCCATCCTGGATCTGGCTGGCCGGCCGGCCATGTTTGCTTTTGGCTCAGAGAGTCTGAAGTGCTTTGCTCGTGCTGGCAGCGCTGTGGGGAACGTGGCTAACAACTGGGATCCTTTGGCAGGAGCTGTGACTAGGGCTGGACAGCTCCTGTGCCCTGTGTGTGTCTGTTGCCAGCTGTGCAGCGGCACTTGCTAAAGGGGCACTGTGAGCTCTGCCCATGTGCCCTGTTCCTGGTGCATGTGAGACCTGAGGGGGCTGTAATCGAGAGCACAGGAGCAAATCTGCTGCTCTGTTGTATCTGTGAGGTTCCTGGGGCATGGGACAGCAGTTGGTGTCTACGCTGTCTGCGTGCAGCGCTCTCAGCAAAGTGCAAAGGAAAATTGGGGGCAAAAGGAGAAGTTGCCTCTGAAAATCAGCGAGCCTGTCGGGGCAGGTGTCGCCAGTGGATTGATCTACTGTCAGCTCGGGTTTGGAAATGATTAGATTTCCAGTCCTCCATGTCCCCTTCAAGGGACAGAGTCAAAGGAAAGACTCCAGGCTTAAAAAAAATAACCCAAACCAACTTCCTCAATCTGTTTCTAGCGCCCTAGGTGGCTACGTAGTGTTTCCACTTGTAACAAAATTACTTCTCACCACTCATGCTGTTCTCACTCTCAGGACTTCTCTGCTTGAGCCTCTTCTCAGCCTCACTTTACTGCCTAGGCACGAGCCCAAGGCTGCTGGCCAGTGCCAGTGGGGTGTGTACAGTCTCGCCCCGGCAGTTGTGAGCAGGGTCGGAGATCCAGCTCTTTGCCCCAGAAGCGCCAGGGCGGGGGTGATGGGGAAAAGCAGTCTGTCCTTCTGATGTCTGGCGGTTAATGTCCTGGCTGGAGTCAAAGGGAGGGACATGGACATAGCACTCAGTGGTTTTCAAACTTTTTTTTCTGGTGACCCAGCTGAAGAACATTGTTGCTGCCTGTGACCCACAGGAGCTGCGGGATGAGGGTGTGGGAGGGGCTCAGGGCTGGGGCAGAGGGTTTGGGCGCGAGGCTGAGGACTGTATGGTGGGGCCAGGAATGAGGGGTTCAGGGTGTGGGGGGAGGGAGCTCTGGGCTGGGTCAGGGGATTGGGGCATAGGCTTACCTAGGGTGACTCCCAGTCAGTGGCACAGCAGGGGTGCAGAGGCAGGCTTCCTGCCTGTCCTGGCACCGTGGACTGCGCTGCGCTCCGGAAGCGGCCAGCAGTAGATCCGGCTCCTAGGTGGAGGCATGCAAGCGGCTCCATGCAGCTCTCGCCCAGAAGCACTGCCCCCCCAGCTCCCATTGGCTGGGAACTGACCAATTGGAATGCAGAATGCTCGGGACAGAGGCAGAGCGCGGAGCCCAGTAGTCCCCCCGCCTAGGAGCTGGATCTGCTGTTTGCGGGGTGCAGCGCAGTGTCAGAACAGGTAGGCACTAGCCTGCCTTAGCCGGGTAGCACCGCCGAGGGGACATTTAACAGCCCGGTCAGCGGTACTGACCCGAGCCGCCGCGACCCACAGTTTGAAAACCACTGCTCTAGAACATGCAGTAGGTCCCGATTCTGTGCTGTGAAGTGCTGGGCTGTTTCAGAGGCTGGTGTTGGCCCTCGTGTCAATGAGAACAGCCTTGGGGCTGCCCGGGGTAGGGAATTCCCTAGGAAGAGGGTTGCTGTGATGTGGAGCCCTGGCGTGGCAAGTGGGGAGGAGACCTCTCCCAGCCCTTCCGACACTGGGAAGGGGAGTTGTTTGCTGCGGCGACCTCAAGGCACATGGTGTGTTCAAATTGAATACAAATATATTGGCCCAAACAGAATGGCTCATGGCCTTGCATGCATGGACACGGCTGAGGGGGCTTCCCCTTGCTGTACGAGTACCCGGGTCAGGGCTGGCTGCTGCAGCGTCTGATTTACTGGGGACATGAAGTCCCAGGCCACAGGGATATGGTGACCTTGGGGCAAGTGAAGAAAGAGAATGGGTAGGTGTGGTGGTGGGGAGCTGGTGGGATTTTCCTTCATATCAATGTCTGTCCTTTGAGTCTGGCTGCGGCTGTCAGTTTGGGGGTGAGTGGCTGTCACGGAGTTCCCGGGGCGATGATCTGGATCTGCTCCTTAAGAAGCCAGTCAGGACTCGGGGGGGTGGGGGGGAAGCTTCTTTTCCGTAAACAGCCTGTCTCCAAGGCTAGGAGCTTCACAGCTTCCACCTTCCTGGGTCTGACCTCGGAGCATTCAGCACCTTCTGCCCCTCCGTGCGCTTCCCCCAGCGAGCCCAGCCAGGCAGGGTCCTGGGGAAACCTGTGGGTCCTGCACCCCAACTCCACAGTCAGACGTGACTCTCAGCCAGCCAGTAAAACAGAGGTTTATTAGTCGACAGGAACATGATCTAACACAGAGCTTGTAGATGGAGTGAACCGGACCCCTCAGCTGGATCCATTTCAAGGGTTCAGGGAGGCCAGACCCTATTTGGGCCTCCCTGCTCTTCCTTAGTCAGTTGCAGACTGAAAACTCACGCCCTAGCTCCTCTCCTGCTTCCTTTGTCTGCTCCCCAGGCAGGAGGTCAGGTGACCTCTTCCCCCCACCTAGAATCAAGTTACAGCTTCAGGCATGGACACCTTCCCACAATAGTCAGAGGAGCCATTGAGAGCATTTCTATTCCCTCACAGTGGGAGGTGGGCAGTCAAAGCCGAGGTGCCCTGCCTGTACTGTCGGGGAAGTTCACTGCATCAAGTTGAGTGGAGAGGGAGCACCTGGGGGGAAGTGGCTTATCCTGGGGCAGCTAAGCACGGCTGGGCTGCGTTGCTGCATCCCCTGGAGCTTGTGACCAGTCTTGGAATAGAAAGAGCATCTCTACTCTGCGTGCTCTCGGAGTACGTTTACACTGCAGGTAAACCCGTGGCTGGCCCTTGTCAGCGGACTTGGGCTCCTGGAGCTTGGGGCTGTTTAATTGCAGTGTAGATCTTTGGGCTCAGGGACCGGGAGGGTCTCCACCACAGTTAAACAACACCCTAGCCCAAGCGCACAATCCTGAGTCACTTGACACGGGCCAGCCGTGGGTATTGAAGTGCAGTGTAGACCTACCTGGAAGGATGTGTGGGCTTGAGTAGCTGATCGCTTTGTTTGCCTTCTGGACGGGCAGTTTCCGAGCCTGGTTGTGGGCTGCGGAGGGGTCGTCTCCCCTGCCCCGCATCCCCCGTATGCTCCTGGAGAAGAAACCAAAATGAGCCTGAACAAAAATTGTTCACAACTTGGAGGTTTTGGGGAGGATCAGGGGAGAGAATTCTTAAGGGAGATGCACTGAGCTACTTGAACCCACCCAATCTAATCCTACTACAGACCTGACCTGTATCTGGGTCATGGGAAGCGGCGCATCTCTGCAGCAGCAGATGGTGTCTTAAAGAGGTTGGACTCTGGGAGCTTTGGATTTAGGCGACCAGGGAGAGGATGGGCTGTGTATCTACTCATGCTGCAAAGCGGCCAGGGAGCGCCTGGGACGTCTCCTTGGAGGAAGCATCAGCAGACACAGCCGGAGCACGGTCAGAGTTGCATGGTGAGCTCCCAAAGGCTGCGGTGTGATGTCGTGAGCACAGCCTGTGGGAATGATGGGTTCTGAGGCAAGTCACAGACTTATAAGCAAAGGGTAGGTCAGATTCAAGAAAGAAGGATGGGGAAGGAGGCTGGGGCCCTTGTGATTGGTGTTGGAATTTCTCCTAGCCCAGCTCAGTACTGACCAAAAGTTGCTGCCCTCCGATCGTCTGCTGGGGCAGAGGTGAAATAGGCCGAGGACCCACTACCTGCTGAGCAGATCTCCATGTTGCAAAGTCGCTGGTACTTGTTGGCAGCCTTGGCACGGCGGCCGAACTCCCTTGACCTCCAGGGGAGGGTGCAGTATGTTGGTGAATACGTGTGAAGCTTGCATGCCTGCTGCTCTCACCTGCCCTCGAGATCAGTTTGAGGCCTTTGCTCTCTCCTTTCATCGGCACTAAATTCACTTCAGTAATGAAGCTCCCATGGGAGGGGTGGGAACATATGTCCTCTGGCTCTGCAAGTATGTCGCCAGTTTAGACTGAAACTGCCGATTGGAAGGTAGCAGGGCTGGCAGCGGACAAGGTTATGTATGTTTATTGGGGTGCCTGCCCCGAGAATAGTGGTTAAATCTTTGCTACAGTTTTACAGATCTGTCTGCTGCAGGGTAACGGAACTGTCCTCTGACCCTTCCCAGCTCTGTCTGTCTGTCCTGAATGCTGTTTGCTGGGGATCAGTTTGATGTGAATGACACATGTAGGTGGTAGGGATGTTGAGCAAGGAGGTGGTTGTGCCACAGGGGGCTCGGACAGGGACCTGGTGAAAGAGAGCCCAGTGCTGCTCAGCAGAACCCCCAGGGGTGTCTCAGGTACAAGGTCTCCATCGTGTTTTCGTAAGTTTGTCTTGATCCGGAATTGGAACCACTAAAATCTTGTGGCTGGTTTTGAAACCTAGATCGTCTCGCATGAACCCTGGACTGTGCGGTATTGATGGGATTGTGATGTCGGGAGTGACCTGGCCACCTGCGTTGATTCCCTTGCTGCATTCCTGGCTGGTTAAAATGTTGTAACCATTTGGAGTGATGGCACTACACATTCACTAGCTGCACTAACCCTTTGCCTTGTTCATACTTCACAGGGATGTTTTCATGACTGTAGAACAGTCCTCCCATTCCATCATAGCTATCAACTGGCTCTTTCTCACTGGGACTGTGTGTGTCCATTAAATGCTGTTATATTAGTAGGAAGGTTTAGTTTGGACACAGCATCTAGTACTTAACTATTTACCTGGTGTGCATAGAGAAGCTGAGTGAGTTTCCAGAGGATCAGTGGACAGTCAGTAGCACAGCCTCCAGGCATGCTCTCCTGGGCTCTAGGCACAAATCAGAAGCCTTCCTCAGTTTGCTTCTGGTGCAACTCCTGTACATTTTTAGGGTTTGGTGCTCCCTCATTGTTCCAATATAAAACCACACACCTTTCCAAATGCCAATTTGACATTTCTGTTGCCAAAAAAATGGGAATGGTCAGTGTCAGTGATACCATCAGTTCAAACACTTCTGTCTGCATCTGTAACTACTGGGTCAGATACCAGAGAGTAGGGGAGGGATTGCTCTGATTTTTGTACGGTTTGTTTACTCTGTGTTTAACAGCACTTGGTGTACAATGAGTTTCATTGCGCTCAGGCCCCCCTTTGTGGCTTTTTCACACAACTTAAAAGGAAAAGATGGTTGTGAAACTGCAGATTGGCAGGGCGACTTAGGGGCAGGTGTATGTCCCCAAGGAACTCTGAACTCTAAAACTGACTGTATTCTAAGAAGCTGACAGACTGGTTAAAATGAAAACTTGTTGGCTTTGGCTGAAAAGCCCGATGCAGAAACAATGAACATATATGTTAAAAAACCAGTCTAAGATTCTGACTAAAGCCAGCCTTAAAAGGTCAGTGAAAACTGAAGCTCCGTTCTGGCTCACTCTGTGAGGGGTCTAAATACTAAAAGAGCCATGCTGGCCTGAGCCAGGTTGTGGCATCTTTCACTCTTGCTCTTGGTTGCTTGTGTCAGTGTGAGATGGGGAGAGTCTTGTGTTTAAGCAGGAGTTGGAGCATGTAGAGACACTCTGGCCTTCACCTGGAAGGACGGTAAAATGCTTCGTATTTATTTGGGATTCATCTTTGTGGAAAACATGATTTGATGATGTCAAATTTAGCCCCTGAACTGAATGGCCTCCATCTCGATTAGGGTGACAAGCCTTCACGATTTTATAGGGACCGTCCTGATATTTGGGGCTTTTTCTTACATTGGCTCCTGTTACCTCCTCACCCCGTCCCGATTCTTCACACGTGCTGTCTGGTCACCCGAATCGATCCCTAGGAAGTGCCGCTCCATGCTGTCGGGGCCGCGTGTCTTGGTGCAAGCCCCAAGCCGAGAGAGAGGCCGGTGCAGTGCTGAAGGCCCTGGGCGTGGGAGATCCCCCACTGTCCTGGGGGCTCCGCCGGGTGCTGCTCAGTGGGACGCGTGGGGTCCCAGCCCTTCCGCTCCAGAGGGGGATGGACCTGCCCAGGGAGGAGCCGGCTCTGTCCCTGGCTGGG
>ML677498.1:0-27643 GCA_007922305.1 Dermatemys mawii | reverse complement strand
GAGAGGGAGGTGAGTTTCGGGGGTGTCCTGGCGTGGCGTTCAGGGGTTGAGCAGGCTGTGGAATCCCTGGAGTGTGTGTGGGGGGGTGATGATGGATATTAGGGGGCTGGTCCAAAGGGCATGTGCTGGAGGAGGCTCTCTTTAGCCAAGAGGGACTTGGGGGGCTGGTCTGTGCTCCCGGATGGGGGTGTGAGTGGACTTGCCTGGCTCTGTTCTTGGCAGGTGTTTTCCAACACGGGACAGCTCTGTCTCAGAGCGCCCTGCCGTGCGGCGCGGCGGGAGGGGGAGGGATGTGGTCGAGGCAAAGAGGGAGGGGCTGTTCTCCCTGTAGTGTAGACAGATGTTTTTACCATCCTGCAGGTTAAGTGACAGGGTGGTAAGCCCCGGCCCCTGCTCTCTGGCACAGCTGCACCAGGAAGAGGCTGGGGTGTGAACAGCTGGACGTAGCATAAACACATTAACAGGGGAGCTGTGGGCAAGGAGTGGCCTGTAGCATTAAGTGGGAAGGAGGAAGTAAGGGGACAGACTTCAGGGGGGCGTGGAGATCCACCGACCGCTGCTGTCGGCGGGCCCTGGAATGCCAGAGCCTTCTGGCTGTGAAGGTTGAGGCTTCCTGTGAACTGAAGGCGACTGGCCTCCTGCACTGCTTTCTTTCCGATGACCTACCCACAGGAGTGGCGGTTCAGGGCTGCCGGGGTCTCCCGAGCGTCGCTCTGGGGGTGTGGCTGTGTGGTCCCTCAGGATGCGCATGGCTCCCTGCACCTCTTTGAAAGGGGCCCCCTGCAAGTAGCGAGACTGGATTCCCCAAAGCCGTGTGTTTTGCAAACCTGTTGCAATCTGCTGGCAAATGCTCACCAGCTCCCACGCATGTAACTCTCAGGTTGCTGCTGTGAATGCAGTGATCTGTTGCTCATTGTTTATGTAGGACCTGTATTAAAAAGAACTGCAGCTAATTCCAACCCAGCGTTGAAAAAACTTAAAGGGGAAGGTTACGAAGCTGGGACTGCTTAGCCCTTCTCACACCATATCCCTTCAGCCAGAAGCCATTTTTGACAGACCCTCTCCCACTGCTGCCGAGGGGGGAAGAATCATAGGTGTGAAACAGAATGGAGCCTGGGGGCGCTAGGATGAACTCTTGCAGCCCAGTCAGCTCTCAGACCTGGCCTCCCACAGGTGGGCTTACCTCAGGGGTTCCAGTTCATGGGGTTTTCACCAATGCAGGAGGAGCCAGTCGCTGCTGGAAGGGGTGGGGGTGAGGGCATTGTTCCCAGATCCTGAGATGCTGCAAACAATGCGGGAGGCTAAAATTAGACCTGTCCAGATCTTCCTCCTAGCTCTGCCCCGGGACACTGCAGCCAGTGTGAGGCCCTCTGGGCACCCTGGCCCCCCGCTGATACTGACATTTGCTTTGGTTCTGTCCATCACCCACTCTCCGCCTGTTGTCTGAACATCTCTCCCTTTCTTTGAGCCTCTTCTTGAGGCTGGTGTGGGTGACCTCTGGCTAGCCCTGGCCTCTCATCAGGGCTGCCTCTTTCTTCGCTCGCGAAGGCCTTTCGTGGGTCTTCCGAGAGTCCCTCTCAGCATTGCCTCTGTGAGCCTTGGTGTGGGAACGTACTCCATAGCTTGGTGCCTGAGCCAGACTGAGGTTTGGCCACGTTTTGTGCAGCCCCAAGTGCTAGGTTGTGCTAGTTGCTTGATTTTTTTTCTCCGCTTGTGCCTTGCTGCTGTGGAGAGGCCCGTGGTCTGATCTGAAAGGAAGATGGAGAAATATTTGTGGGATAAATTGGCAGTTTCTAGCAGAGATTACCTGGGGCTTGTGGTGTCAGAGAGGCCAGATCTATGAGTTAATGGCTATTGGCTAGCACATGCCCCGACCTTCAGCTCTGACGGGTCTGGGGAGAAATTCCTGGCTGATCTGCTGTCAGCTCCGAACCCCCTGAAATGTTCAGCCAAGATGAGAACGAGGAGTCCAGTGGCACCTTAAAGACTAACCAATGTATTGTTTTTGTGGATACAGACTAACCCGGCTACCCCCCGATAGCTAAGATGAAGCGTGTCTGTCGGGTGCTGTTTTCTATTGATGTATGGGACTTACAGGGTCTTGTGTCTGAGGTGGGGTAAGGGTGCAATCCCCGTTTCACAGCTGGGGAACTGGTGCAGGGATCGTCCAAGTGAGGGGAGTGTGCTCGTTGACAGGAAGGTGGGAGGGATCGTCTGTACAGAGGAGGATCGGAATATTCTTCAGGAAGAATGGGATGACTTTGAGGACTGGAGTGACAGAAAAGGGCTGACGTTGAATAGCACCGAGGCAAGGTCATGCTCTTGGGGACTAGTAACGAGAATCTGTGCTCCAAGCTCGGGGCTCCTCCGATGGAAGAGTTAGAGGAAGAGAGATCTGGGTGTGTAGGCCAGTCGCAGGGTGAGCGTGAGCTGTCGTGTGATGGGGCTGTGAGAAAGGCGTGTGTGATCCTAGGCTGGTCAGGTAGAGGGAGAGGAGCGTCAGTGCCATCAGACAAAGTGCCGGTGAGACCTCGTCTGGAATACTGTGCACCGTTCTTGTCAGCCATGTTCAGGAAAGATTAATTCAGACAGGAACTGGTGCAGAGAAGGGCTGCGGTGTGGAGGGCCAGTCCTCCGGGACAGGTGAAAAGGGCCTGGTGTGTTTAGCCCAGCAAGGCGGGGGCTGGGCAGGGATCTGATTGCTGTCCAGAGATGCAGGTGGGGGGTGAACAAGGGGAGAGCGAAGGGCTGCTGCAGCTAGAGGTCAGTGCTGGTCCCAGGCCAAATGTCCAGGGGTGGGGTCAGGCTGGAAATGAGAAGGGGTCTAACCGGCGGGGTGGGGGTGGGGGCGGGGGGCGGCTCTGGACGGGGGGAACAAGGGAATTAGCTTTCATAGGACTGATGAGTGGGACTGTCCGGCGGGGTCGCCTCTGCTGGTGGGGGCCATTCCATGTCTTCTCTTCCTAACAGCTCATGCTTTAGGGCCTCCGTCGGTCACCTCCCCCTCCCCGCCCAGTGTACTCTGCTTTCGGTTTTTGCCTCGGGGGCTCTCCCTGCCAAGGAGCCCTGGCTCTAGCGGCGAGATTAGCGCTCTGCTCCGCGCGGGTCCCCCGAGAGCCACACTCACCGCGGCCCGGGGCCCGGCAGGGACTGGGGGCGGCAGGTCGCACCTGGAGGCCGGTCTAGTCGAGTGACGTTCGTCCCGCTGTGAGCGACAGCCCAGCTTTGCGTCGTTGCTGCCCTGCTCCAATCAAGCCACTTCTAGCGAGACGGCACTGCGGGGGCAGGGGTGCTGCCCCTCCCGGAGGGCAGCGTGGCTGTGCCGTTGGCTCCAAGCAGGCTGGCGGCTCCAAGCAGGCTGGCAGCGCCAAGGGGATGCTCGCCAGGGTCCTCTGTGGAAGCCAGGCAAGCTCCTGGCTGCCCATCACGGAGTGTGTATGCTTTGCTGCAAGGGGGGCTTCCCTCACCCATCTCCTCTCCAGGTCAGAGCCTGGCACCTTCCCTCCCCTGGGCTCCTGACCACGAGCCAGTAGCTTCTGTCTCCTGCCACTCCTGAGACCTGCTGGAGTAAGACTGGGACCTGGGGGAGGGACACGGGCCCCTGAGGGCCCAGGAGCGTGCGGCTGTTCCCCTCACAGGGCCCCCCAAGGAAGGGGCTTGCCCCATTGCAGCGCCCCTTGGGAATGCTCGTTCCTTCGCCAGGCGCTGGCACGAGGCCTCCTGGAGCTGCCCAGGGGGCTGACACCCCGCTGCAGAGACCCGCCAGGCTCCGCAGGTCCCAGCGTGCCGTTGGCAGCGCGACTCGAAAGGTCTTGGCCCTAGCAGCAGTGCAGACCCAATGGGAACCTGGTGCGGCGGGTGCCCGGCCTCACCAGACCCGGGGCATTGTGGGAAAACATCACAAAAATGTTAATCCCGGGGGCTTAGACGTTGGCATGGAGTGAGAGCTGCCCAGCCCCTCACAGGGGGCAGGGGGGTCACAGCTGGGGGCACCCACACTGTGGGGCCAGCTGTTCACTGCATCGTTACCCCGGTTGAATGGAATCTGTCCAGGCCCTTGTGCTTCTGAACAGCTGCCGGCCTTGGGGTCAGCCCCTCCCCCCCGCCCCCACAGTGCTCCTTGGCACTGCTGCCTTCATGTCCCCTGCTCCTCCCTCGTCTGCCCCTCCCACCTGGCACACGCACACACACGCACCCTGCCCGGGTCGGCTTCTCGGCAGCCCTGGGGGGCAGGTGGAGCGGAGCGCACGGGGAAGGCGCTGGGCAGGGGATGGGGGGAGAGAGGATGACGGAGGGGTCTGAGGTGGCGGGTCCCACCGGGGCAGAGGCCCCTGGTACTGTGGTCTGTGAGGGGGGGCGCTGGGGCAGGGCTGGGGGTTCACGGCCGTCTCGTCCTTGGCAGGCTGTGAGGTGCTGGTGTCTCGTCTCGCTTGGAGCCTGTGGCCCAGCGCGCCCTTCTGCCCCCGACGTCACCAATGCGACCATGGGAACTGGCAGTCAATAGGCGGCCTCCCTCTGCCCCCTTCAACCCGCGGCGTTTCTCGGGGGGACCCTGCAGCAGCCCCGAGCACCTCAGGCGAAGGTACAACCCCTCCCTCTCCCAGGGTGGGGGGCAGGGCATTGCTCCCCCCTTCCCCCCACACCTTGATACTTGGGTGCAGACTGCGGAGACCACAGCGCCAGTATGACGTGTGGCACAGCTGCTCCGGTTCGGTGGAGCTTGGCATGCTGGGATCTGTAGTGTCGAGAGGCCCCTGTGCCGTGGCCAGTCTCAGCTCCTTGGGTCGGGCGGGTTTGCCCGCCCCTGCCCCTGTCGCCAGAGAAGGGTCTTTCTATGTTGGGGCCGGGGCAGCCGCTGGCTCGCCAGGAGGGTTCTGGCACCGTGCAGCGGGAGGAAGTGGATCTGCCCTGCCCAACCAGCCGCGGGTTGGGATCTTAGTGGGCAGGTTGGGAGAGGGATCGGTAACTACCAGGCACTGCCTGGCGTTGGTGTGTGTGACCAGCACAGCTGCTGAGTGTCGGTTCCCCAGTGACCCCCCTGGAACGCTGCCGGCCCACACCGCAGGCTGTGCCCGTCCCTCCGAGGAGCCTGGCGGGACAGACTGCAGCGCATCCGGAACTCGGAGCTGGGGGCAAAGCCAAGCGTGGCCGGGTGCCCCCGTCCCCCCGTGTATCTGACTCCAGCCATGTGGGCAAGGCTCACCCTGCCTGGGGACGGGGTGGGATAGAGGCATGTTGGTCTGAACTCGGCACTCGCGGGCAGACTGTCGACAGGAGCCCCGCCCCGCACAGGAGCCCCGGCTCGGGGTGCTGAGTGGGGACCTTGTCTCCCAGCTCTCTGCGCACCCAGGGGAGCTCCCCTAGCCCGGCCCGCTCTGACCCCACGTACCATGCGGCACCAGCTGCCTCTGCTGTCCCAGGGCGTATTGTCCGCGTGGGGCTGGCCCAGGCACTGCCCTGAGGTCATCCCTGGTCTGTTCCTTCCCCTGACGGCCCCCCAGCCCCCCTTCCAGGCGTCCGTGGGGACGAGGCGACCGAGCTCTGGCGCAGGATGAGAACTACCTGCACCCTGCCTTCCCCCCGCAGCAGCAGCCGCAGCCGCGCCTCCCCGTAGATGAGCCCCGAGCCTTCGCTCTCGCCAGCGCGCCGCCCCGAATGCTTCACCCAGCCGCTCACCCGCCCCACCAGAGCCCGTTCATGGTGGATCTCCACGAGCAGGTAGGGCTGTCCCCGGCGGAGGAGAGCTGGGGCTGGGAGCTCCCCAGCCGGGAGAGGTCCAGGGCAACGTCCCCGCGGACCCCCGCAGCGGGTAGCAGCCGAGTTTGTCCAGCCCTGCGCAGGATCCTGGGGTGCCAAGGACCCGACTGGGCAGAGGCTGAGAGCCTTTGACTTGCCCCTCGGGGAGCTGAGTCCTGGGTTAAACGCAGCCAGACTCTGAATTCCCGCGGCCGCCTGTGCCCGGAGCAGCCGGGGTGCCACCCTAGGTGCACGTCGTGGCCGGTCCTGGCCCTGCTGTGTGTGCACAGGCCTGGAGACCCCGGGCCTGCCTGATTCATCCCGAACTTGCAGGCAGGGCTGTGCTTCGGGTTCCTGAGGTGGGCACCGGGAGGGTAATCCCCTGCGGTGCATCCCCTCTGCTCACGCAGATGTCCAATGCCAAAGGGGGTTGGGTGCCCCGGGGAGGCTGTCTTCGGGGGGATCCCCTCACCCCACCGCGAGCGGCTCCTCCAGGGGCCGTGCCCAGTCTCTGCCCAGCCCGGCGGTGCATTGGCAGGGTGCTGGGAACTGCAGGGCTGCGCCCCCGCCTGGTGAAGCAGAGCAGCGGGTCGCACTGCACCCTGGGTGGGGCTGCAGAGCCGTGGCTGGGGGGGCTGCATTCAGGTGTCTGGCGTGGCCTGGTGCGACGGCCCCCCGGGGACATGGGCTGGGCCGTGGCTGGGGCCCCCTCTGACGGTGCTTCGTGGGTTTCCCGTTTGCAGGTGCACCAGGGCCCCGTCCCGCTCTCCTACACGGTGACCACGGTGACCACGCAGGGCTTCCCGATCCACGCCGGCCAGCACATCCCCGGGTGCAGCGCGCAGCAGCTCCCAGCATGCTCCGTGATGTTCAGCGGGCAGCACTACCCGCTCTGCTGCCTCCCGCCCCCTGTGAGTCTGGGGGGTGTGGAGCTGGCGCCCTGGGCACGCCGAGCCAGGAAGTGCCGAGGGAGAGGGAGGGGCGCTGGTAACCGGCGAGGGGGAGCTCCAGCCGGCCCCCCGAAAAGGCAGGACTGGGGGAGCGAAGGGCTCGTGGTCCGGAGCGGGATACCGCCTGCTTTGACCCGGGACACCTTTGTCAGCCACGAAACTGTGTGGCGCTTGGCTCCCGTCCCCTCCCGCAGCTGGGCGATCGGGGGATGGGCAGCCCGGGGGCTCTGCGAGGGTGGGGCGCTGGGTGACTGACACCCGCTCCCCCCCGGGCGCTCTCCCTCCCTTCCCAGCTCATCCAGGCATGTGCCATGCAGCAGCTGCCCGTCTCCTACCAGACGTTCCCGCCCCTCCTCTCCAGCGACCATTACATCCTGCACCCGCCCCCGCCAGTGCCACCGCACCAGCCCCCGCCCATGGCCCCCCTCGGCCAGTTCCTGCCGCTGCAGCCCCAGCATCCGCGCATGGTGAGTGTGGGGGCGGGGCGGGGGCCATGCCCTGCCGGGGGACGGGCGGGGCTCCTGGCCGCAGAGCAGAGCCTGTGACTATGGAACGGGCTGGGGTGGGTCTGCCCCCCGGGGTCCCTGCCTGGCGTGCGGCCTCGCTGGGCAAGGGCACGTCCGGCTCTACGTGCCCCTAGCAAGCCCTGCAAGGTGGGGGGGCTCGGTGACCCCTGCGTTGCCAGGCTGCAGCCGTGGTCCTGGGATGGACCCACTGTGATGGACTCCCAGGTCGGGCCCACATTTGGCCCCATGTGGTCCGTGGGGGGTGCCCCTTTCAGTGTGACAGCCCCTCTCGGGGGTCCCCTCTCTCCCAGGGTGCAGCCCCTCCCCCTCCTGGAGATGCCCCTCTCTGAGCCTCAGCTCCTCTGTCTCTGCCATGGGCCCCTCAGGGAGTCCCCTCGCCTGGGACCCCCAGGACCCCCACCCCCGAAGGGGACAATCCCCCCCCCCCCTGCCCTGTTCTCTACCCCGGAGTGACTCTCAGTCATTGTCACACGGGAGGTTTATCGAGCCTTGAACCCAGCCCAGGAAACTCTCAGGGCCTCAGGCCTGGCCTCCCCAGGTGCCAGCAGGGACCCCCATAACCGAGCGCGCGCTCTCTCTCTCTCGCTCTCTCTCTCTCTCTCCTCTGCAGAGGATAGACAATGACGTGGAGTTGCGAGGGGAGCAGCATCCCATTGGGGGCTTCGCGTACCCGCCCTCTCCGCACGCCCCGGCGCTGTCCCCCTCCGTCCCCCTCCATTACCTCCCCCACGACCCGCTGCACCAAGAGCTGCCCTTCGGCGTGGTGAGTCTCCCCTCCCCCGCCCCGGGGCTCCGTGCTGGGGAAACGCCACAGCACCCCTGGGAGAGGAGGCGGGACAGGGCCGTGCTGGTGGGGAGCAGGGGTGCCCCGGGGAAGCTGCTCCCCCTCCACCCGGTCTGCACGGTGGGGGTACGGGCTGGGTGTCCCCTCCTGGCCCGGGGCCGCTGACCGGGCCCTGTGCTCTCTCCCTGCAGCCATACCCGCCCATGATGCCCCGGCGACTGAATACCCAGCGATACCGACTGCAGCAGCCGCTTCCACCCCCCCCCCCGCCCCCCCCCCCCCTACTACCCGAGCTTCCTGCCGTACTTCCTGTGAGTACCCACGGGGCGAGTCTGGGGGGCTGGGCCTCCTCCCACCCCAAGGGGCAGGTGTCAGGCCTCTGCCCCAGCAGGGGGCGCCTGCTGGGCTGGGGATTGTGGGGGGTTGGGCTGAGGTCCCGTACCCGCCCCCCCCCGCATGTGAGACGCGGTTCCTGCTGCTCTGGGGTAACTGCCCCGCCCCCTCTCTCCCCAGCTCCATGCTCCCCGTGTCGCCGACGGCTGTGGGGCCCACACTCAGCCTCGACCTGGATGTGGACGATGTGGAGATGGAGAATTACGAGGTGCGCCGGCTTCTCCCCCTCTCCCCCGCAGATCCCAGCAGCAGGGAGCGGAGCCCCCCCCGGGTCGCAGCCCCTCCTGCTGCCCAGCCCTGTGGGCTGGGGGCCGGGTGTGAGGAGATGGTGCCAGGTCTCCTCTGGGCGGGGAGGGAGATGGAGTTGACCGGTGGCTGGGGAGGGGGTGGGACAGACCCTCAGGGGAGGGGCAGGAGCTCAGCTGAGGGCTGGGGAGGGGGCTGCTGGCCCGGGGACCCGTGTGCAGGGTTTCAAGGGGGAGCTGAGCTCTGTCCCCCCCACCTCCACCCCCAGGCGTTACTGAACCTGGCCGAGCGACTGGGCGAGGCCAAACCGCGGGGCCTCACCAAAGCAGACATCGAACATCTCCCCTCGTACCGCTTCAACCCCGAGAGCCACCAGTCCGAGCAGAGCCTGTGAGTGAGCCAGGGAGGGGCGGGGAGAAGTACCTGAGCTCGTTGGGGGGAGGGCTGGCCTCGGGGCATGTGGGGCGGTGCCTGAGTTCTTGATGAGCGGGGGGCCAGGCTAGGGGTGTGGGGCTGTACCTGAGCTCCAGGGGGCAGGGGTGGGTCTCAGGGTGTGGGGGCTGTACCTGAGCTCCAGGGGGCGGGGGTGGGTCTCAGGGTGTGGGGGTGTACCTGAGCTGGCGGGGGCAGGGCTGGCCTCAGAGCATTGCACTGATCTGGCCCGTCCCCCGCGCCCGGTGATGGTTCCCTGCCCCCCAGGTGCGTCGTGTGCTTCAGCGACTTCGAGGCGCGGCAGCTGCTCCGGGTTCTGCCCTGTAACCACGAGTTCCACGCCAAGTGTGTCGACAAATGGTTGAAGGTACCTGGCTGGGGGCTGCTTCGCCTGGGAACACACAGCAGGGGAGGGGGCGAGCGCGAGTTCTCTGGTGGTGGTGGGGCGGGGTCACTGGCCTGGGGGGAGGGGGTCGCTGCCCCCTCCCCCGATTCCTCTGGGCAAACCCGATGTTCTTGGGGTGTCGGTGGGGATCCCCCCAGCACACAGGTGTGAAATGGGCATGTTTGCACAGCCCTGTCCCTCGGGGCAGTGCACACTCTTGTGCGAGGGCACGGCAGGGTGCTACCCCTCCCCCAGCCTCTGCTGCCTCCCCTGCCAGGGAGCCGGGACCTGCTAGTTCTTAGCTCAAATTAAACGTCTTCAAACCCTGCCAGAGCCTCGAGCCTGGGCTGAGCTGGGCTGGTCGGCCGGCCCCTGAACCGGCCCCTGGACGCAGGGGATCGCGTCCACCCCGCACTCCCGGTTCCTCCCCACGGCACTGACGAGCTCCCGGGTCTTGCGGGGGGACGGGCAGGGCTGGTGTGGAGAACGGGGTGCTGAGAGCCAGGGGTGCCTTGAAGGGCTGTGCGCTCCCACCGGGAGACCCTGAGCGGAGTCCGCCGAGCCCCGCACAGCATCCCAGGCTGGGGAGGAGCAGCCCCCGGGGCGCTGAGCCCAGCACAGCAGCCTCTGAACCCGGCCCGCCGTGGGCACGAGACACCGGCTGGGCAGAATGGCAGCTGGCTGGCACGGGGGCCTAGCGTGTCTAAGTGCGTGGCCCCAGCTCTAAACACCCCCTGGCGTCGTGGGCACTGGAAGAGCCAGCTTCCGCAGGGAGCAGCCCTGTGCTCTGGTGCCGAATGCGACTGTCTCTTGGCTGGAGCGCCCTGGAGACATGCTACTCCCGCAGGGGGCGCTCTTCCCCCCGGGGGCCAGGCTGGGGTAGGGCCGCCGGTCTCATCCTCCTCTCCCTCCCCAGGCAAACCGCACGTGCCCCATCTGCCGGGCGGACGCGTCCGAGGTGCACCGGGAGGCTGAGTGAGG
This sequence comes from Dermatemys mawii, assembly GCA_007922305.1. NCBI lineage: Eukaryota > Metazoa > Chordata > Testudines > Dermatemydidae > Dermatemys > Dermatemys mawii. The sequence goes on along the minus strand of ML677498.1, from coordinate 17,209 downwards.
CTCTCAGACCCTCTGCCGCACAATTGATTAGAGGAAGAGGACCTTGGGCGAGGGGCCCAGCCGTGCGCTGAGCCCCCAGGCTCTCCTCGGCTGTGGTGAGAACAGAAGCAATCTAGGATCCCGGACACCCCTCCTCCTGCCCCGCCTGCGCGGCACAGCCTGGGCCCGCTGTGCTCCCCGTGCGCCGGAGCTGGCCCCGGAATGGCGCGGGGGGTGTGGTCTGAGGTGCCTCCCCGTGCTCCGCGCACCCCAAAGACGCCGGCCTTGCGCCATCACTCTCCAGCACTGTCTCCCTTGGGTTTGGGTTGTGGCTGCGGGACCCAGCCCCGCGGGTGGCGCCTGCCCCGGGCGCGGCGAGGACGGCGCCGGAGGGAGCCTGGCAGGTTGGATCGCACCAGCAGCCCGGAGCAGGAGGGCGGGCGAGCTGCCCGGGACGGACTGGGCCCTGGCGGGCAGCAGGAGGAAATGCTCAGTGGAGCATCGGGCACAGCACCCTGAGGCGTTACCAGGGGCCAGGCCTCGCCCACTCCCCGGTCCAGCCTCCCATGGAGAGCGGGTCAGGCTGGAGCCCACACAGGACGGTCCCTGCTACCTGTATTGCTCTCGGTGCCATTGTCCTTCCTTCCTCCGGCCAGCCAGCTGCTCTCCCCAGGAGCGAGGGACGGAGTGCCAGCGTCCTCCTCCCGGTCCCTGCCAGCACGCCTGCCGGGTGCCCCTGTGCCCTGGCTGGAGAGCGGCCGGCCCCCAGGGAGGACCCTGTCCCCTGGCACTGAGAGCCCCTGGCGGGCACCTCCCGGCTTGCGGGGCAGGCGGCCCGGAGCAGGCTCCTGCCTCATTTTTAGATCCCCTGAAGGTGAATTGTAACTGCCCTGTGCACAGGGTGACGCAGGAGCCCCCACCCACATTATCTCCCCGATTTCATTTGTGTATCTTCCCTTCCCCCACCTGTATCATGGTGCTCCCCCGTCGCCCGCCCCAGAGAAGGTGCCCTGGTAATGCCTCTGCATGGTCTGTTGCTTGTGCCCTGGGTCTGGTCCCGTGGGTGCCCACTCGGTGCTGACCAGATGCCTCCCACTCAACGCCAGGGAGCGGCCAGCCCGGTGCCCGAAGTGTTTGTCGTGGACGTTGTGTTGCATGATGTAAAGAGAAGACCCCTCGTCCTGGGGTGCGTCCCAGGGTGGGGGAGACGGACGCCAGCCCGTGTCGCTGGTCACAATATGCATGCGTGTCTGAGCGGCTGGGAACGTGGCCAGCGGGGGCAAGCAGCTCAGCTGATCGCCGCACGTGGCCGGCTCCTCAGGAGGACCGTAAGATTTTCAGAACATTTTCCCCTCCCCCCAAGGGAAACTGAGTCAGGAGGAGCCATCTTGACCCACAAACGCACGCTGACGTTCCCTCTCCACCGCCAGAGGTGAGAAGTGGGGGGGGGTCAGAGAGCAGCACCCCCTTCTCATTTGCTGTGCCCCACCCCTCCCCTGGCTCACTTGCACCTGGGGGGCGAGGGTGCTGAGCTCCCCACAGGCAGACTGGGGCTTTGCACCCTCCCCCCGGGTGGAGGGGGGCAGGGAGGTGGGAAGCCCTGAGCTGGGCCACGGTGGCTGTAGCTAGGACAGGAAGAGAGTGGGGGTGGGGGCTCCCCTTTTTAAACCGGGGTCAGGGCCGTGCACAGGCTGAGCAGTAGTGTGCTCTGGGGCCGGGTCCCCACAGCCACACAGGGTTTGGGCAGCAGGAGCCTGGCTGCTCCCTGGAGTTCCTGGCCGGGAAGCCAGCCAGCCCCCCAATGGTTGGTGTCGGAGGCTGGCGTTCGGGATCCAGCTGGCAGCCTGGGGCGGGAGGGCTTGGTCCCAGGAGAAGGGTCCCCCAGATAGCTCCAGGCACAGCTGGGAGCCTGGCGCCTTCGTGCCTCTTGCGTCATGTGCCTGGGGCACGGGAAGGCTGGACCGGCAAAGCAGCAGCTCCAGACTGGCAGAAGCGAAGGCCCTTCCTCCCTCGTGGCCAGGAGTGTCATGGGCTTCTCCACACGGGGCCCAGTTGCTCCATTATGGACCGTCGCTGGCCCGGGAGAGCTGCCCTTCCGGCCTGCCAGGCAAACCGCACAGACACCAGCAGCCCCTGCGGGACCAGGTGCCGCCCTGGCCAGCCCCTCCCCCAGCTCTCAACGGTTTATTTCACGGACACGAATAACCAAAGGTCTCTTCTGTACATAGCCACAGGTGACGCCGTCTCTGTGTCTGGCCACTCGGAGCAGGGTTGGCACCCACCTGTTTTAAAGCCCCCCCCGTGAAAAGCCTTACGGTTCTTTTGAAGGTGACTCGAAAGCTCACAGCTCGTGTGCTGCAGAATTTCCTCCACTGAGCAGCTCAAGTCTCATTTAAAAACAGCCCCCCAGCTCGTTAGGATGTCTGTGATTGCTGATTGCGCTGTAGATACCACTGTTCCCAATGATTCCTGTGGTGGGGTAGTGGACTGTTTCCTGTTCTATTATTCCAGTCCCCGGGCCCTCCAGAGGGAAAGTTCAGCGCCTCCCCCGCAGCGAGGCGGCCCCCTGGACGGTGCTAGGACGTGTGTTCTGTGTTAGAAAGTTTTATATATATATATAAATATATATATAATTTTTTTTGCTCTGTTACTTGCACATTTTACAGTTACCTCATTTTCCCATGTATGTATTTGAAAAAAGGCTAATATATAGAGAAAAAGGTTCTTAAAGCTCTAAAAGTGTTTGGTTTTTTTCATTCCATTGGACTCCTCTTGGTTTTGTAGCATTTAACATCCCTAGGCTGTTGTATTATATATATGTGTATTATACGGATTGAAATTTTTAACAGATTTGTACTTTTTTTAAAATGAAAGTTGCTAGTTCGGCTTGATCAAGTAGTGCAATCATTATTTTTTTTAATGTTGTGGCTGATTTTGAGAGGGATATTCACTAATAAATGTATGATGTATACCAATGCGCCGCACCCAGCCTCTCTGCCTCTCTCTTCTCGCTGCCTCCGCCAGTCGGGCCCCAGCCTGAGCACCTGGTGGCCCAGGGAGCTTGCGGGCTGGGGGTTGGCCCGTCATCAGCTTCCTGGCAGCTTGGGGCCTGCCCCAGGTCTACACCCAGCACAGCAGGCAGCATGACCTGGTGCCTACAGGTCCCAGCAGGCAATGCTCTACCTTGCACCCAGCTTCCCTTCTGCACTGCAGGCTGGCTCTGCACCTAGCGAAGAGGGGAGGGGTCTGGGTTGCATTGTAGGGGGGCCTGCATTAGCACAGGGGCAGGAGCAAGTGAGTGTGGCGGTTGTATCCCTGGCCAGGCCCGGGGAAGGAGAAGCCCCTTGCTCCTGCCCCACTCAATGGCCAGTGACAAGTGGGGTTTGCACCATGTCCTGGCCTCTGCTCTGTGCTGTCAGGAGCGTCGGACCCACAATCCGCCTCCCCAGCAGCCTGCTGGGGATTTTGTCTTCCTGCCGCAGCAGGAGCCACTGGGCGGAAATGGAGCGAAACTACTGGCTGCTCTGAGCACCGAGTGCAAGCCCGGGACTGCAGGGGAGCCCAGCTTTGCTCTTGCTGAGCTGGGCCAGGCCACAAAGGTGGAAGCCGGTGTCCTGGCTGGCTCTGCTCATGATCCACCTTCCTGCCTGGCCCAAGCTCCTTTCAGCCCTGTTCTGAAAGGAGAAATCAACACGGCTACAAGTCCACACTTGCCTCCCACCGGAAAGGAGACTGGTTCCTGGGGAAGGGCTTCTCCCCTCTGCCCCCCCAGAGCAATGCTGGGGGCCAGGCTGCAAGCAGGGCCCTGCTGTGCGGATGCACGGGTGAGAACGGGAATGAATGGGGAGCAGAGGTGGCACCTTCCCTCCATGTTGCTCAGCGCCAAAGCCCTGGCCGTGGCCCTGGAGCTGGGCTGGCTGAGCGAGGCTCTTAGCTTCACTCAACTGCAGCCGGGCTTGTCTCACGCTGACGTGGGCAGCGCCAGCACCCTCACACTGTCCCGGGGAGCAGGAGTCTCAAGGGACTGGGCCAGGGCTGGGGGAAGCGGCTTTGGCCCTTAGCTGAGCAGGTGACATTTCTCTGTAGTAAGGCCCAGCCCTCCCCCTCTAGTGTCCCATCGCTGGCCCCTGGAGATATTTGCTGCCAGCAATGGCCAATAGGCTACATGCCATGGTCAGCAGTCCCAGCATTGCCCTGCTCCCCAGTTTATCTAAGTCAGGCTGGAAGCCAGTTCTCCCGTTTCTCCCCTGAGGAGGCTGTTCCCGAACCTCAGTCCTCTGATGGGTAGAAACCTTCCTCTAATTTCAAGCCTGAACATGAGGGTCAGCGTCTAGCCATTTGGTCTTGGGCCAGTATTGCCCCTGCAACAGCTCCCCTCCCTCTCTGGTGTTTATCCCTTTGCTGCATTTACAGAGAGCAAGCCTGGCTCCCCACAGCCCTGGCAGGTTTTCCATTCCTGGGATCAGCCCAGGTGCCCGGCTGTGGATCTGTTCTAGTCTCAATTCATCTTTCTTAAAAGGGAAACCAGAACTGCCCACAGGGCTCTAGATGAGGTCTCCCCAGGGCCTTGTCTAGCGGCCCTTTCACTTCCCCGTCTCTACTGGAAATACCTCGCCGGATGCAGAATACCTCGCGGAAATACCTCTCCTAGGACAGCATGAGCCTTTTCTACGGACGTATCATCCTGTGCTGCACATTGTGCCAGCTGCTTATTCCCTGGCTGCTCCCTGACAGGAAGTCAGCTACCCCTTCAGAGAGGCCAGCTAGCATACCCCCCCCACCCCACGCAGCTTCCACTATCCGTCCAGCCCAGGGTCCCATCCTCCCCAGGCTGAGCCAACGCTCCAAGGGACTGGCTGGAGAGCTGCAGACACGCCCTGGCTCGGCAGCCCTGTCCTTGCGCACTGAGCCAAGCTGCTGCTGGGGGCTGGCCCCAGCCTGTGCACTCATCCACCCGCCACAGGGATCACATCCCCCACCTGGAAAAGCAGCTTGTGCCCAGGTAGGAGCCAGCAGGTGCACAGGGGCCACATCCTGTTGTGAAATGCTACAGGTTGCCTCTCCCATGGCCACAAGGGGGCAGCACCTGTCCTACAGTGCCCTAAAGTGACTGAGTGCAGGCCCTGGCGTGGGATTGCAGAGTCCCTCAGCGGTTCTCGCTCTCCCTTAATCCTTGCTGCTCCCTTGAGTAGTAAGGGACTGAGGCTGGCGGGAGGTGACCTGCCTGGAGTCCCATTCTGGCAGGGGAGCTGAGTGTCAGATGGACAAAGCAGCTGAGAGCAGGGGGGGTCTGTGGTTGAGACCCCACAGCTAGACCTCAGGCTGCAAAGAGCCAGGACAGCACTTCTTCAGGAGGGCGTGCGTATGGTAAGATGACCCAGAGAGGTGTGTCCACATGGGCACAAAGAGGCCAGTACTTAAGGTGCAAGAGTATTTTCAGGCAGCCAAAGAAAAGAAAGGGGACCCATCAATTCCCTTGCAGGTCCCCTTCTGCCTTCCCTTGCATCCTTCCCAGGTCCTTCCTGGGGAAAGCAGCAGCCTCTCTGCAGTGCGCCGTCAAGGGAGAAGACACTCAGCAACAGGACAGATTTGTTAGGCTTCCTTAGCAGGCCTAATTAGTGCTGCTTTGCTCTGCTCTTACCCGTCAACCAAACTCAAAACACAGCTGTGATGATGAGCCCCCCACCCCACCCCACAGCTGCTCAATGTGGCCTCTGGCTTTATCCACTAGAAGTTGGTGTCTCCCTCTCCCCTGGAGAAACATGGGGCTGCAATTTGTACTTCCCCAGCAGTGCTGGGAACCCAGACAGTGGTAGGGGCACCTGCCAGAGAAGGGCTGTGAGGCCCTGGGGCTGGCCCCTTTGCAGAAGAAGAAACAGCCACCATGAGGAAGGTAAGTTGCAGTTGTAATGAGTGGTTAGCACCTGTGTAACAAACACTCCTGCCTCACTGTTCCTCATTGTGCCAACGTTTGGCTCACAGAGCCCTCAAGGTCACCTCCCTCCCTCAGTCTACAACTCCCCCCTGCAGACAGAGAACAGCATGACAGGAAGGAGGGAATTCTGCATCCCAGCGCAGGAGCTAGGTCAGCAGGGTGACCAGACAGCAAGAGTGAAAAATCAGGACAAGACTGGGGGGTAATAGAAGCCTATATAAGAAAAAGACCCAAGATTGGGACTGTCCCTGTGACATCAGGACATCTGGTCACCCTACAGGTCAGACACCTCAATAACAGCAACAAATCAACCCTCTTCTGTGCATCTTGTGTCTGGCTGTGCAGCCCCGTATGAGCTGGAATGAAGCTGCAGAAAAAGGAAGGCGCTTGAATGGCTCTACGTCTCTAGGGTTGGTCTGATACAGCGAGGACTCCCCGCACCAGGCAAGGACAGGCACAACTCCCCAAGCAGCATCTGGCCAGCCCTGGTTAGTCAAGCCCGACTCACCCCTAGGCAAACCCTAGGACTCTTTGGACAGCCAGCCAAGTGAAGGCAACCTGAGGAACTGTCACAGATTGAAGTGTCATTGGAATTAACTAATAAACTAAACAGTAACGAGTCACCAGGACCAGATGGCATTCACCCAAGAGTTCTGAGAGAACCCAAATGTGAAACTGTGGAACTATTAACTATGGTTTGTAACCTGTCCTTTAAATCGGCTTCTATACCCGATGACTGGAAGATAGCTAATGTAACACCAGTATTTAAAAAGGGCTCTAGAGGTGATCCCGGCAATTACAGACCGGTAAGTCAAACGTCCGTACCGGGCAAATTAGTTGAAACAATAGTAAAGAATAAAATTGTCAGACACGTAGAAGAACATGAACTGTTGGGCAAAAGTCAGCGTGGTTTCTGTAAAGGGAAATCGTGTCTTATTAATCCAGGGGTGGGCAAACTTTTTGGCCGGAGAGACACAGGGAAGTTGCAAAACTGTATGGAGGGCTGGATAGGGAAGGCTGTGCCTCCCCGTACAGCCTGGCCCCACCCCCTATCTGCTCCCTCCCCCTTCCTGGCCCCCTCCGGAGGCCGGGCCCCGCCCACCCCTCCTTGGTCCCCTGACCACCCCTCCTAAGATCCAACCCCCCCTTGCTCCTTGTCCCCTGACCACCACCCCCAGAGACCCCCTACCCCTAACCACCTCCCTGGGACTTCACCCCCTATCAAAGCTCCCCTGCTCCTTGTCCCCTGACCACCCCATCCCAGGACCCCCTACTCTAACTCCCCTTCCCAGGACCCAACCCCCTACCCAACCAGCCCTGCTCCCTATCCCAACTGCTCCAACCCCTATCTACCTCCCTGCCCCCTGACCAACTCCCAGGACTCCCACACCCTGTCCAATCCTTGCCAGAACAGCCACTCTATCCTACTGCCCTGTCCCCTGACTGTCCCCCAGGGACTCCCTGCCCCTTATCCAACCCTCCAGCCCTGGCCCCCTTACCACACCCCTCAGAGCAGCATGTCTGGCAGCTGCTGGGAGCAAGACACGCTGCCCTGCAAGAGCACATAGCCCCGCCCCCCAGAGTACTGCTCACACAGTGGTGTGGCTCCAGCAGAGGGGAGGAAGGGCCTCAGGTAGCCTCCCCAGCCAGGAGCATAGGGGCCAGGCAGGACAGTCCTCTAGGCCGGTTGTGGCCCTCGGGTGGTAGCTTGCCCACCTTGTACTAATCTATTAGAGTTCTTTGAAGGGGGTCAACAAATATGTGGACAAGGGGGAAATCTAGTGAACAGAGTGTACTTAGATTTCCAAAAAGCCTTTGACAAGGTCTCTTACCAAAGGCTTTTATGTAAATTAAGTTCCCATGGGATGAGAAGGAAGATCCTTTAATGGATTGAGAACTGGCTAAAAAACATTGAACAAAGGGTAGAAATGAGTGGTAAATTTTCAGAATGGAGAGGGGTAACGAGTGGTGTTTCCCAAGGGTCAGTCCTGGGAGCAATCCTATTCAACTTACTCATCAATGATTTGGAGGAAGGGGTAAACAGTGAGGTAGCGAAGGTTGCAGATGATGCTCAAGATAGTTAAGACCCAAGCAGACTGAGAAGAACTTCAAAAAGATCTCACCAAACTAAGCGATTGGACAACAAAATGGCAAATGAAATTGAATGTGGATAAATGTGAAGTAATGCAAATAGGAAAAAATAACCCCAACTATACGTACAATATGATGGGGGCTAATTTAGCTACAACTAATCAGGAAAAAGATCTTGGAGTCATCGTGGATAGTTCTCTGAAGATGTCCATGCAGTGTGCAGCAGCAGTCAAAAAAGCAAACAGGATGTTAGGAATCATTAAAAAAGGGATAGAGAATAAGACGGAGAATATCTTATTGCCCTTGTATAAATCCGTGGTGCGCCCACATCTTGAATACTGTGTACAAATGTGCTCTCCTCATCTCAAAAAGGATAGACTGGCATTAGAAAAGGTTCAGAGAAGGGCAACTAAAATGATCAGGGGTTTGGAACAGGTCCCGTATGAGGGGAGATTAAAGAGGGTAGGACTTTTTAGCTTGGAAAAAAGGAAACTAAGGGGGGATATGACAGAGGTCTATAAAATCATGAGTGGTGTGGAGAAAGTGAACAAGGAAAAGTTATTTACTTGTTCCCATAATATAAGAATCAGGGGCCACCAAATGAAATGAATGGGCAGCAGGTTTAAAACAAATAAAAGGAAGTTCTTCACACAGCGCACAGTCAATCTGAGGAACTCCCTGCCTCTGGAGGCTGTGAAGGCTAGGATTATAACATAGTTTAAAAGAGAACTGGATAAATTCATGGAGGTTAAGTCCATTAATGGCTATTAGCCAGGCTGGGTAAGGAATGGTTCCCTAGCCTCTGTTTGTCAGAGGAGGGTGATGGATGGCAGGAGAGGGATCACTTGATCATTACCTGTTAGGTTCACTCACCCCGGGGCACCTGGCATTGTCTACTGACAGTAGACAGACAGGATACTGGGCTGGATGGTCCCTTAGTCGGATGCAGTCTGGCCATTCTTATGTTAATCTACCTTCCCTTTTACCCCTAGGGAACACTTGCACTTCATGGGGCCCCACTCAGCAGGCGTTCCTAGAGTGCCTCATCTCTTCAAGAGCGTGTTAGTAGCTGCTGACTTGTGCAATTCCACTGGACCTGATACAGCAGCGACTGGAGCGAAGGCGGCTGAATGAAGACAAGTACAGAGTTCCATTTACCTTGCAACAGGGCCTAAGACAAGACTCATTCCCGGTGTGTGCAGCTAGGTCATTAGGTGAGCTGAGCACACCCCCCACCCTCTCCAGGGGGTGGCTCCCCTGCGGATGGTCTGGAGAGGAAAGCACTGACACCAGGAAGCATCTCCACAGGCACGCTAGAGGCAGAGTTTATTACACTACGCAGGCTAAGAACCCTGGGCAAGATCCCATGGCGTTAAGAACTTCAACCAGCTCTTTATCAAAAAATGAATTAATCCCATTGTCAACTCCAGTCTCCTTTGGTCATTACAAAGCACGAGAACTAGTAAAAGGAAAGTATTTATACACAGTGGGAAATTCTGTCCATCCCTCTCCTCCCCTCCCCAGCACAGGTGCAGTGTCCTTTGGCCACCAGGAGCAGCAAAGTATCAAATCTTCACAAGGCGGCAGGCCTTGGGGCTCTAGTATTTTCGATAAAAGCAGAGCTGCCATTTCTGCCCTTCCCTGGGGAGGGCAATGGGGGCCCCCTCCCTCTCTGCCCTCAAGTGTAAGGGGATGACTGTGCGTGGGCGTAGGTGAGCCATGGATCTCTCTCACTTTCTCGTGCCAGCGCAGACACACAGTGTGGCTGGCCAGGTGACGTGGTCTCTGATCCCTCATTTGTACGCAGCAGTCTTTAAAAAAAATATTGTATTATAATCATCTGAATTTCTCCTTCCATGGTGTTTTGGAAAAGTGTCAATCGTCCGTGAGGTCCTGAACAAAGAGAACTTCCGTGTGGCTGAGTCCAGCCTCCTGCAGCGTGGGGGGGTTGGGCCACTCGGCTGTCGGGAGGCAGGGCAGGACCCGGCGAGGGAAGTTGGCCTCAATCTGGAACTTCTCTGGGCTCTCTTTCAAGGAGAACAGGAAGTCATGGATCACCTGGAAGGGAAGCGCAGAGGCATTTGCCAATGGAACAGCAGCTCGCAGTCATTCCTGCAGCCCTGGGGGAGACACAACAATGCCTCGCTGGTGTGGGGGCCGGGCCGCTAGTCTCACATTTCAATGCTCATGAGGACACAGAACCAGACTGCCTACTAGAGACAGCTGTTTTCTCAAGACCCTGCTTGCAGCCTGCCAGAGGCCGGTCTCCCTGCTCCTGGAAAATCCAGAGGACAGGCTCAGGCCCTCGCAGACCCACGGAGTGAGAAGCAGGAGGAAGCCCACGTTCAGGAGGGAACGAACGGTATTTCAGCTTTTCATCTGGTCGTTGACTCTTCTCTTGCTTCCCTGCCAGCTGGATCCTGCCCAGTAGTGACAAGTGTGGTGACCCTCCCACTCATATAAGCACATCACCTCTGCCTACTGAGGCTCCCGCAAGGGCGACCTTGTGACAGCACCAAGCGTGGTCCCCCCACCCCATCCTGTCCAGCCAGCTTGAGAATTTGGGATCCTGACCCCCCTCACCGTTAACGACTGTGTGAAATGGAATCGCCTCTCCACTCTGGAATCGTTGGGCAGCTTGAAAATGATCTTCACGCTCTCCGGATCATCAGGATGCGGCTCCGGGGGAAGACATTCCGATTTGCGCACCTTCTCCTCCTGCAGAGTCTGAAAAGCAGTGGGGAAGATCAGAGCACCAGGCATGGTGTTTCCTGCACGGAAGACAACATGCCCCAGGAAACCCCAGAGAAGGACGTACGAAGCAGATGCAGGATTATACGAACTCAGCGCCTGACTGGAAACCAGTGGGCAGGCCAACCACCAAGGGAGGAAGCCCTAGAGCGGGAAACTAGCAGGAAGCAGCAGCAAGAGCTTCCCAGGCACTTGCATCTCACCTGGCGCCGTCTCTCCTCCGCTAGCTTCTGCTGCTGCACCTCTTCTTCCTTCCTCCTCTTCCTCTCCCGTTCCTCCTTTTTCTTGCGTTCCTTTTCCTGATCCGCCCGCAGGGAAGCTAGGTACGCCTCATCCTGCTGCTGCCTCAGGACCTGCGTTTGGTTTCTCTCCTCCCTGCAAACATCAGGGAACGAGGAGTGGTTAACATCGACACACCCAGAAACGTGAGCAGGGCAAGAGGAGGACAGTAGCCCCCACTGCACTAACACCTTCTCAGTTGAGGAGCACACAGACTATGCAGGTTTCCCACTCGGGGAGGCTGGGCTCTCTATGATGACTAGTCCCTGGCATAGATGGCCTCGGTTTCAGCCTCAGGATAAATGCACAAACAGGGCGTTAGTGTGGGCCGGTGCCATGCACACTGCACCCAAAAGCTCTGACAGTGACTCTCTTTTCTTTAGCCCATTCCTGACTCCCTTCAGAAACCCACAGGCCTGCCCCTCAGCAAGGCACACCCTCCAACCGGGAGCAGGAAGGACTAAGGGAAAGAGATTGAGCGGTCGTCCTATCGGATCTCAGTCTGAATGGAGCCCCCATCAGTACTTGGAGGGGGCGTGGGCCAATGAGGCAGCAACAGCAGGAAATCACAAATGCAGCCTCAGTTCAGCAGCACAGCCACCAGGGCTGGAGCTCCAAAGCACGTGACTCCCACACAAGACTGGCTGAAGATACACACGACTCTGCCTGAGATGCCTGGATCCCCATTACACTCTTAGCCGCACTCAGAGTCCAGCTACATCCAGACTTTGCCTGAAAGGTGCCAGCAGCTCCAGGCTGCTCCAAATGTCCAGAAAAACAGAGCAGGTTGTGGTTACTCATCTTTGAGCAGGAATGTTGCCCATGGAGACCTCAAGTCCCAGAATGCAGTGTAGTCTGAATGTACACACCAGGGGGTAGCACTGCACCAGCATTTCCACTGGTCACTGAATGCACTGCAGAACCAAGCACAGCTCACACTGAGCCCCTCTGAATGAGATCTGGTCCCTCCATGAGGAATTCCCAACCGTACAAGACAAGTATCCTAGGGGCTTCCAGTTCCCAGCCTAGTACCTTTCCAGGCGCTCAGACATCAAGTATGTTTGGTTGGCATCCATGATGAATGTCAGCTGGTTAATGAGGTCATCAGGCTGGATGAGGCCTTCTAGCCGTCCGACCACTGTCATTCTGCGATCTTTCAACATGATCATGGCGAGGAATGGGTATGTGTTCTCACGCAGAGCCTGGGACACTGGGAGATGAGCACAGAAACCACCATCACCACTGGCAGTCCCAGCAGAGAGGCCAAGGGGTCAGAAGAGTAGAATTGCCTCCCTCCCCAAGCCTCTAGAGGTGGGCAGCTCCCACTGTCCTGCCAGTCCCTTTGCTGGGCCTAGGGAGACAGCTTCAGAGTCCGTGGCTACCTCTCCACTAGTCCAGCACTTTTTAGCAGTGACCTGTGAATCAGCAAAGCTAAGACAACCAAGACTGAGGTAGAGGTGTCCTTCCTGAGACAGTGACACCCCAAGGGCGCAGTAGCCTGGCAGGCCCGGGCTCTATTCTTGGACCCAGCTGCTCACTCTGTGGGCCACGAAGGGTCTGAACTGCCACACAAGCCACTCTTCCAGTCTTTGGAAGACCGCAGGCATCGCTCAGCACAACCCCCACCAGGCACTGGCAAGGACAGGGATCAATTGCTCAGAAAGGATTTGTAGGTTACAATTAGTGGCATGCTGCAAAGCCTAGTTGTGGACTAGTAGATGGATAGTCTCGCCCCACATCCAGCCCTAAGAAGGGCCCTGAGATATTGGTGGCACGGAGGGGGAACCCAAGGAAATCTCCTGTGCCAATTTTGACCCTAGGCACAACACAAACCGCTGTCATTAGGCACCTACTTCCCAACTCAGCCTAACGTCCCTGATGACAAGGCCCCTGAAGGAGGCCAGCCTGCTGCCTGCAAAGGAGCAGCAGCTAGCTCTGCGGAGACATGACGGTGAAACAACCCGTCTTAAGAGCAGAGGGCTTCTTGGGCTGCAATATTGGTCTCGGATATGATACGTCCTCTGTTATGCATTAGCCCCGGTCCACTCAGGGTAGTGAGGTATCACGGGCTGGTCTCTGGGGCCTATCACTTACTCACCTGCACAGGGAAATTATCAAGCATGCAGAACAGACGCAGAATGTCTGCAATACCAATCTGTTTATTCCAGATTGAACAAGAATCAGGAAGAGTTCAGCAGGGGGAGACCCTCACCTCTGTATCCCTCTGGTTTGTTTGTGGAGCATGCCCAGAAAAGCATCCTAGTGTTGATGAGGGTGATCACCTCCGGTGCACACAGCGTGTTGCTGGAGGAAGAGAAGAGATGGCAGACATAGAGCTGGGTCCCAAACACATGGCCAGTTATTTAAAGAAAACTCTCTCCAACCTACCGACAGAATTCGTCTGAATCTTGGTGGTCGTCACCGTGAAGATAAACCAGCAGGAAGCGCAGCTCCCGCTTTGCGTCATTCAGCGCCTGGGGAGGGAGCACAGAGAAGCTCGAGTGAGAGGGGTCTGAGCACTAGGACTGCTGCCCCTTTGGTATTGCAGTGGGATAGGTGTGCCGGTGGCAAACTGCCCAGGGAAGCAGTTTTTCAATGAAATGTGGGATTAACTGAAGAGCATGCGCCAGAGGAAGAACATGCCAGACCTCCCTCCACACCAATGTGCCCAGCAAATTCTCTGCAGGCAGGAGAAAGGAGCCCTTATCTGGACTTTCCTCACTGTTCCTTGGCAGGCAGGGCGCTGCACACCTAGTGACCAAGGACTCCCCTGGCCCAAACCATGTGCAATTTTTGGCTCCATTTTCCAATTTGGATGACGTAGGATTCTACCTTCTGACCACATCCATTGAAACACGTTCTTAAGCTGCTCTCTGTAACCCTGCACTTCTCAGCTGAAACACTTCACTTCCCTAGTTGCCTGATTCCACCCACAAGCCCAGCAGTGTAAGTGTTCAAGGGATGCTGTTTAGCTGACACTGAGTTGCTGATAACCCAACAGCCCCATGGCAATCTAAATGTGGGTTCTAAGTGTGGCCCCTTGTTCCTGGGGGCAGGGATTGCTGGGGAGAATGACCTCAGGGATATAGGCTCAGCAGTGCTCTCTGGCACTAAGCTGCCTGCTGCGGTGGACTCCTCAACAGCAGAATGGGCGTGCACTGGGGCTGGGACTGAAAGGGGGTGGGGGAAGGAGACAGACACATGCTAGGAAGCCCCTCTTCTTCTGAGAAGAATCACCACCCAAATCGAACAAAAGAGGGATCTGGTCTCTCCTTTTACCTGCTGGACTCAAAGAGCCATTTCCCCAAGTTTCTGAACTTACTGGGCTAAATTTTGCTCAGCCTTGCACCTTGGCGCAGCCCCTGCCACTTCCAGTGGGGTGCACATCAGGACAGACTTTGGGCCACTATTTCAACTTATCAAACCAATACTAGCAGAACGAAAGAAGAGGTGTGGGCTTCCGAACCAGAGACAGCTGCGGAACTGACAAATCAGCTTTGCCTTCCAAGCTTCAGTTGTTTGACACGGCCCTGAGCCTGGCAGAGACCCCACCACGGCAAACGCCTACAGTGGGATGGAGTCAGGTTCCTAATACGCTCATAATCGAGATCTCCATTACCTCGTTACTGAGTCTGAACATCAGTAGAGGACTTTGAAAATGCAAAATGGCTTTTGTCATCTCTCTTTAGGGCCACTTTGCCAGGCAGTACCAGCAAGAAAGTCCACATACCTTTGCACCAACATGCTGTACTGACCTGGCTGTATGTTCCCTGGTAGAAGACAGGGTGTATCCTCCCATATTTTTCCTCAAACATATGAATAAACGAAACAATGTCACCCACTGGGTCGGTGACCCTACTGCGAGGGTCAGGGCGTATAAAGCGCACAGCGAACCTAGGAGAAAAGCAGAGGACACTGGAAATTCATCTGACTGACTTTCTGGTCAACATTTACAGCTATCTGCTAACACACAAACTTCTCCATCTTGAGACCACAATATGAGCATCCTATAGATAAACCTAAGCAGGTAAAGTTCTGTGCTCCAAGGCATCAGCTGATTGCCAGAGGTTATGATGGATTTTCTCACCTACACTCTCTCCACAAAGAATGCTGCAAAACTGGCCAGGTGTACTGTGTCCGTGAAAGGTTTAACATCCTCTGAAACATCAGGCATAAGCCACAGCCAGAGACAAGATACCAGATTTAAGGGCTCATTGGTCTATTATTGGCTGGCAATTCACATGAAGCTGATCAGGGCAAGCCTCTTCCAGAACTTCAGTTCTGTTGCACAGACTGTTTATTTTAGGCAACTTCTGGAAGAGGAGATTACAACAGGGAGCAAATAATTATAGCCTGTTGTCTGTGTCTTGGTTCTTCAGACTGTAAACTCTGAGGCAGGGAGTGTGTTACCCTACATGCTTGTTCCTGAGGAGGAACTTGTGGGCAGTGCCTCAGTAGACAGCAGTGTGCCATTCCTTGTTTGGTCTCCATAGTTTAATATTTAGGAACTGCAAATGTCAGCCTGATTTTGACTTAGGATTAAATACATTAGTTTCCTTTACAGATTCATAAGACACTGCTAGGATTAGAATAAAATTGTAGGACTCGAAGAAACCTCAAGAGGTCATCAAGTCCTGCCTCAGTACAGTGTGCTGGACCAAGTAAGCCTGGACCATCCCTGACAAGAGTTTTTCCAACCTGTTCTTAAAAACCTCCATTGCCTATTCCAGAGCTTAACTACCCTTAGAGTTAAAAAGATTTTCCTAATTTCTAACCTAAACCTTCCTTGCTGCAGATTAAGCCCAATACTTGTGGTCCTACCTTCAGTGGCCATGAAGAACTGATCATCGTCCTATTTACAACAGCCTTTCAGATATTTGAAGACTTATCAGGTCCCCCACTTGGTCGTCTTTTCTCAAGTCTAAACGGGCTGTTATTTTTAACCCTTTCCACATAGGTCAGGTGTTCTAAACCTTTGATAACTTCTGTTGCTCTCCTCTAGACTTGCTTCAATTTGTCCACATCTTTCCTATAGGGTGGCCCCCCAGAGCTGGGTACAGTACTCCAGCTGAGGCCTCCCCAGTGCTGAGGAGAGTGGGACAATTACCTCCTTTGTCTTCCATAAGACATTTCTGTGAATACACCCCAGAATGATAACTTTTTTCACAGCTGCCTCACACAGTTGACTCGTATTCAACCTATGATCAACTATAACCTCAGATACTTTTCAGCAATGCATCCACCTAGGTATTATTCCTCATTCTGTAGTTGTGCATTTGATTTTTCCTTCCTAAAGTACTTTTCACTCCGAATTCAGACCAAATCTCCAATTTGTTAAGATCATTTTCAACTCTAAACCTGTCCTCCTAAGTGCTTGAAACCCCTCCCAGCATAT
Organism: Dermatemys mawii; assembly: GCA_007922305.1. Classification (NCBI taxonomy): domain Eukaryota; kingdom Metazoa; phylum Chordata; order Testudines; family Dermatemydidae; genus Dermatemys; species Dermatemys mawii. The sequence continues at coordinate 779 of ML677498.1, read as the reverse complement.
TGTCATCTTCAAATTTTATAAGCACACTCTCCCATTCCATTATCCAATACATTAATAAAAATATTAATAGTATTGGATCCAGGACTGACCCCTGTGGGATACAACAAGGTAATCCCTCCTCTGATAGCAAACCCTTGTGAACTACTCTGAGTATGGTCTTTCAACTAGTTGTGCATCCACCTTATACTAATTTAATCTAGACACATTACCCTAGTTTGCTTATGAGAATGTCACGTGGGACCATGTCAAAAGCCTTATGATGCATCTTGATTTTAATATCTACTGTTTCCCCCATCCATGAAGCCAATAACACTGCCGAAGAAAGAAATCAGGTTGGTTTGGCACACTGGCTATTCTTTATAACCTGTTATCCTCTAGGTGCTCACAAAAATGATTGTTTCAGAATTTGTTCCAGGATCTTTCCAGGTACTGAAGTTAGGCTGACTGGTCTATAATTCCCCGCTGTTCCTCTTCTCTAGTCATCTGCGACTTCAACCATCTTCCATGAGTTCTCAGAGATAATGCTTCTCAGAAATCTATTTTCTACTAAACAACATTCATTTGTTACTAACTTCTACGTTCTAGGGTCTCCAAGACAGAGAAACCAGGCAACGCTACAGAGAACTCTGATGTGTAAATAAATATTTGATTAATGCAAAACCTGACATCTTATCAGAAAATTCCAGCCAAAAGCAGTGCAGCCGTACCTGGAGTTAGATTTTGCTTTACTACTGTGACAAGTAGGGAGAAGGGTGGACATGACTCCTGAGGCTAAACTA
>VOCN01017758.1:0-10051 GCA_007922305.1 Dermatemys mawii | reverse complement strand
CTTAAAGACTAACTAAAGTATTAGAGCATAAGCTTTCGTGGGCTAATACCCACTTCGTCAGATGCATGCAGTGGAAGAATCCAGGGGCAGGTATAAATAGGTAGGCAAGAGCCAGGTTAAAGATAGCAGGGTGGGTCCAATGAGGCTCAACCAGCTGTTATCTCTAATCAGGGAGGGTGAGGTGCTCCTCTAGCAGCTGAATGGGAGGTGTGAACAGCAAGAGAAGAGAAACTGCTCTTGTAGTTAGATAGCCATTCAATATCTCTGTTCAGTCCCAAACTGATTGTGTCAAATTTGCAAATGAATTGCAACTCTGCAGTTTCTCTTTGCAGTCTGGCTTTAAAGTTTTTTTGCTGCAAAATGCTGACCTTTAAGTCTTTCATGGTGTGTGCAGGGAGATTGAGGTGTTCTCCTACAGGTTTTTGTATATTGCCATTCCTGGTATCTGATTTGTGTCCATTTATACTTTTTTGTAGGGACTGTCCAGTTTGACCGATGTACATAGCAGAGGGGCATTGCTGGCACATGTTACATTGGTAGATCTTTATCTACATCAGAGGACCTAACCAGATCAGCCATACCATCACTGGTTCATTCACCTGCACATCTGGACCCCTCGCTCCTGACTGATTCTTGGCAGTATCATTGGTGCCCATGTGGAGAAGCAGGAAGGGGTAGCGATCCGAGGGCTTGATAAGTCTTGGCAGTCTCTCCATCACCTTGTGAATCCTAGCTCCTGGCAAGCAGCAGACCTCTCGGCTTTCCCAGTTGGGACGGCAGATAGATGGCTCAGTCCCCCTTGCACTGATTTTTGGATGCACAATCTGAGTATTCATCTTTAATCTTAAATACTTGGATCTTCAGACATACAGTTTTTAAAATAAATCCTTCAAAGGATCACCCTTATCTAAAATACACATTTTTATTTTAATTACTATAGTACAAAAAACTTGCTTCCAAAGTTCTTGATTCAGGCTTGTAGCCGTGATAGAATAAATTGCAGGTTCAAATCAAGTCTCTGGAGTACAAACATCCACAGCTGGGATGGGTCATTCAGTCTTTCGTTCAGAGCCTCAGTTTGTAGCATAGTTCCTCCAGAGGCAAGAAGCAGGATTGAAGACAAGATGGAGGAGCTGCAGCAAACTTTTATAGCAGGGGTGGGCAAACTTTTTGGCCTGAGGGCCACATTGGGTTTCTGAAATTGTATGGAGCGCTGGTTACGGGAGGCTGTGCCTCGCCAAACAGGGAGGTGTGGCCCGGCCTCCGGCCCCTATCCAACCCCGCCCCGCTTCTCACCCCCTGACAGCCTCCCCCTGGGATTCCTGCCCCATTCAATCCCCCTTGTTCCCAGATGCACCCCCTGGATCCTTGTGCCATCCACCTCTCCCTACCCCTTGAGCACCTCTGGACCCCTCGCCCCTGACTGCCCCCCGCCGCCCCATCCAACCCCTCCTCTCATTCCTGACTGCCCCCTGGGACCTTTGCCCCATCCAATCACCCCTTCTCCCTGACCTCCCCCAGAACCCCTGCCTCGACTGCCCATTCCAACCTCCTCTCTCCTTCATTATTGCCCCCCCTGGATCTCTGCCCCATCACCCCTCCCTGTCCCCTGACCACCTTTGGACCCCCTGCCCCTGCATCCATCCTCCCCTCTCCGTCCTGACTTCTCCCCCTGAACTCCTGCCCCCATTCAACCCTCCTGTTCCCCACCCTCTGACCACCCCGCTCCCCATCCACATCCCTGCCCCCGACCAACCCGAACTCCCCTGCTGTCTAGCCAACCCCTCTGCTCCCTGCCACCTTACCACGCTGCCTGGAGTGCCAGTGCCTGGTGGCGCTACAGCCGCACCGCCCAGAGCACCAGGACAGGCAGCCGCGCCCCTGGCTGGAGCCAGCCATGGCACCGTGCAGCACAGAGCACCTGATCAAGCCGCGGCTCTGCAGGCGCCCTGCCGCCCAGAGCATTGCACTGGCAATGCAGAGAGGTGAGGCAGCAGGGGAGGGGAAACCGCAGGCGAGGGGCCGGGGGCTAGCCTCCCAGGCCAGGAGCTCAGGGGCCGGGCAAGAGGGTCCCGTGGGTGGGATGTGGCCCACAGGCCGTAGTTTAGTTTTCCCACCTCTGTTTTATAGTCTCTTGTCATGTGCCCTTTATTTCTTTGTTCCAAAGACAAGAGTTCCAGCACATGTAGGTTACCATATGTGTGACTAGCCACGGACAGTCCAGTTAATCGCAATAAGCAGCCCCCACTGCTGGGGGCAGGACGGGCAGAAGCTGCTGGAACCTGGAGGAGCAAACGGGGGAGCAGAGCGAGGTACTGTGGCTCCCCCACTCACTCCCTGACCATGGCTCCCCCTCCCCGCCCTGCCCCACTCAGCCCATGACCATGGCTCCCCCTCCCCGCCCTGCCCCATTCACCCTCTGACTGCGGCTTCCCCTCCCCCATCCTGCCCCCTGTTCCCCAGAGCGAGGCTGCCCATGGGTGGATGCGTTTGGAGCCAGGTCCACCCCGGCCACGGGCAGAGGCTGAGAGGACAACCCCCACGGGCAGAGGCTGAGAGCTGCTGCTCAAGGAAAGGGCGACCGCTGGGACTGCTCTGCGGGGACCCCCAGCCGCTGCCCCTGGATCTCCGAAGGGTTTTGAGTCAGAACCGAGTCCAGCCACTGCCCCAAGCCTGGGGCACCTTGGCTCACTGGCAGGGCACAGATGTTCCCAGCGGCGCCCTCTTCCGAGCGCTGGACCCGCCGGCCTGCCCCTCTCCGGCCACAGCGCTGACCCTTCAGATGCCCCCGCAGTCCGCCCAGAAGGAACGATGGCCTGACTTACAGTTAAACCCTCTCAGGGACACGCCTCAGCTGAGAAGCAATCACACACACACAGAGACACACACACACACACACACACACACACACACACACACACATGCTCTTTGTTCAGTCTATCAGCTTTATGTTCATTACGGCGGCTGGCTGGACACTGCCAGGTTCCCTTTTCGACCTGACTGTCCAGCTGAAACCCAGACCCCTGGCCACCTTCACTCAGCCTCAGGCTCTTTAATGCGTCTCCTGCGGCTCTTTGCAGCACGTGATATTAAAACACCCTGCAATTGAATTGGGCCCTTCCGCCAGGTGGAGTCAGCAGCCACCTAGGCCAGGTTCGGTATCCAGGGGTCCCTCTTAATGCTCCACAGAACCACCCGCAGTCCCTACCCAGTAATTTGGGAAAATCAAACTCCACGGGCGCCTGTAAGAAGCAACACTTCCCCTTTCGCAAGCCCCAAGTCTGTGCATGGCAGAGAAACCCTGTAATAAAAAGGGGGAAAGACCCCAACATTAGTTGGGGGAAACCGCACAACTGTGATTCGAACACATCTGACCATGAGCAAAACTCCCACCCCAGAGGCCACTGGGTCTCCATTAATCACCAAAATCCAACTCCACAATGTCCCTGTAGCAAGGCAGCGACTCACCCTCCGCGCCTCCTGCTGGTCCTTCTGGGAATTAGCCTGGTCCAGCCCCCTAGAGCGGCCTCTTCTCGTTTAGTCCCGCCCGCTACTGGCGCCGGTGGCCCTCCCTGGGCCCCGGTGGCCTCTTACCTCAGGTGCTGTGCCCTGCAATACTTCCACCATCTTGGGGTCTCCCTTCCCTGGGGGAACCCCCACCCCCTACCCCCACCTTGCCTCAGTCTAGGCAACTGCCAGTCACCACCTGCCCCCGCTCCCTGGGGCAGACTGCAGTCTAATTGCCACTCATCACCGGCAAGTGGGGGGTTGGCCTGCTGCCTCTCCTTGCCCCGGGGCTGCCCCTGCAACCCCAGTATCCCTTATGGGACCATCTACCAGGCCCTGCAGCCTGGGGGTTTCCAGGCTGGAGCTCCTCCAGCTCCACTAGCCTAGCCCCAGCCCTGCTCCACTCTGGATCCCCTTAGGCTTCCCCTGCAGCCAGGCCTGTCTGCCTCCTCAGATGGAGAAGGAGACTGTGTCTCTCAGGCCCCTGCCTCTCAATCCTTTTATAAGGGCCTGCTGGTCTGGGGGGTGGCCACCCAGCTGAGCCTGCTTTCTAATCAGCCTGGGAGCTTGCTTGCTCCCAGCCACAAGCCTTTCCTGGGCTGTTTTAACCCCTTCTATCTGGGAGCGGGTAGCCACCCCGCTACAGTCCCTTTAACATGCACTCCCCTCTCCCACCACCACACCCCATTCTCCCTGCTGTTCTTGCTCCACGGAGACCCAGAGTCCAGAGGCGCCTTCATGTGAGTTCACACCAGGGGGGGACATCGAGCAACGCCAACGTCATTCACTCTGCTGCTGCTGTTCGTGTCACCGTTCACCTCACCGTGCCATCCTCTGCTCTGGCTCCGCTGGCCCTGTGCCATCCCCTTCCACTGCCACCTGCCTCTCTACTGTGACCTCAGCCGGGGAACCTCACCACTAGTACAGGGGGACTGTCTCTTCCACGGAAATGCTGTCCTGCAACAATCAAAGCAGCCCTTAGACCTGATGGAGTCTCGGTACCTCTGTCTTTCACCTGGGCCTTCTCCCTCACCACCGGGCTCTGGCATCTGCTTAGCAAGCTCAGATCAGCTGTGGGAGACCCCACCCGTCAGGGCCGGCTAAGCACAGTCCTGCAGCTGCCCGCCCCTCCCACATTTCAGACTCCTGCATCCTAAAGTGATTTGCAACCCAGCACCAGCCAAAACTGGTCACGTGGGCAACGCAGCTCAGTCTGCTGGATGACCAGGCCAAGCAGGTGTGTCTATGTAAAGACCGTCTGGTCCAGAAGGTTACACCGCCACCAACCCTCCCCACAGCTCATCACTAGCTGCGTCAGATCTTGCTACCATAATTATTAACCAATCGAAGTTATTAACCAGCCAGGATACTTTTACTATGTAATTAACCAATTGTAGTGGATAAAACAGTGCTACTTGGTCAGTCATTGTGTTGCGAGAATACACAGATGTATAAAGCAGACGTACCGTTTCAATATGAGTATAGAGTCCGATAGTAAATGAAACCAGGAATTCACCCTCCTGTGGCTCTCTTGGGTAATGCTGAGCGCTTCTCTGGTTCCTGAGGTCTGCATATCGCTGCTTCAGGTCCAGGGTTTGATCCCGACAACCCGCCTGGTTACGTTACCTTTAAACCAGGCCTGGGAAAAACAGTCCTGACCCTGGACAATGGACCAGATGGGACCTAGTAGGGCTGTTTCCTCTTTGAAGCTTTGACTCACTCAGGGTTCCCACCGGCCGGCGCAGGAGGAGGGTGATGGGCGGTGTCTGACATTGTCCACACAGGCTGCACCACGGGAGTGGCTGAGTTATCGTGTGTATAAGAAACCCAGTGGGAGATAACAGCAGAGCAGCCGGGACACCCACCCAGCCTGCTACCCTTGGCCCAAGAGAGGAAGACGCCTGCATGACTGAGTGATCGGAGGGGACCCAGAGCAGATGCCCAAACCGGCTGGAGATCCTCAGGGGGGCGAGGACGACCCAGGAACACGGGCTGGGGTCTGTCCCCTCCCCATGGTGAGACAAACCAGCTCCTTTGCTGGCTGATGAGGAACCCGCTGGATCATGTGTTGCTCGTTTCCTGTCCATGGCAGTTGGGTTCCTTCCCTTTTCTGTTCCTCGGTGGTCCTGGAAAAAAGCTCAGAAAGCACTTTGGTTTTTCCTCTTTTCAAGAACAGATCAGAAACCGGGGAGGGAGGGGTCCCTCCTACCCTGCCACCCCTGGAAGCCCCAGGAGCGACTGGGGAGCTGGCAGGACTCACAGAGTCACACCGTGTGCAGGGGAAACCTCACTGCCTGGCAGGCAACATGATTATTTTCCTCCAAAGGTTTGGAAGGTATTTGACCTGACGTCTGCTCCCATTTACACCAGTGTAAATCCTGAGTCACACTGTTGCCTTTAGGCTAGATTTACACTGGTGTAACTGGGACCAGAGTTGGCCCTTTGGCTTCATCCTTTTCATTTTTGTGGGTACACATTTAACTCAAATTCCTAAGACACAGAAGGGAGAAAAGCTTTTCTAGCTAAAGATGCTACACACAGATCCCTGCCCCTTTAATTACCGTGAGGCTTGATTCAAAGTGTGCCCCACTTGTGCTTGTGGTTGCGGTGGGGAATAAGAGCCAGCATGTAGCCAGGACAGGGTTTTCAGAGCCGTTTCCCACGCTTTCCAGATCTCACCTCTCACGAACCGGCAGCTGGTGATCATGACTCTGATCATCATGGCCAGCAAACTGCTCCTGATGAATCTTCTCCTTCTCTACCTCCTCTACCGTGAGTATCCACCATGACCTGGGTCCCCTACCCACACTAGAGCTGGTCTGGTGAAGGCTGGGCACCTTCTGAGACAGCATGTACGAGTAGAGGAAAGTACGGCACTAAGCCTTAGAGACCAGGGTTCTATTCCAGCTGAGTGATCTTGGGTAAGTCACATCAATGCCATGTGCCTCAGTTTCCCCATCTGTCAAATGGGGCTCATGAGCCTGAGCCCCTTTGCAAAGTGCAGTGTGTGATCTACTGATGAGAAGGGGGAGGCATTATTATTAAGAATTGAGATTCCCCACTCCCCAAATCCTGCTCATCCCTGTTCAGAGGAGGTGAGAGCCCCAGTGGGTCAGAGGGGCCCCTCACTGGGATTCCCGGGCCACCCCACCTGCCTGGTAAGATCAGGGCTGGGGTGAACGGTAAATGGGAGGTGCTCTCCGGGCTCCTGTTGAATGTTCCTAGTCTTCCTTTCCTTAATGTGCCACCTGTGCACTGGGAACAGGGACGGCTGCCACATGGGGCGTAGGGAGGGGGATGAGCACCCAGTGGGGTTGGGGGTGTGGGTGCTGCAGTGTCTTCTTCCAGTTGAGGGGTGCTGAGATCAGGGGTGGTTCAGCGTGCAGATGAGTTTGGGGGGAAAGATGCTGGAAAATTTTGCTCTGGTTTCTGGGGTGCAGGGAGGTGGGGTGATCAGCACCCTGCGGGGGTGGGGGTGGGGGTGTTGGGTGTATCCTATTAATGGCCCAGAGACTAACACAGTCCGTGCTCAGTTTCACAGGCTGCCCCTTCTCCCATCCAGCCAGGAGACCCTGGCCCCACGACCCAGGGGAGCACAGCAGGTAAGAGCAGAGTGGGGAGAATCCAATTTCTAGCTGGGGTGGGGTGGGGGGTCCCTCCCTTGTTGGGGTCTGGGGCTGCGGAATCTCCCTTTAGTGCAGGGGGTGGGACTTGGCAATGGGGCCCTGCCACTTGCCCTGTGAGAGCAGAGCCCAGAAGGATGGATGGAGGAGCCGCCTGTCCCCCGTGTCTCTGCCTGTAGCTTCTGGTTTCACCCATGGCTTAGGTTTCCTGTGTGGTACCCACAGCTGCGGTGGTTTGGTCTGTGCTGTGTGCCTGGGGCGGGGGAAGGGATTTGCCCCTCAGCAGTGCATGGAGGGGGCAGATCAGCCTTTCGTCGGCATGCGGGAGGCAGGGATTGGTCCCTTGGGATCGCGAGAGGGGGAGGTATCGGCCCCTCAGCGGCGCATGAGGTGGGGGGATCAGCCCCTCGTCTGCACATGGCGGGAGGGATCAGCTCTTAGTTGCCACGTGGTGGGGGAGGGATCGACCCATTGGTGGCGCGTGGGAGGCATTGGCCCTTCATCGGCACGTGAGGAGGGTGGAATCGGCTTCTTGTTGGCACATGGTGGTGGGGAATCAGCCCTATGTCGGCACTTGGGGAGGGGGGAATCGACTCCTTCTTGCATGTGGTGTTGGGAGATTGGCCCCTCATTGACACGTGGGGGTGGAGGGATTGGCCCCTCGTTGGCACGTGGGGGTGAGGTATTGGGCTCTTGTTGGCACATGAAGTTGGGGATCTGCTCCTCGTTGGTGCCTGGGGGGAAGGATTGACCCTAAGTCAGTACAAGACGGGGCAGGGATCGGCCCCTCATTCGCATGTGGGGAGGGAGGTATCGGGTCCTTGTCGGAGCGTGGGAGGAAGGGATCAGCCCCTCATTGGCACAGTGGGTGGGGACTGAACCCTCATCAATGCATTGGGAGGATTGGCCCCTTGTCAGTGCTTGGGGGGGACTGGGCCCTCATCAGCGCATGGTGGGGGGACTGTCCCCTTGTTGTCACGGGGGAGGGATCGGCCCCTCGTTGGTGCTTAGGGGGGATCGGCCCCTCGTTGGCAAGTTACGAGGAGGATCGGCCCCTCATTGACCTGTGGCGGGGTGGGGCTCTTAGCTGTGTTGTCTGCGGCAGGTTATCCCCTGTGCCAGCCGGGCTGGGACCAGGATGAAGGGAGGTGCTACCTTTTCTCCAGGACTAACCAGTCCTGGGAGTCAGCGAGGAGCTTCTGCATCGCCCAGAATGCTGACCTGGTGGTGATCAACGACGCAAGGGAGCAGGTACGAGCCCTCGGTCCCACATGGGGGTGATGACCCCGGGCAGAGGGCCGGTCTGCGGCTTCGGTGCTGTTTGGGCCTGATGGGAAGGAACGGAGGGAGTCCCCGGTGCAGGGCTGGAGCAGGACTCCAGCAGTGACCAGGGCTAGCCCTGGCCCCACACACAGGGTGAATTTTGTTCAGCTGGGGCAGGAGGGGCTTGGGGCAGCAGCACAGAAAAGAGATGACGGGGAAGTTTAAGGAAGGCTCGCGGGGGGAGGTTTGAGGAGGGCTCGGAAAGCAGAGCTGCTCGGCTGGTGGTTACCCGACAGGGTCGTCTGACTCCCTGGGGGGCTGGGAACGCAAAACTATTTTGCAAGAGGTGGATTCTCACCAGACCGCAGAGCCCAGGGGTGTCCGCTGGGAGAGGAGAGCCAGGAGTCAACCGTGGTGCACAGGCGCTGGCTTTAACTATTCCGGGTGGGTGCTCCATCCCCCTCGGCCTCGCCTCCACTCCACCCCTTCCCCCAAGATCCCGTCCTTGCCCCCCCTCTTCTCACTTCCAAACCCCCTTACCCCAAGACCCTGCCCTTCCCTGCCTCATCCCACACCTGCTCCGTCCCCTCCCCCAAGCACCTCCCGCCGGCTGCCCAACAGCTGATCAGCGACGGGGAGGCCAAAGAACTGATGGGCGGGTGGCTGGTGGGTGCTGAGAGCCCCAGAGCACCCCCAGAGTCGGTGCCTATGGCAGTGAATGTATTTCCTGTGGTCAGGGCGTTCCAGCGCCAGGACTGGGCCAGCACCCTGGCTGGTGCACAGCAGCCGTCCTCGGCGCGATCCCGATTGACATCAGCTGGGGATCTGGCCCAAAGATCCTCAGCAGGAACTTGGGTGACGATTCTGATGAGGCCTGAACCAGAGCAGGCCCGGGCTGGCTCTGCTGGGTGTATGGGAGGGAAAAGCAGGAACGGCTTAGATTAGTGCCGGCGACCAGCAGCTCTGGCTCTGATACCCAGGGGGGTGAGGGAGCCCAACTGGGGGCAGATTTTTTACAGTCACTTTCAAACAACCCTTTGGAAAGAGGAACTCGGATGGTGCGTTCGTGACACTCACCCTTATCTCCCCTGTCGTAATAACCAGCTTGACAAATTTCCCCTCATTGTGAACGCAGCTGTGAAAATTTGTGAGGGTTCCTGAGATGGCCCAATGACTGAGAGTAACCAGGGCTGATGGGAAAAGGTCCCAAATGGGAGACAGAGAAATGGAGTTAGTCCAAACAAAACAGCCTGCTGCTGTAGCTCAAGGACTGGGTTCAGATCACGCCTGTCAAATAGGGCAGTGGTCTTCAGACTGGGGTGCATGAGCCCACCCCAGGGGGTGCGAGAGACCCCGGTGGCACCACTGAGACCGCCTGGGGGACTGCCGAACTCCCGGGTGGGCTATTTTGGTCCCGCCAAAATGATGCCACAGAAAGCGGAAGCTTACGCTTTCTGCGGCGGCATTTCGGTGGACATACCCCTCGCAGGCTGCCAGACTTTTCCCTCAGTGGAAAGGGGCTGTGGGGTGAAAAGTTTGAAGACCCCTGAAATAGGGTGACCAGACAGCAAGGGTGAAAAATCAGGACCGGGGTGGGGGGTAATAGGCGCCTGTTAGGTAAAAATCAGCTTGTCCTACTCACCATTCCAACACCCGGG